>NW_026844085.1:1823933-1855152 GCF_029531705.1 Pantherophis guttatus | reverse complement strand
GAGGAGGAGGAAAAAGAAGAAGAAGAAAAGGAGGAGGAGGAGGAGGAGGACTGTGGGGTCCTTAGTGCTCTCTAAGATTGGTGATTTTCTTGCAGACATTTCATGACCCAGCGAAGGAACATCATCAGTGCTAGAAAGGAGGAGGCGGAGGAGGAGGAGGAGGAGGAGGAGGGTCCTTGATGTTTTCTGAGCTTGGTTCTTTCTTGCAGACATTTCATGACCCAACTAGGGAACATCATCAGTGCTAAAAGTGAGTAGGGTTGGAACTGCTCTCTGTTTAGCACTGAAGATGTTCCCTCGCTGGATCATGAAAAGCCTGCAAGAGAACTACCAAGTTCAGCGAGCTCCAAGGACCCCACAGTCTTCCTCCTCCTCCTCCTCCTCCTCCTCCTCCTCCTCCTCCTCCTCCTCCCCATAAACTACAAGTAGCCAAAGTGGAGAAACTCCCGATGAATGGAAATAAATTATCAAGACTTCAAATCCTAGAATTGTCCCAGCCGGAGCAGCCCATCTCAGAACAACCAGTAGAAGTCCTTTCTTGGATGAACCTCATCCTTCAACTGGAGGTGGCATCACCTTTTCCTACTCAGTTCCCAACAAGGAGTTGTTTGGGGGGGGGGGTTTGGAAAAAGCCTACCAAACCCTCTAGGTTTCACCCCAAATTTTGGGGGAGAGCACCCTTCCCTCGCCCAGGTGCTAAAATAAGCTTTGCAGCCAGTTCCCCTGGCCGTCCCGTTGCCTGCAGCTGTTTCCACCCAGCCCAAGCGGAGCAAATCATAACACCCAAAATGTCACTCTTGAAACTCGCCCCCAAGGAGGAGCACATGAGAAAGGAAGACACCCAACCAGCCCAACCAGATTTCTCGGGGGGTCATTTTATGCGAGGCTTCTTAATCCCACCCACCCCGCCAGCTGGGCACCAGGCCGCCTCCTTCGGCTTCTCCTTGCCAAACTTGTTTCCTCCCAGGGAGCCGCAGCAGGCAGCCGAGAGTGCGGCAAGAAGAGAGGCGAAGAGGGCGGCCAAGGCTCACCGAGGAAAAAGGATTGGCAGAGAGAATATTCGGGCAGCGAGAGACACACACCCCCCGATCATCCTTCCTGATTCTGGAAGAAACTAGGCACGAATCTGGCATTCCAGATCTACAAGGGGTCCTTGCTGAGCTCTTGGAGCTTCCGTGCAGACGTTTCGTGACCCAACTAGGGAACGTCATCAGTGCTAGAAGGGAGAGGGGTGTGTGAGTGGAAGTGGAGAAGGGGAGGAGGAAGAGGAGGACTGTGGGATTCTGGGGCAGTGGTGAAATTCAAAAATTTTCCCTACCGGTTCTGTGGGCGTGGCTTGGTGGGTGTGTCTTGGTGGCAGAGATGGGTTTCAGCAGGTTCTGACCAATTCTGGAGAACCCGTAGCGGAAATTTTGAGTAGTTCGGAGAACCGGTAGTAAGCATTCTGACTGGCCCCACCCCGATCTATTCTATTTATTTTATTTATTTATTAGTTCAATTTATGTGCCGCCTTTCTCCGGAGACTCAGGGCGGCTTACAATGCCTCCCAAGTCCCAGCTGATTGGGAGGGAATGGTGGGCGTGGCTTGGTGGGCGTGGCTTGGTGGCAGAGGTGGGTTTCAGCAGGTTCAGTTCTGGAGAACTGGTCAGACTGGAACTGGAAATTTTGAGTAGTTTGGAGAACCGGTAGTAAGCATTCTGACTGGCCCCACCCCGAACTATTCTCTGCCTCCCGAGTCCCAGCTGATTGGGAGGGAATGGGGATTTTGCAGTAACCTTTCCCTGGAGTGGGGTGGGAATGGAGATTTTACAGTATCCTTCCCCTGCCACGCCCACCAAGCCACACCCACCAAGCCACACCCACAAAACCGGTAGTAAACATTTTTGAAACCCACCACGGAGGGAAAGAGGTGTGTGAGTGGAAGGGAAGGAGAAGGGAAGGAGGAAGAGGAGGACTGGGGGTTCTGGGGCAGTGGTGAAATTCAAAAATCTTCCCTACCAGTTCTGTGGGCGTGGCTTGGTGGGCATGATCAGGAAAACCCACTATCACACTTTACACAAAAATAAGACAAAAGCTACACAACTGACTCACACGCAATGCAAAAGCAGCTGGACTTCACACAAAATGGCCCCTGCAACAAGCAGGAACCTCACAGAGGCTCAATGAGCTCAAAAACGAACTATCACGCTTTACAGAAAAATACCGGTTCGGGCAATAGGTAGTAAAAAAAATGCTTTAAAAAGTTTTTTAAAAGTTCCAACAATCGCACTGCACAGCTTATTGTCGGAACTTATTTTTTACTTTTTTAAAGCATTTTTTTACTATCTTTTGACCAAACTGGTAGTAAAAAAAATGCTTTAAAAAAGTTTTTAAAAGTTCCGAGGATCAGCTGCGACCCGCGATCATTGGAACTTTTCTTTTTTTACTTTTTAAAGCATTTTTTTTACTACCGGTTCCGTGAACCGCCCCGAACCGGAAGCATTTCACCCCTGATTTCAACCCATCTTGCAATGAATGTTTATATGAGCAAGAGTTCTTGGCAATTATTGCGTGGTAGTGTTTCTCAACCTTGGCCATTGTAAGACGGGTGGACTTCAACTCCCAGAATTCCCCAGCCGTGTGGTTGGGGAATTCTGGGAGTTGAAGTCCACCCAACTTACAGTGCCTCCAAGATTTAGGAAAGGAGCAATAATGTAGAACGTTTGGGGGAAATGCTCATAAAATATGTAAACATCAGAAAAATCCCAGATTAAATATTTTCAGGGAGGGCTTATTTTCCGGGGGGGGGTATTTTAGCGCATGTGCTCAAAAGCCTGATTGGGCTTATTATCAGGGAATGTCTTATTTTGGGGGAAACAGGATAGATAGATAGATAGATAGATAGATAGATAGATAGATAGATAGATAGATAGATAGATAATGGAGAGAGAGAGATACAGAGAGAGATACAGAGATAGATAGATAGATTAGATAGATAGATTAGATAGATAGATAGATAGAAATGTAGAGAGAGATAGGTAGATGAGATAGATAGATAGATAGATAGATAGATAGATAGATAGATAGATAGATAGAAATGTAGAGAGAGATAGATAGATAGAGATAGAAGATAGATAGATAGATAGATAGATAGATAGATAGATAGATAGGTGGAGAGAGATAGGTAGATGAGAGAGAGAGAGATGATAGATACAGAGAGAGAGATGTAGAGAGAAATAGGTAGATGAGAGAAATGAGAGAGATGATAGATACAGAGATGGAGATAGATAGATAGATAGATAGATAGATAGATAGATAGATAGATAGATAGATAGATATGTAGAGAGAGATAGGTAGATAAGAGAGAGAGAGATGAGAGAGAAATGATAGATACAGAGATAGATAGATAGATAGATAGATAGATAGATAGATAGATAGATAGACAGGAAGGAAGGAAGGAAGGAAGGAAGGAAGGAAGGAAGGAAGGAAGGAAGGATAGATACATTGGGATTATATCTATTGAAAAACATACAACAGCACATATACTAATTATTCTGAATTATGTGGGCCAGTATCTTCTTGCCTCTATTTTTGTTTTCAAGGAATGCCTCTGCGTTTCTCCAGGGCTGAATCCCAGTTCTGAAGTTTCCAGACTTAAATCTGAGATTAGAAATGGGAATGAAAGTTGCCAGGATTTCAGAAGCCACTTGAACATGAAAGAAAACCATTTGGGAGAGGCTAATCCTCACCATTAGCTTCTCTCTATTTCTATTTCTCTCTCTTTTTTTTTTTTACAAATATGAAGCCCATTTAAATCTCTTCTAAATTCTGAGCATACGCTTGGAAAATGTGTTTTTTTAACAATCATATTAGTATGCCCGTGTATTTTGCTGCAGAATTCTCAAACATGCAATTTTGTTTCCCAGTTTGCCTAATAAATATACCATTTACATTTTGGGAGGAGAAGAATAAATTCTAAAATTATGAATTCTTTAAAGATCATTACCGTTCACTGATGTATCCTTTTCTTGACTTTTTTTCTAATAAACCTTTTTAATTGCGGTTGAACTGTATTACGATACACATGGTGAGTTATGAATGACTACATTTCAGTCTCAAACATAATATTCCCACATCCTGAATCAGTTGAAATTGTTCAACGCGTAGTCCTTGATTTAGAGCCATTCGTTTAGTGACCAGTTGAAGTTACAACGGCACTGAAAAAGGTGACATGACCATTTTTTACAGTTACGACTGTTACAGCATCCCTATGATCATGTGATCCAAATTCGGACGCTCGGCAACTGACTCATATTTATGACGATTGAAGTGCCCCGGGGTCACCTCATCCCCTTTTGCGATCTTCTGATGAGCAAAGTCAGCGGAGAAGCTGGATTCACTTAACAACCGTGTTACTAACTTAACAACTGCAGTGATTCACTCAACAACGGTGTCGAAGAATGATGTAAAATGGGGCAAAACTCACTTAGCAACTGTCTCACATAGCAATGGAAATTTTTGAGCTGAATTGTGGTCATAAGCGGAGGAGTACCTGTAATTTCCCCGAAGGAAAATAAAACAAAACCATCAAACAGAGCAAATTTGCACTTGTGAAAGTTTCACTGTCCTGGTTGAAATGTACCTGTTCAACCTAGGTAAGAAAAGGTGTGAGAAGGCTAAACCTGGAGATTAAACCGTATGAAGAATGGCTGCAGGTTTTGGATTCGGCTACTCTAAAGAAAGGGACACGGTGGCTCAGAGGCTAAGACGCTGAGCTTGTCGATCGAAAGGTCGGCAGTTCAGCGGTTCGAATCCCGAGTGCCGCATATAACAGGGTGAGCTCCCGTGACTTGTCCCAGCTTCTGCCAACCTAGCAGTTCGAAAGCACGCAAAAAAATGCCAGTAGAAAAACAGGGACCACCTTTGGTGGGAAGGTAAGAGCGTTCCGTGCGCCTTTGGCGTTGAGTCGTGCCGGCCACATGACCACGGAGACGTCTTCGGACAGCGCTGGCTCTTCCACTTTGAAACAGAGAGGAGCACCGCCCCCTAGAGTCGGGAACGACTAGCTCATAGGTGCGAGGGGAACCTTTACCTTTAGTCTAAAGAAAAGAAAGACTAGGGGTGACATGATAGCAGCCTTCCAATATTTGAGGGGCTGCCACGAAGAAGAGGGTGTCAAATTATTCTCCAAAGCACCAGAAGCAGGAAAAAAGCAATGGATGGAAACTAATCAAGGAGAGAAGCAACCTGGAATTAAGGAGAAACTTCCTAACAGCGAGGACAATTAACCAGTGGAACAGCTTGCCACCAGAAGTTGTGGATGCTCCATCACTGGAGGTTTTTAAGAAGAGGCTGGACAGTCACTTGTCTTGAGATGGTATAGGTTCTCCTGCTTGAGCAGGGGGCTGGACTAGAAGACCTCCAAGGTCCCTTCCAGCTCTATTCCATTCTAAGAATGGCCATCCAATGTCTTGGAGGAAGGAGCTACTGATAAGGCCTGGGTGGACCGATTGCTTTGAACCATGATGATGGGGGCAGGAGAGGGGTGTCTCTCTGAATAATGTTTTCAGTGACTAGGAGTGCCTTTGACTGATGTTTTTACTTTCTTTGAAGTTAAAAAAAAAAAAAGCAAGAATGTGGATTCTGATAAAACCAGTTCAGGCTGGCCAGAAACAAGAATTGCCCAGAAAGTTGAACTTTAATAACTTGAAAATTCACTACAAAGTAGGAAACACACTTTCTGAATATTCAATTGGTCATCAACAAGATTGTGCTAAGAATATCATGGGATGCTTTGAAATGTTGGATGGTACATATAGCACTACTGAGCATGCTCCCTAGATGCTTGATGGCCCCAATGATGCTGGCCAATTGACGAGCACATTCAAAGCCAAAATGTTTGAAATCTATATAGATAAAAACGAAAACCACTCACGCTGTAATCACGAGATCTCCAGAGCCTACAAAGAAATCTGTTCCAAATGCAGAACACAAGCAGAGGAGAGGAGTTTCACTCTCAGTTTTACTTTCACAGCAGCAACCAGGGGATAGGATAGGGGAGGCTTCTGTGGGGCAAGGCTGAGGGAGAGAAGGGGAGAGGAGAGGCCGATTGTAAGTACTCATTAATTTTCAAGCTGTAAGTGTCGATTTATCAAGCCCCGTCACATAGTTTCATAGAGAAGCACAGGTATCCAGATGTGGTATCCAACAATCTGAATAAAGTAATGTCTGATCATTCTTTGTAACCCTGCCAGCTGGCTTCCAACAAGCAAAGTCAATGGGGGAAGTCGACAGGGAAAGTCACCTGTTGTGATCCCACGATGTTGTGCTTAACGACGCTTAAGTGATTCACTTAAGG
Source organism: Pantherophis guttatus (assembly GCF_029531705.1). The sequence continues at coordinate 1,848,815 of NW_026844085.1, read as the reverse complement.
ACCACATTTTAAAAACTATGTGATGTCTCGTGTAACAATTGTGATGCATTGTAACAATTGTAACAAATTCCTCTTAATGATGAATTTCCTGGTTCTATTGTGGTCATAAGTCGAGGACTATACGTATTGCCTAAGTCTGCCTATCACACTGAGCTGCTGGTCACTCGATGGTTAGCCATAAACAATGGCAGCATTTTCAGCCCAGTGCACTCTTGCGATCTGAGCTGGAGAAATAGATTAATATCTCTTTATTTATGCATAAGTAAAAGAGAGGTCTCTTTAACAGATTAACCGAGTTGGAAGGGACCTTGTAGGTCATCCAGTCCAACCCCCTGCCCAAGCAGGAGACCCTACAACATTTCTGACAGAGGGCAGTCCAGTCTCTTCTTGAAAGCCTCCAGTGATGAAGTTCCCACAACTTCTGAAGGCAACTTCTGTTCCATGGGTCGATTGTTCTCACTGTCAGAAAATTTCTCCTTATTCCAAGTTGAATCTCTCCTTGATCAGTTTCCATCCATTCTTCCTTGTCTGGCCTTCGGGTGCTTTGGAAAATAGCTTGACCCCCTTCCTCCTCTCTGGGGCAGCCCCTCAAATATTGGAAGACGCTCTCCTGTCTCCCCTGGTCCTTCTCTTCACTAGACCAGCCAGGCCCAGTTCCTGCAACCGTTCATCGTATGTTTTAGCCTCCAGTCCCCTCATCATCCTAGTTGCTCTTTTTCTAGAGTCTCAACATCTTTTTTATAGTGTGGTGACCAAAACTGGATGCAGGACTCTAGGTGTGGCCTTACTAGGGCTTGATAGAGTGGTATTAGGACCTCCCTTGATCTTGATTCCATCCCTCTGTTAATGCAGTTTAGGATTGCATTGGCTTTTTTGGCTGCTGCCACACAATGCTGGCTCATGTTTAAATGATTGTCCACTAGGACTCCAAGGTCCCTCTCACAGTTCTTGTTTTTGAGCCAAGTTTCAACTAATTTGTACTTGTATCTTGGGTTTTTCTGGCCTAAATGTAAGACTTTACTTTTCTCTACATTGAATTTCATTTTGTTAGACTTTGTTCAAGTCTGTCAAGATCCATCTGGAACTTGAGCCTATCTTCTAGGCGTGTTGGCTATTCCTGCCAGCTTGGTATCATCTGCAAATTTGGTAAGTTCCTCTTCTATTCCCTTATCTAATATGACCCCCAGGATGCTACAATTGTCATAAATGCAAGCCATTGTCAATCACGAGATTGTGGGGATGTGATAATGGTCGCATGTGTTAGGACAAGTTTTAATTTTTTTTTTTAGTGCAGTCGTAACATCAAACAGTCACTAAAACGGTTCTAACTCAAGGATTATCTGTAAAGCAGACTAAATTATCACAATCTACCTGGAACAAAGCGATTCTGTTTTCAAATTCCAGCTTTAGAGTTTTAAAGATGTGCTTACAGCTCGGTTTCTTCAGCTGGATTTCTTTTTTGGCTCCCTGCTTGTGGCTTTTTAGCAAGGAGGCCGCCTAAAACTACTAATAGCCTAAAATTACTAAGAGCCTTGGTGGCGCAGCAGACTAAAGTGCTGTTAAGTAACACCAGCTGCCTGCAATTACTACTAGTTCAAATCTCACCAGGCTCAAAGTTGACTCAGCCTTCCATCCTTTTGAGGTAGGTAAAATGAGGACCCAGATTGTGGGGGCAATAAGTTGACTTTGTATAAAAAAGAACACCACTTTGGGGGGGCCGAAAGCCTTAATAAGCAGGTATCTACAAAAGTATGAAGGCTATTGCTTAACGCATTGTAAGCCGCCCTGAGTCTCCGGAGAAGAGCAGCATATAAATCGAACCAATAAATAAAATAAATAAATAATAACCAATTAGAAGAAACCTTCCCACTAAGACATTCGTGCTGAAGAAAGGGAATCCTTAAACGCTGAAAATCCTGTGCCATGAATTCAACAGTATTTCATTTCTGCTTGCACAACGCAGCCGAGGCAGTGGATGGCAAAGGAAACATAAGGTCTTGTGATGTAGCTGTCAATTGGCGAGCGCAATTTTGTAGGGTACGTCAAGGCAGGTTCATTTCCAAATGATGGGAAATGGTTTTACTTTTAAAAAAAAAAAATTATTGGGTCTCTAAGGCTGCTCACTCAGTGCGTGACGCTGGGAAGCTTACGGGAGGATTAAAGGTATCAAAATCGAAAAAGAATCACAATGGTGAGAACAACCGGACTGGAAGAAGGAGAAGAAGGAGAAGGAGACAGACCCTGAATAGACAAGGGGCATCTTCAGAGTCCCTGGATGTGATAGAATATAGAATAGTATTTATTTATTTATTTATTAGTTCAATTTATATGCCGCCCTTCTCCGGAGACTCAGGGCGGCTTACAATGCTTTTAAGCAATAGCCTTCATACAATTTTTTTACAAATTTTTATACAAATTTTTTATACAAAGTCAGCTTATTGCCCCCACAATCCAGGTCCTCATTTTACCTACCTCGAAAGGATGGAAGGCTGAGTCAACTTTGAGCCTGGTGAGATTTGAACTCGCAGTAATTGCAGGCAGCTGGTGCTACTTAACAGCACTTTAGTCTGCTGCGCCACCAAGTAGAGTTGGAAGGGACCTTGGAGGACTTCTAGCCCAGCCCCCTGCTCAAGCAGGAGACCCTATACCCGTGAGGGTGAACCTATGGCACGCGTGCCACAGGTGGCACATGGAGCCATATCTGTGGGCATGCGAGCGTTGCCCTAGCTCAGCTCCAGCATGTGCCAGCCAGCTGATTTTCAGGCCTTCCGGGCCCACCAGAAGTCAGGAAACAGGCTGTTTCTGGCCTCCAGAGGGCCTCCAGGAGGATGGGGATGGCTGTTTTTGCCCTCCCCAGACTCCACTCGTAACCTTTTTGTTGTTGCGTGCCAAAAGCGGGGGGAGTGCAGGGGTGTCACGCACGCATGTGCGGGGCGGGGAGGCATTAAATTATGGGTGTGGGCACGCGGGTGGGCAACCGCCCCCACTCCCCCCGCTTTTGGCACGCGACGGCAAAAAGGTTAGCCATCACTGCCCTATACTATTCTGGAGAAATGGCTGTCCAGTCTCTTCTTAAAAATCTCCAGGGATGAAGCACCCCCAACTTCTGGAGGGAAGCCTTTCCACTGATTACTTATTCTTACTGCCACTAAATTTCTCCTAGTTTGCTTCTCTCCTTGATATTGTATTGCATCGTATTGTATCACTTTGTGGTTTGGAAGTATTACTGTTTCGGATAGGAAGGCTGTGCAGCAGTGGTGAGATTCAGCCGGTTTTGTCCGGTTCAGGCAAACCGGTAAGGCTGATTGTGGTAGGCCACGCCCACCCGCCCGGATGTAATGCCACATTTTGGAGGCCATGCACGTGCGAGGAAGGTGGTGCATGTGACCGTAGCAATCGCATGCGCGCTCACATTTGCGAATTGGTAGGGAAGGTAAGTGAATCCCACCTCTGCTGGGCAGAGAGTGAGTGAGTGGTGAGGACAGCAGAAAAGATGATTGGAAGTTCTCTTCCTTCTATCCAGGACACGGCATAGAAGTGATGCTTGACCAGGATCTGCAGTATGGTCTGGAACCCCACACATCCTGTCCATGGCCAATTTTCTTTATTACTTTCAGGGAGGAGGCTTCGTGCTATCCGAAGCACAACAAGGAGAATGTCTAATAATAGCTTTATACGATATAGTATCAAACTTGTGAACTCTCAAGATTCTTTTTTTTGCTATGTATTCTAAATGGTCTGTGTTTAATGGGTGTATATGTGTATGTGTGTGTGTGTGTGTGTGTGTGTGTGTGTGTGTGTAGCATATGTATCAGTGGTGGGTTTCAAAATTTTTTACTACCGGTTCTGTGGGTGTGGCTTGGTGGGCATGGCTTAGTGGGTGTGGCAGGGGAAGGATACTGTAAAATCTCCATTCCCTCCCCAATCCAGGGGAAGGTTACTGCAAAATCCCCATTTCCTCCCGATCAGCTGGGACTTGGGAGGCAGAGAATAGATGGAGGTGGGGCCAGACAGAATTTTTACCACCGGTTCTTCAAACTACTCAAAATTTCCGCTACCGGTTCTCCAGAACGGGTCAGAACCTGCTGAAACCCACCTCTGATATGTATGTGTACAGATTATCTATCCATCTATCTATCTCTCTATCTATCTATCTATCTATCTATCTATCTATCTATCTATCTCTCTATCTATCTATTTATCTATCTATCTATCTATCTGAGCCGAGGTGGCGCAGTGGTTAGAGTGCAGTACTGTAGGCTATTTCAGCTGACTGCTAGCTGCAGTTCAGCAGTTCAACAGTTCAAATCTCACCAGGCTCAAGGTCAACTCAGCCTTCCAGCCTTCCGAGGTGGGTAAAATGAGGACCCAGATTGTTGGGAGCAAGAGGCTGACTCTATAAACTGCTTAGAGAGGGCTGGAAAACACTGTAAAGCGGTATATAAGTCTAAGTGCCGTTGCCCTCCCTCCCTCCCTCCCTTCCTTTCGTCCTTCTTCATTTCCCACAGAAAAGAAAACACCGGGAGCCACAAAACCTTTCCCGTGCCTGACTATTTCTTGAGCGGCCACAAAACTAGCCTAGGTAGTTGAATTAAACGTTCTGTTTTCTTCTGAAACTTTTCTTTTCTTGGATTTATCCATGGTTGGCCTGCCGGGGGTTGAAAAACTCAATAAATCGCGTACCGGTGGGTGTCGCACATTGGCGGTTGAGATGCATATTTTGAGTGATAGGGAGCCGCAGCAGAGGGGTGAAAGAGCCACATGCGGCTCCAGAGCCGCAAGTTGCTGACCCCTGTACTATGATGTTCTTCAACGGACCAGACGGAGCCTTCCCTCCCTGACCGATCTTCGAGAACAGGAAGAAACAGTGGGAGAGACACCCGATTCCAGGCCGTGTGCTATAAAAGATTTAAGAGATGATTAGGCCTAGTGGTCTTGGAGAACATCCTTGAGAAATAGAGGAGGAGGAGGAAGATGAGAAACAGACTCCACAACAGTCAGATAAGAGGCCGCTGAGCCCTCAGAAGAAATGAAGACATGGTAAACATCTAAGGAGGCACCCTCCTCAGTTTCTTGGACTGTAGAGGTGAGGGGTTAGAATTGCAAACTTTTCTGCATATCAACTTACAATAAAGTTCGGATTGGTTCAGGAGAACCGGTAGCGCCTACCCGCCTACCCGCCTACCCGACTGGATGTAATTTAGCCATGTTTTGAGGCCGGCACATGCGTGGAAGGCGCACACGGGGCGAACTGGTGGCAAGAATATGTGAAACTCACTGCTGGATAGAACTCATGACTTGGAAATTCTTGGCTCTGACATCACAAGAACCTTGAATTGCACCAGGAAGCCCTATGGCCGTGATGGCAAACCTATGGCACGCGTGCCACAAGTGGCACACAGAGCCATATCGGTGGACACATGAGCTCAGCTCTGGTGCACATGTGCACGCCAGTCAGCTGATTTTCGGGCCTTCTGGACCCACTGGAAGTCGGCAAACAGGCCGTTTCTGGCCTCCGGAAGGTCTCTGGGGAGGGGGAGGCAGTTTTCACCCTCCCCAGGTTCCTAGAAAGGCTCTGGAGCCTGGGGAGGGCAAAAAAACAAGCCTACCAGGCCCACTGTGCCATTACATGCCAAAAGCGGGGGAAGCATGGCGGGGGAGGTCGCACACACATACGGGGGGGGGGGGCGCATAAAATTATGGGTGTGGGCACGCACGCGCCCAACACCCCCCCCCCCCGCTCCCCACACTTTTGGCACGCGATGGCAAAAAGGTTAGCCATCACTGCCCTATGGGTTGTGTGAAGTAGAGGTGCTATACGGGCAAATCAACAGGTACTTTAAACGACTTAGACTCGACTTCTGGAGGGGAAAAAGAATGGAGAACTGAAGACGCTTCGATTAAAATAGGGATCTCCAACCTTGGCAACTTTACGACTTGTAGACTTCAACTCCCAGAATTCTTCAGCCGGCATGTTTTCTTAATGGTCTCCATCTGGACACCTTTGAATGGGGAGGAGAAAGAGGCTGCCCCAAAGAGGAGGGGGAGGGCAATTTATTTTCAGAAGCACCAGAAGGCAGGACAAGAAGCAACGGATGGAAACTAATCAAGGAGAGAAGCAACCTGGAATTAAGGAGAAGCTTCCTAACAGGGAGGACAATTAGCCAGTGGAACAGCTTGCCACCAGAAGTTGCGGGTGCTTCATCACTGGAGCTTTTTAAGAAGAGTCTGGACAGCCACCTGTCGGAGCTGGCATAGGATCTCCTGCTTGAGCAAGGGGTCGGACTAGATGACCTCCAGGGTCCCTTCCGGCTCTATTCTGATTCCGATTCCGAAAGCATGATTTGTTATATTGTGGGTTTTCGTGTTGTTAAGTTGCTCAGAGTCACCTCTGTGGGTGTGAAGTGAGCGGCTGTATCATTGTGTTTAATAAATAAATGAATACAAATTTCGGAACTTAAAAATATTCCTCTGGAATCGGGAGCCGAAGGGTAATTGGGACTTTAAATCTGGGTGGTTCTGAACTAAACAGAGTAAGGGGTTCAGATGGATTTGAAATAAGATGGTGGAATTAATCTTTCCTGGGTGGGGGGAAATGCTTTTGTTTTGAATTGTTTTATAAAAAAAAGATGGTAAAATGAGACTTTGAGGGTTGAATTACTAGAGGGAACCAGAAGATCTAAAGATTGCACTTAAAGGAGGAGAGCATTTAAACTTGATTTAGAGAATGAAGCAAAGGAACGACTTACACTACATTCTGGACCTGCTACAAATTCCAAAGTAGTCCTTCAGTTACAACCATAATTCCTGTTGCTAAGCAAGTCGGTTGTTAAGTGAGTCGTGCCCGATTTTACCTTTTTGCCACAGTTGTTCAGCAAATGGCTGAAGTTGTTAAGTGAATCATGCAGTTGTTAAGTGGGTCCAGCTTCCCCCATTGACTTTTCATCCATTTGTTTATCCATCCATCATTCATTCATTCATTCAGCCATATATTCATTTGTCCGTCCATCCATCCACTCACCCACTATCAATCCATCCATTTATCCACCCATCATTCTTTCATCCATATATTCATTCATCCATATATTCATTCATCCTGCTAGCCAGCCATCCCTGCATTTACCATGGCAAACAATTCCTCAGTAATCAGATTATGGCACTGTAAAAATCTCAATATATAAACGAGTAAGTCTACCAATGCCTATGAATTTGTCAGACTTGGTTTGGTTGAACTTAAACAGTCACTAAAGGAATGATTGCTAAGTCTACCTATTGTTGAGAGCTCACTTAGCTACAATCTTATCCAAAGCCACCATCACCTTCTCCATCCAGCCATTTATCCATCCATCATTCATTCATCCATTTATTCATTCATTCATCCATCCATCTGCCCGTCCGTCCATCCATCCATCCATTTATTCATCATTCATTCATCCATTTATTCATTTGTCTGTCCATCCATCCATCCACCCACCCAATCCAAAATGGATTCATCCATCCATTTATCTATCCATCATTCATTCATCGATATATTAATTTGTCTGTCCATCCACCCACCCACTATCTATCCATCCATTTATTCATAATTCATCTATCCATGTATTCATTTGTCCATCCATCCATCCATCCACCCACTATTCATCCATCCATTTATCCATCCATCATTCATTCATCAATATATTAATTTGTCCGTCCATCCATCCATCCCCCACTATCCATCCATCCATTTATTCATAATTCATCTATCCATGTATTCATTTGTCCATCCATCCATCCACCCACCCACTATCTATCCATCCATTTATTCATAATTCATCTATCCATGTATTCATTTGTCCATCCATCCATCCATCCACCCACTATTCATCCATCCATTTATCCATCCATCATTCACTCATCGATATATTAATTCGTCCATCCATCCATCTGTCCAGCCATCCATCTATTTATCCATCCATCATTCATTCATCAATATATTAATTTGTCCGTCCATCCATCCATCCCCCACTATCCATCCATCCATTTATTCATCATTCATTCATACATTCATCCATTTATTCATTCATTCATCCATCCATCCACCCACCCAATCCAAAATGGATTCATCCATCTATTTATCTATCCATCATTCATTCATCGATATATTAATTTGTCCGTCCATCCACCCACCCACTATCCATCCATCCATTTATTCATAATTCATTCATCCATGTATTCATTTGTCCATCCATCCATCCATCCATCCATCCATCCACCCACCCACCCACTATTCATCCATCCATTTATCCATCCATCATTCACTCATCGATATATTAATTTGTCCATCCACCCATCTGTCCAGCCATCCATCTATTTATCCATCCATCATTCATTCATCGATATATTATTTTGTCCTTCCATCCATCCATCTCCCCACTATCCATCCATCCATTTATTCATCATCCATCCATCCATTCATCGATATATTCATTCGTCCATCCATCCATCCCTGCATTTACCATGGCAAGCAATTCCTCATTAATTAGTAAATATCTGTAAATATCTCAATATTTCCAATACATTTGCAGGGACAGGAGTGAGTAAGTCTGCCAATGCCTGTGAATTTGTCAGGCTTTGTTTTTCCTCTGTGACTCAATTTCACTCACCCAAAGCAGTTGGGTTGATCTGAAGTTTTTTCAATCGCACTAAAACATGTCCAGTGACAAATTGCTCCAAATGTCCCTTTTTTTACCTAAGAATTCCTTTTTGATTTTGCAAAGATTTAAGCTTTAGATACTATTTTCAAGGTTATAGAATATTCAGAATTCAGGAGTTCATTGTTATTTATTTATTTTCCAGGTCGAGAACATCTTAAATTTTCCAAGTCTGGAACATATTACATTAAAAAGAGAGAATATAATAATTAAACTGGTATAATAATCTAAATAGAAAACTTTCAATAACTATTTTACAACTATAAACGTTACTGGCTTTTAATCTTTCTAAGACACCCAGAGTCAGCGCGATGGGCACCATACAGGCAGTTCTCTACTTCTGAACCACAATTGAGCCCAAAATTTCTGTTGCAAAGTGAGACAATTGTTAACCGAGTTTTGCTCCGTTTTACGACCTTTCTAGCCACTTGTTAAGTGACTCACTGCAGTTGTTAAATTAGTAACACGGTTGTTAAGTGAATCTGACTTCCCCATTGAATTTGTTTGCCAGAAGGTCGCATAAGCGGATCACATGACCGCGGGACACTGCAACGTCATCAATCTGAGTCAGTTGCCATGCGCCTGAGTTTTGATCAGTGTCCAGGGAGATGCTGCAACGGTTGTAAGTGTGAAAAACGGTCATAAGTCACTTTTTTCAATGCCATTGTAACTTCGGTCACTAAATGAATGCTAGTAAGTCGAGGACTGCCTGTACAAGTCTAATAAATGAATAATTAAACCCAAATCAACCCATGGAGGAGAAGTTGCCTTCAGAGGTTGTGGGAGTTTCACCACTGGAAGCTTTCAAGAAGAGATTGGACTGTCCTCTGTCAGAAGTGGTTCTAGGGTCTCCTGCTTGGGTGAGGGGTTGGACTAGATGACCTCCAAGGTCCCTTCCAACTCTGTTATTCTATTCTATTCTATTCTATTCTATTCTATTCTATTCTATTCCAAGGTTCCTTCCAACTCTGTTAACCTGCCAGAAATGGTCTAGGGCAGGGGTGAAATCCAGCAGGTTCTGACAGGTTCTGGAGAACTGGTAGGGGAAATTTTGAGTTGTTCGGAGAACCAGCAAATTCCACCTCTGGCTGACCCCAAAGTGGAGAGGGAATGGGGATTTTGCAGTATTCTTCCCCTACTACGCCCACCGAGCCACGCCCACTGAGCCACGCCCACCGAGCCACACCACACCCACCATTCCCACCCAGCCACGCCCACCAAGCCACACCACACCCACCACACCCACCAAGCCACGCCCACAGAACCGGTAGTAAAAAAAATTGAATTTCACCACTGGTGTAGGGTCTCCTGCTTATGTTTATGTTTTATGTTTGTTTTTTTATGTTTTATTTGATTTGTATACCGCCCTACTCAGGGCGGTGAACAGCCACAAGATAAAAACACACAAATACAAAATTTAAAAACAGAATAAAACCGGATTAAATAATTTGGCTGAAGACAGATTTAAAACACCCCAATAAATTAAAACCAATTTAAAATTTATATTTTAAAAAGGGAAAACAAGGGAAAAATTAGGCCAGGCTTGGCTGGGGGGGTTGGACTAGATGACCTCCAAGGTCCCTTCCCACTCTGTTATTCTGTTAGTAAATAACTACCTAAAATGGCTCTGAAAATGCAACATTAGCTAATTTAGCCATGGGTGCATGGCCTTTCCTTCCCCATTCCTAGTTCTCACCGTCGGATGGGGTGTTCCCCCCCTCCAAAAAAAAAAATTAAGACCCCCCACCCTTCCTTCCTTTGCAGCCTATCTTTTTGGACAGAGGGCGTGTTTTCATGCACACCCGGAGACATCAATGCGCCGGTTGTGTGTGTGTGTGTCTCTCTCTCTCCGGCGCACACGCCCAATTCTCAGCCACTCGGCAGTTTTGAGAGCTTTCCGACAGATTCAAAACATGTTGCCCAAGATTCAGGGGTACCAGCCAAACCAGCTTGTTGTCCCTGCAGGCGAGGGGCGAGGGCTGCGGGAATGCGTGGAGGCGGTTTGCAGGCACGCAGCCCAGCTGGGCTTGGGAAGGTGTTGCAGCGTCTCTGAGCATGGAGTTCACGAGAACCTCCCTGCTGCCGGAGAGCAAAGACCAGTGAAAGAGCGATTGGGGGAGTGGAATCCAAGTTCCAACAGCCCGTGGAACTCACGGCCACAAGAGGCAGCAGCAAGCAGGGCCCCTGATTTTGATCTGCATTCTTTTTAAAAGGAAGGCTTGGAGAGGCAAGGAAGGTTCAAGTGTGCCAAACCGAGCATTGTTTTTTTTTTTTTTTTAACTTTAGCTATATTAAGAGGCCTGGACTACAATTCCCGGGATTCTGGGAGTTGTAGTCCAGGCGCCTTGACGTTACTAAGGTCGAGAAGCACTTCGAAGATGAACGGATTTTCTGCACTTCAAGTGTGCAGGGAAAAAAACATATCCCTGTGTAGAAAATCAGGGGGATTCTGGCTGGGGGATTCTGGGAGTTGTAGCGCAGGCGTCTTAAAGTCGCCAAGATTGAGAAAGGCTGGCTTAGAAGGTGCTGGGTTTTCTGCATTTTAAATGAATGCAGAAGAATAGAAAATAGAATAACAGAGTTGGAAGGGATCGCTCTATACCAAATCGGGGATGCTGGCTGGGAAATTCTGGGAATTATAGTCCAGACGTCTTAAAGTTGTTGAGACTTTGGAAAAAGCGCAGAGAAAAGCAACTAAGATGATTAAAGGCCTGGAGACTAAAACATACGAAGAACGGTTGCAGGAATTGGGTCTGGCTAGTCTAAAGAAAAGAAGAATTGGGGCAACATGATAGCAGTCTTCCAGTATTTGGGGGGCTGCCCCAAAGAAGAGGGGGTCATATTATTCTCCAAAGCACCAGAAAGCAGGACAAGAAACAATGAATGGAAACTAATCAAGGAGAGAGAAAAATTGGAATTAAAGAGAAACAGGAAGTTTCTCCTTAATTCCAATTTTCTTCTCTCCTTGACAGTGAGGATAATTAATCAGTGGAACTGCTTGCCACCAGAAACCGTGGGTGCTCCATCCCTGGAGGTTTTTAAGAAGAGACTGGACAGCCACTTATCTGAAATGGTATAGGTTCTCCTGCTTGAGCAGGGGGCTGGACTAGAAGACCTCCAAGGTCCCTTCCAGCTCTGTTCTATTCTAAAGTCACGCAGGGTGAGAAACACCTGGCTTAGAGAGTGAAGAGAGCTGGATTTTCTGAAGAGCTGGGTTTTACCAGCTGCTCCCTGGTGTAACTGGCCTTAGCAAATGGGACAGATCAGAGATCATCTTCTTTTAACGACCCCATAATCCCTTGTGGGGGGTGGAGTCTGAGCAACTGAATGGAGCTGAGTGTTTCCTGGCCGGATGCCTTTCCTGTCTCCAATGCGGAGTTTTGTTCAGCAGATAATATTCTCATTGTGCCCAGAGAGAGATGGTGAGTTCTAGTCCTGCCTTAGGCATAGAAGCCAACTGGGTGACTTTGGGCCAATCACTAGGAGACGGTGAGTTCTAGTTCCGTTTAATCATGAAAACCGACTGGGTGACTTTGGCCCAATCACCAGGAGATAGTGAGTTCTACTCTCATTTAGGCATGAACACTGACTGGGTGACTTTGAGCTAATCCTGAGGAGACGGTGAGTTCTAGTCCTACCTTAGGCATAGAAGTTGGCTGGGTGACTTTGGGCCAATCACCAGGAGACGGTGAGTTCTAGTCCTGCCTCAGGCATAGAAGCCGACTGGGTGACTTTGGACCAATCATTAGGAGACGGTGAGTTCTAGTTCCGTTTAATCATGAAAACCGATTGGGTGACTTTGGGCCAATCACCAGGGGACTGTGAGTTCTAGTCCCTCTTTGGGCATAGAAGCTGGCTGGGAAGGTCACAATGGCAATCACATGACCCCAGGATACTCCAACTCTGGTAAACACATGTCAGTTGCCAAGCGCCTGAATTTTGATTATGTGACTATAAGAGTGGTGCAAATGCGAAGACCGTCTGTAGTAAGTTGCTTTTTTCACTGATTTTGTAACTTCAAACAGCTGCTAAATGAAAGGTTGTAAGTCAAGGACCACCTGTAAACAGGCCCGCTCCAGCCCCCTTCATAGCAGGGCAGCAGCCCCCCGTTTTCCGGTCTCCCCCCTCACCACGGCGGGGTCTCCCCAGCCCCGTCTGGGAAGAGCTAAACCCTGAAAAGCTCTGGCTTCGTCCCAGCAGAATTCAGAAGCCGTCGCTAAGACCGGGGATTTGGGCTGCACAGGTAACGGCAGGTGCTGCGCGGAGCAATTTTCTCCCGCTTGCCAGCTCTCTTCCACCCCTGCGGGGATCCCGCCTCCCCCACCCCACTGGTGGGGAGGGAGGGGGCTGGTGGGGGTGCAGGAAAGGGGTGAAAGGCCTCCGGGAGGGAAGGCAGGGGCTTTGTAGGTCCACAAAGGGTTCTGGAGCAGGCTGGGTGCCAAATACTGATAAAGGAGAATATTTAGTAGCGCAGGACTGGACTGTGGGGTGCTTGGTGCTCTCTGAGTTTGGTGGTTTTCTTGCAAGCGTTTCGTGACCCAACTAGGGAACATTGTCAGTGATACAAGGGAGGTGGCTTGTAGAGAGGAGGAGGGGGAGCAGGAAGAAGAAGAAGAAGAAGAAGAAGAAGAAGGAGAAGGAGAAGGAGAAGGAGAAGGAGAAGGAGAAGGAGAAGGAGAAGGAGAAGGAGAAGGAGAAGGAGAAGGAGAAGGAGAGGAGGAGGAGGAGGAGGATTGTGGGGTGCTTGGTGCTCTCTGAGTTGGGTTTCGTGACCCAACTAGGGAACATTATCAGTGCTACAAGGGAGGGGGCTTGTAGAGAGGAGGAGGGGGAGCAGGAAGAAGGAGGAGGAGGAGGAGGAGGAGGAGGAGGAGGAGGAGGAGGAGGAGGAGGAGGAGAAGATGACGGTGGGGTTCTTGGTGCTCTCTGAGCTTGGTGGTTTTCTTGCAGACGTTTCATGACCCAGCTAGGGAACATCATCAGTGCTACGACGGGTTCAAAATGCAGGGTGGGTTGGCAGGGGGCCTGAAAGGTTACAGCATCCAACAGGGTAGGTGGGTTATGCTACCTTAAATCCCAGTGGAAACTGGGCCTCTTCCCCAGAGAGACCTTTATTTTAAATAAATCTCTGCCCTAGGAAATTAATAACATGTTGGCTACAGATAGTCTTCTAGTCCAACCCCAAGACCACACCTAGAGTCCTGCATCCAGTTTTGGTCACCAAGCTATAAAAAAGATGCTGAGACTCTAGAAAGAGTGCAGAGAAGAGCAACCAGGATGATGAGGGGATTGGAGGCTGAAACAGACGATGGACGGTTGCAGGAACTGGGCCTGGCTAGTCTAGTGAAGAGAAGGACCAGGGGAAACAGGAGAGCATCTTCCAATATTTGAGGGGCTGCCCCAGAGAGGAGGAAGGGGGTCCAGCTATTTTCCAAGGCACCCGAAGGCCAGGCAAGGAACAATGGATGGAAATTGATCAAGGACAACCTAGAAATAAGGAGAAATTTCCTGACAGTGAGAACAATCAACCAATGGAACAGAAGTTGCTGGCTTAGCAAATCAAAGAGGGAGGGAGGGAGGGAGGGAGGGAGGAGAGATAGGTAAAGGTTAGAGTGGAGGAGAAAAAGAGAAAGGAGAAAGAAAGAGAAGAAAGAAAGAAAAAGAAAGAAAGAAAGAAAAGAGAAAGAGAAGAAAGAGAAGAAAGAGAAGAAAGAAAGAAAGAAAGAAAGAAAGAAAGAAAGAAAGAAAGAAAGAAAGAAAGATGTTGAGACTAGAAAAAGTGCAGAGAAGAGCAACCAGGATGATGAGGGGACTGGAGGCTGAAACAGACGATGGACGGTTGCAGGAACTGAGTTATGTCTAGTCTAGTGAAGAGAAGGACCAGGGGAGACAGGAGAGCATCTTCCAATATTTGAGGGGCTGCCCCAGAGAGGAGGAAGGGGGTCCAGCTATTTTCCAAAGCACCCGAAGGCCAGACAAGGAAGAATGGATGGAAACTGACCAAGGAGAGATTCAACCTGGAAATAAGGATAAATTTTCTGACAGTGAGAGCAATCAACCCATGGAACAGAAGCTGCCTTCAGAAGTTGTGGGAGCTTCATCCCTGGAAGCTTTAAAGAAGAGACTGGATTGCCATCTCTCAGAAATGGTGTAGGGTCTCCTGCTTGGGCAGGGGGTTGGACTAGATGACCTACAAGGTCCCTTCCAGCTCTGTTAATCTGTAAAGAACAGAAGTTGCCTTCAGAAGTTGTGGGAGCTTCATCCCTGGAAGCTTTAAAGAAGAGACTGGATTGCCATCTCTCAGAAATGGTGTAGGGTCTCCTGCTTGGAAAGGGGGTTGGACTAGATGACCTACAAGGTCCCTTCCAACTCTTAATCTGTTAAATCTGTCATTCTATTCCAGACCAATGTTGACCAAAAGGGGATCAACTTTGGAGATCCAGTAGCTTCCTTTCTTCTTTGCTTCACAGGAGCAACGGATAAATCCATCCATTGATTTTACACCGGACCCAAGACAGTGCGGTATATTCCCTGTGTAACCCAGAATTTCTCAACTGCCTCCTGGGGAATTCTGGGAGTTGAAGTCCACGCATAGCATGTATTTACTATGATTGCAGCACCCTGGAGTCTCGTGATCGCCATTTCCCATCTTTGCAAGTAACTTCCAACAAGCAAAGAAACTCTACACCATTTCAGACAAATGGCTGTCCAGTCTCTCCTTAAAAATGGATGGAGCACCCACAACTTCTGGTGGCAAGCAGTTCCACTGGTTGATTGTCTTCACTGTCAGGAAATTCCTCCTTATTTCCAGGTTGAATCTCTCCTTGATCAGTTTCCATCCATGGTTCCTTGTCTGGCCTTCAGGTGCTTTGGAAAATAGCTTGGCCCCCTTCCTCTTCTCTGGGGCAGCCCCTCAAATATTGGAAGATGCTCTCCTGTCTCCCTGGTCCTTCTCTTCCTAGACTAGCCAGGCCCAGTTCCTGCAACCGTTCATCGTATGTTTGAGCCTCTTTCTAAAGTCTCAAAATCCTTTTTTTTTTGTATTGTTATTAGAATTATATAAGCTTGCTAAATGTAATGAATATGAATAAATAATATTTTATGTGTATTAAAAGGTATGCCATTTAGAATAGGGTGATTGGCATAAAAATGACACATTGAAACACTGAATAACTAAACAAAGAAAGATTATAATTTAATAAAAATATGTATATTATTAATAGAATTATATAAGCTTGTTAAATGAAACAAATATGATTAATTTTTGGTGGCGCAGCTGACTAAGTGCTGTTAAAGTAGCACCAGCTGCCTGCAATTACTGCGAGTTCAAATCTCACCAGGCCCAAGGCTGACTCAGCCTTCCATCCTTCCGAGGTAGGTAAAATGAGGACCCGGATTGTGGGGGCAATAAACTGACTTTGTATAAAAAAGACACCGCTTGGGGGGGGGGCCGAAAGCCCTACTAAGCAGGTATATACAAAAGTATGAAGGCTATTGCTTAACGCATTGTAAGCCGCCCTGAGTCTCCGGAGAAGGGCGGCATATCAATCGAACCCATAAATAAATAAATAAATAAATAAATAAATAAATAAATAAATAAATAAATAAATAAATAAATAAATAAATAAATAAATAAATAAATAAATAAATAAATAAATATTATTTTATTCGTATCAAAATGTATGACATCCAGGTGCCACACTCTTCACGCATTGATATGTTTGTAAAAAAATAAAAAATAACTTGGGGGGAAAAATCTTTTTTGTTATTAATATCTTTTTTCTTTTTTTTTTTTTTTGCATAATGGTGACCAGGACTGGATTTTTATTCCAAATGTGGCGTGACCAGGGAGTTCCTAGCACTTTCCGTGATTTTCATGTTAACCGTCTCCTGATGTATCCAAGGGCTGCAATTTTGGAGGTATATCTCTTATCAGTTTAGTTTGACAATAAGAACCCTGCCCCATAGGAAAAAAAAAAGGGGGGGGGGGGGGGAATAGAGACAGAGCAAGGGTTTCTGGGAAGACCTGGAGAACAATAGAGGGAAGATAAAATGGTGGGGAGGGGGGAGCCAGGGGCAGCTGCCAAGCGTTTGAGGCAGAGTTTACATGAATTAGGAGGCTTAAGGCTGCTCAATCCGTTGCCAGTGACTCATCGGAGCAAAGCTTGGCGCAGTGGGTGGCTGGCTGGATTGGCGCAGGGGATGAACTCACCAGCCTGTCTCGTCCTGGCCCCGTCCTGCCACCTCCTCTGCCCCGTAAGGCATCATCACCCATGGCCCTGGCAGTGGGGTGCAAGAGGGCAGAGATCTCGGCTGCTGGCGCAGAAGGGTCCCCGCTGGGATACAGAAAGAAGGAGGAGGAAGAGATTCGCACTCGCAGCCAAGAGGGGAACAAAGCAAAGCATCATTTCTTTGGGCGCAATGCAAACTTGGAAGGTGTCCCCCCTGGGCCAAAGTGGCTACACAACTGTGCTGTGGCACTGTCCAGGGACTCAGCCTGGTTCTCAGAGTAATGACAGGGGTTCTTTTCTTTTCTTTCCCTTCCTTTCTTCTCTCTTTCTCCTTCCTTCTTTCCTTCCTTCTTTCTTTTCCTTCCTTCCTTCTCTCTTTTTCCTTCCTTCCTTGTTTCCTTCCTTTTTTTTTTTCTTCCTTCCTTCCTTCCTTCCTTCCTTCCTTCCTTCCTTTTCTTTCTTTCTTTTATTATTTTTACAAATAACTGAAGGTGGCAAACGTATCCAGCGCACCTTCCTCCTTCTATTTTTTATTTTTTTAATTTGATTTATATGCCGCCCTTCTCCGGAGACTCAGGGTGGCTTACAATGCGCTAAGCAATAGCCTTCATCCTTTTGTATATTTATACAAAGTCAGCTTATTGCCCCCACAAACTGGGTCCTCAATTTACCTACCTTAGAAAGGATGGAAGGCTGAGTCAACCTTGAGCCTGGCGGGATTCGATCTTGCATTGCAGAGAGCTGGTGTTAAATTACAGCGCTTCTGTCTGTTGAGCTAAACCAGGCTCCTCCTATTTTCCCCATAACAACAACAACCCTGTAAGGGGGGGGGGTTCGACTGAGGGAAAGTGACTGGTCCAAGGTCACCCAGCTCGTGACGGTGTACAATCTCACCCCCAGTTCATCTCTCATTCAGAATAACAGAGTTGAATGGGATCATATAGATCCTCTACTCAGGCAGGAAACCCTACACCATTTCAGACAAATGACTGTCCGGTCTCTTCTTAAAAAACTCCTAGTGATGGAACACCCACAAGTTCTGTGGCAAGCAGTTCCACTGGTTAATTGTTCTCACTGTCAGGAAATTCCTCCTTATTTCTAGGTTGAATCTCTCCTTCATTAGTTTCCATCCATTCTTCCTTGTCTGGCCTTCAGGTGCCTTGGAGAATAGCTTGACCCCCTTCCTCTTCTCTGGGGCAGCCCCTCAAATATTGGAAGATGCTCTCCTGTCTCCCTGGTCCTTCTCTTCACTAGCCCAGCCAGGCCCAGTTCCTGCAACCGTTCATCGTATGTTTGAGCCTCCAGTCCCCCAATTATCTTTATTGCTCTTCTCTACACTCTTTCTAGAGTCTCAACATCTGTTTTTATAGTGTGGTGACCAAAACTGGGTGCAGGACTCTAGGTGTGGCCTTACTAAGGCTTTATAAAGTAGTATTAAATCTTCACGTGATCTTGATTCTCTCCCTCTGTTTATGCAGCCCAGAACTGTGTTGGCTTTTTTGGCAGCTGCTGCACACGGCTGGCTCCTATCTAAATGGTTGTCCACTAGGACTCCAAGACCCCTCTCACAGTTACTACTATTGAGCAAGGGACCACATCTATGGTACCTGTGCATTTTGTTTTTCTTGCCTAAATGTAGAACCTTGCTTTTTTCACCCTTGAATTTCATTGTGTTAAATAGCGCCCAATGTTCCAAGTCTGTCAAGATTCTTCTGTATCTTATGGAGTGTTGGCTATTCGTGCCAGCTTAGTATCATCTGCCAATTTGATGTTCCTCTTGTATTCCTTCATCTAAATCATTGATGTTGAAGAGTAAGGGGCTTAAAACAGAACCTTGGGGTAACCCTCCCTGTAGATGTCCTTCCACCATGGAGGTCATCTAGTCCTATGTCGAGTGTGATACGTCAGCCAGTTACGAATCCATCTGGGTGTGATAATGTATAACCACATTTTTTCTATCTTACTGGGGGCTTTCAAGAAGAGACTGGACTGGCATTTGTCAGAAATAGTATAGGATCTCCTGCTTCGGTTGGGGGGGGGTTGGACTAGATGACCTACAAGGTCCCTTCCAACTCTGTTAATCTGTAATTAGGTCTCCATTCCTCCAGGCCTCCAGGTTTGCCACACCCCTTCTACCAACATATGGATTCCTACTTACATAAGCAATCCAAAAACCATAGAATCAGTGGTGGGATTCAACCAGTTCGGTCCAATTCAGGTGAACCAGTTGTTAAATTGCTGGCTGGCACCCTGTTTTGGCTCCCAGATAAGTGCAGGGAGGCTTACTCAACCCAAGTCAGGAATCCTTATAGCCATGATGGTGAACCTATGACATGCGTGCCATATCTGTGGGCACTTGAGTGTTGCCCTAGCTCAGCTCCAGTGTGCATGTACGCACCGGCAAGCTGATTTTCGGGCCTTCCAAGCCCACCGGAAGTCAGGAAATGGGCTGTTTCCAGCCTCTGGGGGGTGGGGGAAGCTGTTTTCGCCCTCCCCAGGCTCCAAGAAAGCCTCTTGAGCTGGGGGGCTGGTGCAAAAACGAGTCTTCCGGGCCCACCAGAAGTCGGGAAACAGGCCATTTCTGGCCTCTGGAGGGCCTACGGGGGGAGAGATTGGGGGAAGGCCGTTTTCGCCCTTCCCAGGCTCCAAGAAAGCATCTGGCGCCTGGGGAGGGTTAAAAATAGGCCTACCAGGCCCACCGGTAACCTTTTTGCCATTGCATGCCAAAAGTGGGAGTGCGAGGGGGTCGTGCACACATGCGCGGGGGGGGGGGGGCACAAGGGGGCATTGAATTATGGGTGTGGGCATGTGCACGCCCAACCCCCCCTGCGCTCCCCCCACTTTTGGCATGCGATGGCAAAAAGGTTAGCCATCACTGCCTTATAGCATCCTGGAGAAACGGATGCCCAGTCTTTTATTTATTTATTTATTCAATTTATATGCCGCCCCTCTCCGAAGACTCAGGGTGGCTCACAATACACTCAAAAAATCACTATAAAAACACTTAAAAACATTAAGAACATTAAAACCCATTCACGCCATTCATGGCCGGATCTTGCCGGATCGCAAGAGCGAGATCAATGGCCCCAGGCCTGCTGGAAAAGCCAGGTCTTCACCGCTTTCCGGAAGGCCAAAAGGGTGGGGATGGTCCGTACCTCAGGAGGTAACTGGTTCCAGAGAGCTGGGGCCGCCACAGAGAAGGCCCTTCCCCGCGGGCCCGCCAGCCGGCATTGTTTAGCTGACGGGATCCAGAGGAGACCAACTCTGTGGGATCTTACCGGTCGTTGGGAGCTATGCGGTCTCGAAGATAGCCTGTCTCTGAGCCATGTAGGGCTTTAAAGGTAATAACCAACACCTTGAATTGTGACCGGAGACCAATAGGGAGCCAGTGCAGCTCGCGGAGAATTGGTGTAATGTGGGTGTACCTAGGTGCACCCACGACAGCTCGCGCGGCTGCGTTCTGGACCAACTGTAGTCTCCGAACACTTTTCAATCTTGAGATCGTCCAGTTTTCCATTTTTCTTGAAATCCGGGTGACACACACATACACACACACACACACACACACACACACACACACACACACCCTCAGTTCATACCTTTTGTGACAGCGCTTTGATTCACAACTCAGGCTTCTTACTCAGAGCACAGAGTGAGAACTCGAAGCCCTAATATGGAGCGGCAGCTGTGGCGTGCCGGCTATTGTGAAACCTGGTCGGTAGTCCGCGCAAAAGGAGCAGACTCAGCAAAAGTGTGAGGGTTGCATTGCACATAAAGGAGGACTCCTGTATGGAAATTTATGACATCAGGAGTGAAATCCCAGCCCTGCCCTGTCTGGGTGGAAAACAAGAGGGGGGGAGGGGGAAACAACAATCGGCACTGTTGTGAGTGTGAACAGCAGCCCATTGCATCCATCAGAAAATACAAACAGTCCTCAACTTACAACCGCAAGGGACCGGAATTTCCATCACTTGCAAACAAGGCACTTGTTTAAATGAGTTGCGACCAAATTTACCGCCTTCTTCTTGCCACCGTTGTTAAGCAAATCACTGCCGTTGTTAAGCGACTCACATGGGCGTTAAATGAATCCAGCTTCCTTCATCGATTCGTTTACTGAAAGCCGGCCGGGAAGGTCAGAAATGGGCAATCACATAACCTTGAGATATGTCCACAATTTTTAAATAAATGCCCGGTTGCCAAGCTCCCCGATTTTGACCACGTGACCCTGAGGATGATGCGACGGCCATAAGTGTGAGGATTGGTCATAAGTTGCTTTTTTTCAGGGGCGTTGTCACTTCGAATGGTGGCTTAATGAATGGTTGTACGTTATCTGCATGCATGAAAGCATAATCAAGATGGCGGAAATGTGCAGGAAACACCCCACTGTGATAAATGGAGGATTTGAACCACCTCAACTGGGAATCTGATTCTGTGGCAGAAAACAGATACAACAACTTCTGCATGTGTACAAAACATCTGCAAAAAAGAGTTTGAGACTCTAGAAAGAGTGCAGAGAAGAGCAACGAGGATGATGAGGGGACTGGAGGCTCAAACATACGATGGATGGTTGCAGGAACTGGGCATGGCTGGTCTAGTGAAGAGAAGAGAAGGACTAGGGGAGACATGATATACAGTCTCCATACAGATATTGGAAATCTCAGGGGCTGCCCCAAAGAAGAGGGAGTCAAGCTATTCTCCAAAGCACCAGAAGGCAGGACAAGAAGCAATGGGTGGAAGCTAATCAAGGAGAGAAGCAACTTAGAACTAAGGAGAAATTTCCTGACAGTTAGAACAATTAATCAGTGGAACAACTTGCCTCCAGAAATTGTGAATGCTCCAACACTGGAAGTTTTTAAGAAGAGGTTGGATAACCACTTGTCTGAAGTGGTGTAGGGTTTCCTGGGTAGGCAGGGGGTTGGTCTAGAAGACTTCCAGGGTCCCTCCCAGTTCTATTCTTTTTTTTTTTTTTTTATTTGATTTGATTTATATGCCGCCCTTCTCCGGAGACTCAGGGCGGCTTACAATGCGTTAAGCAATTCTCTGGCAATGGGCAGAGTTAGTTTGCAATATTGCATTCTGACAGGAAGGAAGGAAGGAAGGAAGGAAGGAAGGAAGGAAGGAAGGAAGGAAGGAAGGAAGGAAGGAAGGAAGGACAATAGCACTTAGACTTATATCCCGCTTCACAGTGTTTTACAGCCCTCTCTAAGCAGTTTATAGAGTCAGCATATTACTCCCCCAACAATCTGGGTCCTCATTTTACCCACTTCGGAAGGATGGAAGGCTGAGTCAACCTTGAGCCGGTGAGATTCGAACTGCCAAATTGCAGGCAGTCAGCAGAAGTAGCCTGCCGTATTGCACTCTAACCACCGCATTACCACGGCTCATATATTGTTGTAAGCCAACCAGAAGTTGGACTACAAGACCTCCAAGGACCCTTCCAACTCTGGCATTCTGTGTTCTGCTTTGCAGAGATTTTCATTGTGTAAAAGGCAGAGGAGGAATTTAGGGGAGCAGTGATGTTACAAGGAATGGCGGAGGAAACGGATGTTGTAGTAGGACGTGGGAGGGAGTGATGTGAGAATTCTCCACGCTTTAGACAAGGAGAATTGAAAGCAATGCGATTAGCGTGTTAGATTTCAAGAGAGATTATCCCAATCAGCTCAGAGAGTGACAGCTGAACGTTTGGGCTTGGCGTGTCAAAAATGTGGAAAATGCCGAAATTATCACACAGAGGTCCCCTTTGCATCCTGATCGATGTACAGTTAAGTACCTCACAACTTCTGAGCCAGATTTGTTTAACTTGCACACGTTTTAATTTTGTAGCTTAGTTTTTAAATTGTATTTTGTTTAACATGGCTTATTTTAACTGTGATGCTTCTGACACAAATATAGAAACGAACATCACACATAATGGCTAGTCTAGTGAAGAGAAGGACCAGGGGAGACAGGATAGCATCTTCTGATATTTGAGGGGCTGCCATAGAGAAGAAGAAGGGGGTCCAGCTATTTTCCAAAGCACCTGAAGGAAGAATGGATGGAAACTGACCAAGGAGAGATTCAACCTGGAAATAAGGAGAAACTTTCTGACAGTGAGAGCAATCAACCCATGGAACAGAAGTTGCCTTCAGAAGTTGTGGGAGCTTCATCACTGGAGGCTTTCAAGAAGAGACTGGACTGCCCATCTATCAGAAATGGTGTAGGGTCTCTCCAGCTTGGGCAGGGGGTTGGACTAGATGACCTACAAGGTCCCTTCCAACTCGGTTAATCTGTTAATATACAGAGATCTCTTGGATAAAAGCGAACCAATTTTTTACATATTCCTCTATTTTTTAATAAAGTTCAGTCCAGTCGTGTGTGGTGCTGTGTATTATATAAAGAAACATCAAATAATTAGAAATATGAAATATGAGTAAAACAAATTCATTGTTGGACAGTCCGGAAGCTGAACAAGAGCAGGGAATAAGGAGAAATTTCTTGACAGGGAGAACAATCAACCCATGGAACAGAAGTTGCCTTCGGAAGTTGTGGGAGCTTCATCCCTGGAGGCTTTTAAGAAGAGACTGGACTGCCATCTGTCAGAAATGGTGTAGGGTCTCGTGCTTGGGCGGGGGTGGGGGTGGACTAAATGACCTTCAAGGTCCCTTCCAACTCTGTTAATCTGTTAAAGGGCCCTCTAGCGTGCCTTGCAAAGGCTGCCCCCTTGTCACGTGGTCTCCAGAGCCTCCGAAAATTGCACAAGGACGGGGTGTGCTTATGAGAATTGTTGTTATTGCGTGTTGCGTGATTGCTGGTGTGTCGCCCAAAATATTATAGCGTGTCACCTTTGACGATGGGTGTCACAGTTTCCCCATCACCGAGCTAAGAGAAACAATAGCACAAACTGCAGGGGTGGAAATCTTGAAGGGAAAACCAGTTCAGAGGTTAGGAAATTCCCCAAAATGAAAAGTTTCAAGCCCAAACAAAATTAATCCCAGAGAGAAAAGGATGCAGCTGGGGCACTTGGAGAAGTTTAAAAGATTGAAAGAAGGGTATAAAACCGAAGCGGAGAAATCAGCAAACAGCCCCAAGCTGTAAGGATGGGGGTCAGGAAGGCAAAGGATCAGGAATAAGCTGAGCTTGCAATCAATGCCAGATTTTTATTTTTTTTTTAAGGTCTCAGGAGCGTACAGGGGAAGAAAGTCAAGGAAACACTGTGCCCTTTTTGGAAGGTGGCTTTTCCTAGAAGATTAACCGATTAACAGAGTTGGAAGGGACCTTGTAGGTCATCTAGTCCAACCCCACGCCCACATTTCTGACATGTGGCAGTCCAGTCTCTTTTTGAAAGCTTCCAGGGATGAAGTTCTTCTGAAGGCAACTTCTGTTCCACGGGTTGATGGTTCTCACTGTCAGGAAATTTCTCCTTAATTCCAGGTTGAATCTCTCCTTGATCAGTTTCCATCCGTTGCTCCTTGTCTGGCCTTCGGGTGCTTTGGAGAATAGCTTGACCCTCTTCCTCCTCTCTGGGGCAGCCCCTCAAATATTGGAAGACTGCTCTCCTGTCTCCCCTGGTCCTTCTCTTCACTGGACTAGCCAGGCCCAGTTCCTGCAACCGTTCATCGTATGTTTGAGCCTCCAATCCCCTCATCATCCTGGTTGCTCTTCTCTGCACTCTTTCTAGAGTCTCAACATCTGTTTTATAGTGTGGTGACCAAAACTGGATGCAGGACTCTAGGTGTGGCCTTACTAAGGCTTTAAAGATGTTTCACTTCTCATTCAAAAAATGTCTTGGCTGG
This sequence comes from Pantherophis guttatus, assembly GCF_029531705.1. The sequence continues at coordinate 1,824,119 of NW_026844085.1, read as the reverse complement.
GGCTTTGTGTGTCAAAAATTGGGAAAATGACGTGTCATGGGGAAGTCATGGTTTCAGCAGAAGATGTGACTCATGCATGGAGACTGGACAAGGTTATGGGTCTCTCTAGTCTTGTGGTTGATCAGATGCACCTTGCAAGCTAATAAGCTATTATTCTATTCTATTCTATTCTATTCTATTCTATTC
>NW_026844085.1:810609-1133173 GCF_029531705.1 Pantherophis guttatus | reverse complement strand
TGGCATTCATGGCTAACGCAGGACTAGAACTCCCTGTCTCCTGGTGACTGATAAGAAGTCACTCAACTCAAAGTCACCAGGTGGCATTCGTGGCTAAGGCAAGACTAGAACTCCCTGTCTCCTGCTGATTGGTCCAATGTTATCCAGCCAGCTTTTGTGCCTAAGGCGGGACTAGAACTCATTGTCCCCTGATTTCTAGCCTGGTGCCTTCACCACCTGACCACACTGGCTCTATCCATATTGAAGTTATCTACACAGGAAGTACAACCCTTAAGCTCCCTGAGCAGGGAGATGGGGATGTGCAAGGGTGAGCTGTTGGGGGTTCGCAGGGGTTCGGGAGAACCTCTAGCTGAGATACTGTACAATTCGGAGAACCCCCAAATCCCACTCCTGGCTGGCCCCACCCACCCCGCCGTGCCCCTCCCAGGAGTCCCCATGCAGTCCGTTTTGGATGCAGGTAAGTGCAGGGTGCGTGTGGAGCAGTGGTGGGTTTCAAATTTTTTTACTGCCAGTTCTGTGGGTGTGGCTTGGTGGGCGTGGCATGGTTTGGTGGGCGTGGCTTGGTAGGCGTGGCAGGGGAAGGATACTGCAAAATCCCCATTTCCTCCCAATCAGCTGGGACTTGGGAGGCAGAGAATCAGGGGTGAAATGCTCCCGGTTCGGACCGGATCGCCCAATCTGGTAGCGATGGTGGCGAGTGGTTCGGAGAACCGGTAGCAAAAATCCCTGTCCCCCTTCCCATGCCCAGCTGAGCCGTGCAATCATCAGAGGCTGTTTTTTTTATTTTTAAAAGCATTTTTTCTTCGGCCAAAAAAATGCTTTTAAAAGTAAAAAAATAGCCTCTTGACGATCATGCGGTTTAGCTGGGATCGTCAGAGGCTTTTTTATACCTTTTGAAAGCATTTTTTCTACAACCTCTTCACCGAAAAGCAAAAAAGCAAAAAAAAAAAAATGCTTTTAAAAGAAGGCAAAAGCCTCTGACAATCAGGCAACTCAGCTGGGATTGTCAGAGGCTTTTAAAAGCATTTTTTTTACAACCTCTTTGGCTGAAGAGGTTGTAGAAAAAATGCTTTTGAAAGTAAAAAAAAAAAAAAAGGCCACGCCCACCCAGTCACATTACCCCTCTCACCAAGCCACGCCCACAAAACCGGTAGTAACAAATTTTACATTTCACTACTGAAGAGAATAGATGGGGGCGGAGCCAGTCAGAGGTGGTATTTACCAGTTCTCCAAACTACTCAAAATTTCCGCTACCGGTTCTCCAGAACTGGTCAGAACCTGCTGAAACCCATCTCTGGTGGGGAGGCTCAGGGAAGGTGAAAAACGGGCCTACCGGGAATTTGTGAAGGCCGGAAACGGGCCCAGAGGGCCTCTGGAGCCTGGGGAGGCCGTTTTCGCCCTCCCAGAGGCTCGAAAAAAGCCTCTGGAGCCTGGGGAGAGCAAAAGTGCCCCCCCTCCACCGTGGTGCAGGAGGCCGACTAGGCCACGCCCACCATGGCCACGCCCACCCAGCCATTCGGCAGAGAACCCCTTGCTAAAATTTTTGAAGCCCACCACTGCCCCTTACCTGAAGCCAGTCATGCCATTGGAGAGCTACGATGCAGATTTACGGACTGCAAAAGAACGGCAGCGCTACCTGGGTGGACATTCTTGGCAATACGCAACACAGATATTTTGGGCTGTGCATCTTACCTTCTGCTCGTGCTTAGGCAAAGCTACGCAGGGAACCGATTCTGTGGACGGAAGCTCATACCATGGGATTGAAAATTTTCGGCCTTCTTCTTTGGTACAGTTGGTTTTCACCAAAAATTGCGTGAAGGTCACGATAGTGCCAGTGGCGCTCTGGAAGAGGAATAACAAAGGTTGGAGGGGACCTCAGAGGCCTTCTAGTCCAATCCCTGTTCAAGCAGGGGGCCCGATACCATTTCGGTCAAACGGCTTCTTTCAATCTCTTCTTGGAAGCCTCCAAACGCTAGAGCATTCACAACTTCTGGAGGCAAACTGTTCTGCTGGTTAATTGTTCTCACTGTCAGGAAATTTCTCCTTAGTTCTAGGTTGCTTCTATCCTGAATCCTAGGGACCTTGGAGGTCATCTATGCCACTCCGCTGCTGCCCAATGGAGAAATCCTCAGACTACCCCAGGCAAGGAACTATCCCGCAGCTGGAGAAAATGAGTGAGAAACAGACTCACCAGTCATGAAGTGAAGCAGCAAGCACTGAGCCTCGGTGGCGTACTGGTTAGAGCACAGTACTGCAGGCTACTTCTGCTGCCTGCCAGCTGCCTGCAATTTGGCAGTTCAAATCCCGCCAGGCTCAAGGTTGACTCAGCCTTCCGTCCTTCCAAGCTGGGTAAAATGAGGACCCAAAGACTGACTCTGTAAACCACTTAGAGGGGCCTGTAAAGCCCTGTGAAGCGGGCTATAAGTCTAAGTGCAATTGCTATTCTTCCTTCCTTCCTCCCTCCCTCCCTCCCTCGGTGTTTACTCCCTTGAAAGGGGTAAACCCTGTGCTGCTATGTATGGAGTTATTACAGGCCACCTCTGCGAACGGCAATAAATCTGCCCAGTTATCTTGCTGATAATTTATGTAACATCTCAGATATTGTTCCAATATGGAATTGGTTCTTTCACAAGCCCCATTTGTCTGGGGGTGGTGGGCAGAGCTTAAACCCTGGGTGGTGCCTATCAACCCTAGGAACTCTCTCCAAAAATGGGAGGTAAATTGAACTCCCCTGTCCGAGATTATATTTTTTGGAGCACCATGTAACCTGTACACATGGTGGACAAACATTTTCGCAAGTGTTTTTGTGGAAAGGATCTTGGGACATGGAATGAAGTGCACTTGTTTGGAAAACAAATCAGTAACCACCCAAATAACTTTGTTCCCCCCCACTTTCGGGCAATTCTACAATAAAATCCATGGAGATCTTCTTCCATGGGGCATCTGGTCTGGCAACACTCTGAAGTAGTTCAGGTGGCTTTCCAGGAGGTCTCTTGGATGACGCACACACGGGACAGCTGGCCACATATGCCTCTATGTCTTTCTTGAGTGCGGGCCACCAGAATTGTCATTTGACTAGATGTAGCGTTTTCACAAATCCGAAATGCCCAGCAACTTTGGCATCATGAGCGTGCTGTAGAACTTTTGCTCTCAAACCGGCGGGAACATATAACTTGGCTCCCACCCAAGCAAGTCCATCCCGAAGCGTACACTCATTCGAATGGGCCAGAAACCACTCGTCGGTTTTTAGAGCTTCTTGTAGTTGCTTAGTCAAGTCGTCCGACAGAGTTGGATCTGCTTTCGCCTGGGCTCTAGTAATTACTGGTGCAGCCAGATGCACTGAGGGGATAATTGGCTGAATCACCTCCTCTCTAACATTATTGTATTGCGGCAGTCTAGAAAGGGGATCTGCCATGAAGTTCTTCCCTCCAGGAAGGTAGCGCAGGGAGAAATTAAATCGTTTGAAGTGATGAGCCCAGCAGACTTGCTTTGGGGAGAGTTTATGAGGCGTTTTTAAAGCTTCCAAGTTTTTGTGGTCAGTCCACACCTCAAACGGGTGCTTAGCCCCCTCAAGGAACTGTCTCCATGTTAATAGTGCTCATCGAACTGCAAAAGCTTCCTTCTCCCATATGGACCATCTCCTCTCGGTCTCTGTCAGCTTACGAGAGGTATAGGCATAGGGCCTATTCCTTCCTTCCTTCCTTCCTTCCTTCCTTCCTTCCTTCCTTCCTTCCCTCCCTCCCTCCCTCCCTCCCTCCCTCCCTCCCCAGAATGCAGCATTGCAGGCTAATTCTGCCCACTGTCAGCAGTTCGATCCTGACCAGCTCAAGGTTGACTCAGCCTTCCATCCTTCCGAGGTGGGTATGTAAAATGAGGATTGTTGGGGGCAAGAGGCTGACTCTGTAAACCGCTTTAGAGAGGGGGGTAAAGCATTGTGAAGCGGTATATATGTCTACGTGCTATTGCTATATTATAAAATACGTTCTTGCAAGAGCAGGTGGCCAGCTATGAGGGCACACAGAAGAATAAATTTCTCCAAGTTTTTATTCCCTCCACCCGAACCACAAATCCCCCCTGCAGCCGCCTTCGACAAAGACCACAGGATTGCAATCTTCCTAGAACGCCTGTTTCTCCACGAATCTCCCCCCCCCTACTTAATCTATTTCCCTGCCTTTTGCCCAGTTCCCCTTTTTTTCTAGACTATTTTTTGTCCCCTTTTTAAATTTCTTAACCTATATTTCCTTACAAACCTTGCAGCATAAGCATAATAAATTGAGAGCAGTCTCTGTGTTAGACTGTGGGGTGAAAACTGTTAACTTAATCTGCTTGCCCGAATTTGAGTCGTTGATCGGAATCGCAGACTCTTCCCGTTTTTCCAGTCTCGACCGTTTTACCCTTCAGGTCCCAATGTCTTACTGGACTTTTAAACCCACGTCTCTCAAAAGTTGCTCCCTCTGCAAAAAAACAACACTATCTCTAACAAACACCCTTTGAATGGGGTGGGAGGAGGACTGGATTTCCAGAGGAAAAAATTGCAGGCTATAAGGAGCCAGGAGCCAAGATGCAGAAAGGCCTCCAAGTGGCCTCAACGACTCTCTAAAACAGTGTTTCTCAACCTTGGAAGCTTGAAGATGGGTGGACTTCAACTCCCAGAATCCCCCAGCCGTATTGTAGTTTAGGAAAGGGTGTTAAAACTCCAGGAAATGTAGCCCACCTCTTTTCAGAAAAAGAAAACGAAAGGACTACGAAAAATCTATCTGAAACAGTGACCCCTTCTCCAACGGCATGCAGGAAAGCGGAGGAACCGAGAAGTAAGAACTAAGGAGAAATTTCCTAACGGTGAGGACAATTAACCAGTGGAACAGCTTGCCACCAGAAGTTGTGGGTGGGTCCAGAAGGGGATTTTCTCGGGGCTCGTTTTTGGAGTGAGAGCGGGCAAATGACAGATAGGGAGTTGTTAGTTTGGGATGGGTCAGGGGGTAGCCAACCTCCTCTGTGGATTGCATAACCCATCATCCCAACTGCGCCCCTTTCCAAGGCTGTCCCTTGAATTACCTTTACTTTGACATCTGTATCTTCTATGGGTCTGTAGAAAGCAGTTTTGTGTTTGTTGAAGTAATCCAGAGCCTGTTGCTTCAAGAACATGGATTCATATATGCTTCTGCTGTCCTGCTGCATAATTTCGCGATGCCTCTTCGCTCTTTCCTCCAGTTCTTCCGAAGTCGGTTCCTCTCGAACCCGTAGCTTCTTCCCCTGTCTTTTTGGTTCTTCCGAATTCGGTTCCTCTGGAACCACCTGCTGCTCCTCCTCTTTTTCCGGTTCTTGCGACGTGGAATTCCCTTTAGGGCAGCAGCTCTTTTCTGGAGGCACTCCTGGTCCACAACATTCCTTTTTCTCCTCCGCCACTGAGGTCCCCCAAACCAGGACACAGGCCAGGAGCAGCTGCAGACCCACCAGGGAACTTCTCATGATGGCCAGGAGACACAGCAAAGGTCGAAACCGTGAGCTGGAGGAAGGAAGGGCATTGATATAAGCTCCGAGGAAGCCTCCCCCTCCAGGAAAGCTCCACCTTCAATCCAGAAGAAGCCCTCCTCCTGAGGTTGGGTCTCTCTCTCTTCTGCTAAGCTTGATCCAAAGAGAAGAGTTGGTCAAACACAACGACCTACCTTGCTCAGAGGTTCTCCTCGTCCTTTTCTCCTCTTAGAATAGGAATAGAATCACAGAGTTGGAAGGGACCTTGGAGGTCTTCTAGTCCAACCTCCTGCTTAGGCAGGAAACCCTACACCACTTCAGACAAATGGTTGTCCAACATCTTAAACACTTCCAGTGTTGGAGCATTCACAACTTCTGGAGGCAAGTAGTTCCACTGGTAGATTGTTCTCACTATCAGGAAATTTCTCCTTAGTTCTAAATTGTTTCTCTCCTTGATGAGTTTCCACCCATTGCTTCTTGTCCTGCCCTCAGGTGCTTTGGAGAATAGCTTGACTCCCTCTTCTTTGGGGCAGCCCCTCAAATATAAGAAGACTTCTATCATGTCTCCCCTAGTCCTTCTTTTCATTAAACTAGACATACCCAGTTCCTGAAACCATTCTTCTTTATATGTTTTAGCCTCCAGTCCCTTAATCCTCTTAGTTACTCTTCTCTGCACTCTTTCCAGAGTCTCAACATCTTTTTTGACCAAAACTGGATGCAGGATTCCAAGTGTGGCCTTACCAAGGCATTATAAAGTGATAGTAACACTTCACGGGGGTCTTGATTCTATCCCTCTGTTGATGCAGCCTAGAACTGCGTTGGCTTTTCTTGGCAGCTGCTGCACACGGCTGGCTCATATTTAATCTTATTTATGCATTTCTTCTGACTCACTGATGGAAGCTGAGATTGACTTTCAAACTCAGATGAGGTTAAGCCTTTCTGAAATTATATACCATTTTACCTGGGCAATCCATGTCCTCCAGCATCTGGGAAGAATCTCAGGCCAATTTATTTTTGTGCCAGTGAGGACAGGCGTATTCAGAAGCACACCTGTATGTCTGAATGGGCCTCTCTCTCTGAATGGGAAGGGTTTGGGGGTCAGAAGGTTAGTATCGGCTACGACGAAGTCGGGGCCAGATCTGTCGTGCTCAATAAATGGAATATTTCAGCAAAGATTAATTGTTTGGGAGTGCAATTTATTTGAGATGACATCGAAACCTGACACATGGCTCGTTTCATGAAAAGTAGGGGTGGCGTGATAGCCGTCTTCCAATATTTGAGGGGCTGCCATGAAGAAGAGGAGAGGGTCAACCTCTTCTCCAAAGCACCCGAAGGCAGGACAAGAAGAAGCAACGGATGGAAACTAACCGAGGAGAGAAGCAACCTGGAATTAAGGAGAAACTTCCTAACAGTGAGGACAATTAACCAGCGGAACAGCTTGCCACCAGAATTTCACTCATCACTGGAGGTTTTTAAGAAGATACTGGACAGCCACTTGTCCAGAATGATATAGGACTGTGATGGTGAACCTACGGCACGCGTGCCCAAAGTGGCACACGAAGCCATGTCACCCAGCACGCCCGGTCTTGTCTGTTTGTCTTCTGGGTTTCTGGCACGCATGCACATGTGACGATCATCTATCCTTCGTGTGCATGGCAGTGCCAAAAATCGGCTTGCACATGCACACCGGACAGCTGATCGTTGGGTGCGCATGCACCAGGGGTGGGTTCTACTTACTTTTACTACCGGTTCGCAGCGTGGCCGCGTGCTCTTCTGCACACGCACTCTTCTGCGCATTTTCATGACATCGGAGTTGGTGGGCGGAGCCTCCCACCGGTTTTACTACCGGTTCTACAGAACCGGTGCGAACCGGGGGCAACCCACCACTGGCATGCACACTAGTACCCGGAAGTTCAACTTTTCCGGAGCGCGCCCCCGACAAGCCATCACTGGTATAGGATCTCCTGTATGAGTAGGGGGTTGGACTAGATGATCTCCAAGGTCCCATCCGACTCTGTTATACTGCTGCTCCTGTTAACCCTGGGCACTCTAAGTATCTGAGATCACAACAATCAGAACAGTCAAGCCACAAAAAGCCCATCCCTGGACTTTATTTTATTGATTGATTGATTGATTGATTGATTGATTGATTGATTGATTGCGATTTATATGCCGCCTTTCTCCCTAGGGACTCAAGGCGGCTTACAAAATGACAACTTCAATACAAATCACAATACAATACCAAATTAAAATCAGTAACCCAATTAAAAAACGATTTAAAATTATACCAGTGTACCCCCAAACGTGTGGTGGGAAGTGGTGGACTTCCCACCACACAGGAAGACGCAGTTAAGAGGAAGACAGTTTGGCTGATTTTTTGGTTTCGGCAGGACATGGTCCAGCTCGGCTATTTCTCAAGCTCGGCTGCTTTAAGATGGGTGGACTCCAAATCCCGGAATTCCCCAGCCAGCATGGGAATTGTAGTCCACACATCTTAAAGTTGCCAAGCTCGAGGGACGCTGCTCCGGATGGTGATGCCACGTTTCCAGCCATGTGCCAACACAGCAAGTTTGTGCGCTTCTGTTCTGGTTGCGTGGCACGGTCCTTCTTGGGTCCCCCCCCCCATCTCCTCGTGCCTCAAGCTCCCCCAAGCATAAACCCAGGTCTTTGAAGCCAAGGAAAATGAAAGCACAGGTCAGTGGCACGGACAGGTTTCCGAACAAAGGAGAAGGGGCACCATTCATTGGGATTTTTGTCAACAAGGTTTTGGCAAAGGGCGTTATCTGGGCTCCCCGAAAGAGGCCCTGTTTCTAAGCCAGCCGCGGTCCAAAGAAAAGTTCAAGGGGGATTATGAAGGGCTTGGCTGAAGCCAAAGTCAACCTGGCCTTTTCTGCGGGGTTTCTGATGCGAAATGTCACTGCCCTTCCGTGCGGTTGGTTGAGCAGCCCGCTGGGTCTGGTGTCCGGGTTGAAGGATGGATGACAGGTGGCCACAGATAAGCCTGATTGTGCTTTGTGTTCGGGTTCAGGGTGGGACGTCGTGTTTTCTCTTAGGAAGCCGGTGTCCTGGGTTGCTTGGTTGGTCTGCAGGCTGAGAATTGTCTTTCCTCCCTCCCTCCCTCCTGACAGTGAGAACAATTAGCCAGTGGAACTCCTTGCCACCAGAAGTTGTGAATTCTCCAACACTGGAGGCTTTCAAGAAGAGACTGGAGAGCCACTTGTCTGAAATGGTACAGAGTCTCCTGCTGGAGATTCTGTACCATTTGGGGGGTTGGGCTAGAAGACCTGCAAGGTCCCTTCCAGCTCTATTCTGATTGATTGATTGATTGATTGATTGATTGATTGGTGAGGCTAGAACCAGGAGACCTTAGCTGTAGTTCAGGCACAGAGTCCAGCTGGGGGACTTTGGACCAGTCCCTCTTTTTCACTCCTAGGAAGCCCCTTCTGAAAATATCTGGCCAAGAAAACTGCAAGGACTTTCAGTGCAACTATCCAGAGTCATACAGGGACGCAGTGGCTCAGCGGCTAAGATGCTCAGCTTGTCGATCGAAAGGTCGGCAGTTCAGCGGTTTGAATCCCTAGTTCCGCGTAACGGGGTGAGCTCCCATGACTTGTCCCAGCTTCTGTCAACCTAGCAGTTCGAAAGCAGGTAAAAAAATGAAAGTAGGAAAATAGGGACCCCCTTTGGTGGGAAGGGAACAGTGTTCCGTGCACCTTTGGCGTTGAGTCATGCCGGCCACATGACCACGGAGAAGTCTTTGGACAGTGCTGGCTCTTCGGCTTTGAAACTGAGAGGAGCACTGCCCCCTAGAGTCGGGAACGACTAGCACATATGTGTGAGGGGAATCTTTACCTTTCTCCAGAGTCAAGATTAACTCAACGACATGTTCACAGTCACAAATTGAAAAGATGAGCTCTCCAACGTTCGGTTCCATTGATCTCCTTCAGGGAGACCCACAGAATGGAGTCCAAGGCCTTGAAGGGGATCTTGGAGGTCTATTATTTACTTTTTTTATTTATTTATATCAAATTTATATACCGCCCTTCTCCCTGAGGACTCAGGGCAGTGGACAGCCAAATAAAAACATAGACAACAAACATTAAAATACTATTAAAAAGACATATATAAATTTAGCCCCGTAATTAAAAGACAATGACAAACCAATTAAAAACATTTAAAAGTGTTAGGCTTGCTGGAAAAAGAAGGTTTTAAGGGCACGGCGGAAGGCACCGAGGTCTTGGATTCTCCTTATCTCTGGGGGCAGCTGGTTCCAGAGGGTAGATGCCCCCACAGAGAAGGCCCTCCCCCTGGGGGTCACCAGCCTACATTGTTTGACTGATGGCACCCCGAGGAGGCCCTCTCTGTGGGAGCGCACGGGTCGATGGGAGGCCGTCGGTAGCAGCAGGCGGTCTCGAAGATATCTAGGTCCTATGCCATGGAGCGCTTTAAAGATGATAACCAACACCTTGAAGCGCACCCGGAAGACCACTGGGAGCCAGTGCAGCTCACGCAGGAGCGGTGTTACATGGGAGCGCCATGCAGCTCCCGTAACTACCTGCGCGGCCGCATTCTGGACCAGTTGGAGCCTCCGGGTGCCCCTCAAGGGGAGCCCCATGTAGAGAGCGTTGCAGTAGTCAAGGCGAGAGGTGACGAGGGCGTGAGTGACTGTGCGCAGGGAATCCCGATCAAGAAAGGGCCGCAACTGGCGAATCAGGCGAACCTGACAAAAAGTCCCCCTGGCCACAGCCGTCAGATGTTCCTCTAAGGACAGCTGCGTATCCAGAAGGACTCCCAGATTGCGGGCCCTCTCCGCGCGGGCCAAAGACTCGCCCCCGATAGTCAGAGATGGAGTCATCTGACTATATCGGGATGTCGGGAACCACAGCCACTCAGTCTTGGAAGGGTTGAGCTTGAGCCGGTTTCTCCCCATCCAGATCCGCACAGCCTCCAGGCACCGGGACATTACTTCAAGGGCATCGTTGGGGTGGCCAGGGGTGGAGATGTACAGCTGGGTGTCATCAGTGTGTTATTAGCCGAGTGGTCCCCAACCTTTGTGGCTTGGCGACCCGGTATGGGAGGAGAGGCCGTGTAAATGGCGGGCCAGTGCACGTGTGAGGAGTTCAACTTGCACGAGCGGTTGGCCGGCGGCGTGCATGCCCAGGCGTGCCAAACTCAATTTGTGCAAGTCGAGATGTGTGCGCATGTGCCAGCCCGCCGCTCGTGCAAGTTGCCTGCTGCTCCCGCTGCCCCGTTACGGATAGGCCACGGCTTGGGAGTTGGGGACCCCTGTTCTAGCCCAACCCCTGCTTAAGGCAGAAGAGCTTGTACCATTTCAATCAAATGGCTGTCCAGTTATTCCGTCCAGTGACGGAGGACCCACACTTCAGCGGGCAAGCTATTCCGTTAATCGTCCTCCCTGTCAGGCAGTTTCTCCTTCGTTCCAGGTTGCTTCTCTCCTTGGTTAGTTTCCCTGCGTTGTTTCTTGTCCTGCCTTCTGGTACTTTGGAGAATAATTTGACCCCCTTCCTCTTCTTTGGGGCAGCCCTTTAAATACTGGAAGACTGCTATCATGTCACCCCTAAACTTTCTTAGACCAGAGTTCCCGCAACAGTTCATCCTAATTTGCAGTGGCGCGGTGGTTAGAGTGCAGTACTGCAGGCTACTTCCGCTGACTGCCGGCTGCCTGCAATTTGGCAGTTCGAATCTCACCAGGCTCCAGGTTGACTCAGCCTTCCGTCCTTCCCAGGTCGGTAGAATGAGGGCCCAGATTGTTGGGGGCAAGAGGCTGATTCTGTAAACTGCTTAGAGAGGGCTGGAAAGCACTGTGAAGGGGGATATAAGTCTAAGTGCTATTGCTATTTTCCTTCCTTCCTTCCTTCCTTCCTTCCTTCCTTCCTTCCTTCCTTCCTTCCTTCCTTCCTTCCCGCCCTCCCTCCCTCCTTCCCGCCCTCCCTCCCTCCCTTCCTGTGGTTATAAATACAGAATTGCAAACAAACTTTCCCTACAGTTGGAGTTTGATCCTGACCGGCTCAAGGTTGACTCGTCCTTCCGTCCTTCCAAGGTCGGTAAAATGAGGACCCAGATTATTGGGGGCAAGAGGCTGACTCTGTAAACCGTTTAGAGAGGGTTGTAAAAGCGCCATGAAGCGGGATATAAGTCTAAGGGCTATTGCTAAGTGCGTTTATGGTTTAGCTTCCAGAGTCTTGGTCACCACACACACACACACACAGAGACACAAATTCGAAACATGGGCTCTCCATCGTTGGGTTCTGCTGCCGCATCCTTCCTCCAGTCTCACAAGTGTCACCCAGACCCCCAAAAAATGGAAGAAGAGGCAACACATGGTCAGATCTGTGCAATTTAGGGTAATTTTATTCTCCTATTTCAGAACGAAGGCAAAGGCAGAGAGTTATGGGGATTTGGGGAATGAGATGGGTGTGCGCGATGGGTTCCTCTTAGGGTGGGCGAGTGGGGAGGGTGAGTAGTTGCGTCTAAGTGATTATGTGGTTGTTAGGGAAGGCGGGGAGGGGGCTTTCCTCCCAGAGCTGAGCATCAGTTGCTGAGACCTTTCAAAGGTTTGGGTAACTGTTTAATCCCGGGGATTATTGTGCAGTCCCGGCTGGTGACAACTTTCTTTTCGGTTCTCATGTCGAGGAAGATTCCGAAGGTGCAGTTGTGTTTCTAAAGACAGCAAAGAAACCAAAGAGTTAGAAAATGGGGAGGGGTCCCTGAGAAGACAGGGATGCCGAGGTTTTGGATCAGGAAGTGAGAGGTTGGGGCATTGAGCCAGTTTGGCCTAGTGGTGAAGGCACCAGGCTAGGAAGCAGGAGACAGTGAGTTCTAGTCCCACCTTAGCCAAGAAAGCCATCTGGATGACTTTGGGACAATCACCAGGAGAAGGTGAGTTCTAGTACCGTTTTAGGCATGAAAGCTAAGTGACTGAGTCAATCACCAGGAGATGGTGAGTTCTAGTCTCTCCTTAGGCGTGAAAGCTAAGTGACTGAGTCAATCACCAGGAGACAGTGAGTTCTAGTCCCGCCTTAGGCATGAAAGCTAAGTGACTGAGTCAATCACCAGGAGACAGTGAGTTCTAGTCCCGCCTTAGGCATGAAAGCTAAGTGACTGAGTCAATCACCAGGAGACAGTGAGTTCTAGTCCGCCTTAGGCATGAAAGCTAAGTGACTGAGTCAATCACCAGGAGACAGTGAGTTCTAGTCCCGCCTTAGGCATGAAAGCTAAGTGACTGAGTCAATCACCAGGAGACAGTGAGTTCTAGTCCCGCCTTAGGCATGAAAGCTAAGTGAGTGAGTCAATCACCAGGAGACGGTGAGTTCTAGTTCCGCCTTAGCCAAGAAAGCCGGCTGGGTGACTTTGGGCCAGTCACTATCTCTCAACCCAACCTACCTTTCAGGGTTGTTGTGGGGAAAATAGGAATAAATAAATAAAGTTTATTGTCATTGTGTATACACAATAGAACGAAATTCACATAACACCCAGGGACCAGACCCAACTCACATGACAATCCGCAGACACACCCCCACCCACCAAAAATCCCCCAACCCCTAAAACCTCCCAAGCATCCACACAACAGACCAAGTAATGCTGTCCAACAGCTCGCCGTGGATGGTGTGCGGGTTATGTTCGCTGCCGTGAATTATTTGTCCAAATAATAAAGACAAGATACAAATCAAGCGATCCATAATGTGCCACAAAACCCAGCTGGTTTGTTTAACGGATTAACAGAGTTGGGAGGGACCTTTGAGGTCATCTAGTCCAACCCCACTTATTATGTGATTATTATATCCCACCCATCCCAGAGATAAAGGGGTTTTTTTTTGTGAGCTGGGCAGCTACATAAATGTACAAAAAGGGCAAAGCCAGATCGCCGAGCCTTAATTCAACCATCCCCATTCGAAACCGGCCATCGTTTTTGCTAGGCAGGGCCGGTTGTCCGAGATTCGAACTCGCAACCGTTACCTCCTGTTTAAATTGCGGTAGAAGCTGGCAACCCTCCTTCTCCAGGTAGGCTCTGGAATATTCCACGCCAGCCTCTTTTTGCTCTTCGGTTTTGGTGCAGTTCGTCTCGGCCAAAAGCATCTTGACGTAGATCATGACGCCGATGGCTTTCTGGCGGTCAGAGAAGAGGAAGAAGGAATCGCATTTCAGAAAGGTGGATTTGGATCACCCCGCGTCTCTCACTCCCTCGCCCTTACAAACCTCAGGGAGCTTTTTGAACTGCGTTGAGTTCAGTCCGGACCCTGAAACTTTTAAGGGTTCGGTTAAAAATTAAAAAAAATGTAAGGGAGGGCCTCTTTGGACCATGTGCAGAGCGCCTTTTCAATTTCAGCCATCAGGGAAGTAGAGTTTGTACAATATTTGCGCACACACACGAAAAATAGAAACAAATTTTGATGGGGGAGTAGAAAAAGAAAAGAATAAATAGGCTTTATATAAAAATGATGAGAGGGAGGGGTAAAGGTTGCAGGCTAGAAACCAGGAGATTGGAAGTTCTAGTCCTGCCTTAGGGGTGAAACTTGGCTGGGTGACTTTGGGCCAATCCCCAGGAGATTGGGAGTTCTAGTCCTGCCTTAGGGGTGAAAGTAGCTGGGTGACTTTGGGCCAATCCCCAGGAGATTGGGAGTTCTAGTCCTGCCTTAGGCGTGAAAGTCGGCTGGGTGACTTTGGGCCAATCCCCAGGAGACTGGGAGTTCTAGTCCTGCCTTAGGGGTGAAAGTCGGCTGGGTGACTTTGGGCCAATCCCCAGGAGACTGGGAGTTCTAGTCCTGCCTTAGGGGTGAAAGTTGCTGGGTGACTTTGGGCCAATCACCAGGAGACTGGGAGTTCTAGTCCTGCCTTAGGGGTGAAAGTCGGCTGGGTGACTTTGGGCCAATCCCCAGGCGATGGGAGTTCTAGTCCTGCATTAGGGGTGAAAGTCAGCTGGGTGACTTTGGGCCAATCCCCAGGAGACTGGGAGTTCTAGTCCTGCCTTAGGGGTGAAAGTCGGCTGGGTGACTTTGGGCCAATCCCCAGGAGACTGGGATTCTAGTCCTGCTTACCTTGAAAGTGGTCCTGGGTGACTTTGGGCCAATCCCCAGGAGACTGGGAGTTCTAGTCCTGCCTTAGGGGTGAAAGTCGGCTGGGTGATTTTGGGCCAATCCCCAGGAGACTGGGAGTTCTAGTCCTGCGTTAGGCATGAAAGTCGGCTGGGTGACTTTGGGCCAATCACCAGAAGACTGGGAGTTCTAGTCCTGCCTTAGGTGTGAAAATTGGCTGGGTGACTTTGGACCAAATGACGTATTAGGTCATTTGGTAGGTAGATCTTTGTAAGTGCGTAAATGGAAGGGGCTTTGGCTGGCGGAGGGGGTTCCTGCTCACCTTGTACTCCAGCTGTCCATCCTCCAGACGTTTGTAGTAGGTTCCCTCGCTTCGTTGATTGAAGTGGGCGATGGCTTGCTCCTTCCTGTGGCGAGGCACAGCATCGGAGGTTTGAGCTGCTTGTTTCATTATCATCTCTTGCTGTTCCTTGGCGAAGTCCTTGTAAATTTCACTCGAGTCCCCAGTTGAGTCTTCCGACTCTTCCAAAAAGGGGATCCTCATTCTAAAACGCCTTTTCTCCTTATGGGGAGCCTTTTTTTTGTCAGCCGCTTCTTCTTCTACTGCTACACGGGAAGGCTTCTTTTTGCCAGCCTCTTCCTCTCCGTGGGAATGCTTCTTTTTGCAACATTCTTCATCTTTGTGGTGATGCTTCTTCTCGCAACAACACTCCTCTTCCTCGTGGTGGCACCTCTTCTCGCAACAACACTCCTCTTCCTCGTGGTGGCACCTCTTCTTGCAACCTTCCTCCACGCAGCGACACTCCTCTTCCAAGGAACCCTCCTCTTCCTTGCCGTGTCTCCCTTCCACCGCAACCACGGCCAACAACAAAGCGCAGCTGAGAAGAACCAGCTGGAAACCCAGCCAGGACCTTCTCATGGTGGCCAGGAGATGCTGAAAGGAGCCAACGATCCTGGCTGGAGGACGGAGGCTGATATACCTCTCAGGAAGCCCCGCCTCTTGGGTTGGCTCCACCCAACAGCTGGTAGAACCCCGTCTCTTTTAAGTCAGGTCCGCCCATTGGCAAGATCTGGGAGGAAGGAAGGGCTGAAGAAGTCCATCCCATCGTTTCACTGTCCCTCGTCATTCCAAGGAGACCTCACTTGGGGATGCCAAGGCACCGTAGACAATGGCTTTTCTTCCTTCATCTCGTCAGCAAATTTGTGTCGTGGCAATGCAGGAGAATAAGTGTTAGGAAGGGACCCTGGAGGTCTTCTAGTCCAACCCCCTGATGACAAGAGGCCCTGTACCATTCCAGAAAAGCGGCTGTCCTGCCTCTTCTTAAAAGCCTCCAGTGATGGAGCGCCCACAATTTCTAAAGGCAATTTGTTCCACTGCTTTATTGTTCTCACTGTCAGGAAATTTCTCCTTAGTTCTAAGTTGCTTTTCTCCTTGATTAATTTCCACCCATTGCTTCTTGTCCTTTGGAGAAGAGCTTGACTCCCTCTTTTTTGGGGCAGCCCCTAAGATATTGGAAGACTGCTCTCATGTCACCCCTTTTCACTAGACTAGAAATAGACTAGAAATAGAATAACAGAGTTGGAAGGGACCTTGGAGGTCTTCTAGTCCAACCCTCTGCTTAGGCAGGAAACCCGATACCATTGCAGACAAGTGGTTATCCAGCATCTTCTTAAAAACTTCCAGTGTTTGGAGCATTCACAATTTCTGGTGGCAAGCAGTTCCACGGGATAATTGTTCTCATTGTCAGGAAGTTTCTCCTTTAATGCCAGATTGATTAGGTTCCATCCGTTGCTTCTTGTCCTGCCCTCAGGTGCTTTGGAGAGAAGTTTGACTGCCTCTTCTTTGGGGCAGCCCCTGAGATATTGGAAGACTGCTATCATGTCACCCCTGGTCCTTCTTTTCATCAGACTAGACATACCCAATTCCTGCAACGGTTCTTTATATGTTTTGGCCTCCAGTCTCCTAATCCTCTTGGTTGCTCTTCTCTGCACTCTTTCTAGAATCTCAACATCTTTTTGATATCGTGGTGACCAAAACTGGATGCAATTATTACCAAGGCCTTATAAAGTGGTATTAAGTCTTCACGTGATCTTGATTCTATCCCTCTGTTAATGCAGCCCAGAACTGTGTTGGCTTTTTTGGCAGCTGCAGCGCACTGCTGGTTTATGTTGTATGGATTATGAGTAAAAAAAATAAAGCTTAAATTTCCTTTATTTACTGGTAGGATTATTGTCCATTTATTCGTACTCATTTCTTATGTTTATACCTGTTTATACTTATATGTTTATATGTTATATTTATTCTTATACTGTACTTATTTTCTCAAACATGCTTGACAAATAAAATAAATAAAATTAACCAAGAGGTACCTGATCACTATTCCAACTTTTGGCAAAACACTTTGTGTGAACACTGGGGGAAACCAGGATTAAGAGCCGTGACTGGGAGAGGGATCTTGGAGTCTTAGTGGACACCCAGCTAAATATGAGCCAGCATTGTGCAGCAGCAGCCAAAAAAGCCAGTGCAATCCTAAATTGCATTAACAGAGGGATACAATCAAGATCAAGGGAGGTACTAACACCACTCTGTAAAGCCCTAGTAAGACCACACCTAGAGTCCTGCATCCAGTTTTGGTCACCACACTTTAAAAAAGATGTTGAGACTCTAGAAAAAATGCAGAGAAGAGCAACCAGGATGATGAGGGGACTGGAGGCTCAAACATACGATGGACGGTTGCAGGAACTGGGCCTGGCTGGTCTAGTGAAGAGAAGGACCAGGGGAGACAGGAGAGCATCTTCCAACATTTGAGGGGCTGCCCCAGAGAGGAGGAAGGGGGTCCAGCTATTTTCCAAAGCACCCAAAGGCCAGACAAGGAAGAATGGATGGAAACCGATCAATGAGAGATTCAACCTGGAAATAAGGAGGAATTTTCTGACAGTGAGAACAATCAACCGATGGAACAGATGTTGCCTTGCCTTGAGTCCATTATTAGACCATCAAGGCTCCTTCCAGTCCTAGAATTCCATGTATTGCATTGTAATGTCTTTTTAAAGGGGGGGGCTGTTATTCTTATTCTTGAGTGCCAGGGGGTTATATGTTGTGGGGTTTTTTTTTTTGTATTTTTAATTCTGGCATGCTGCTCAGTCATTTGTGTGAGGTGGGTGGAGGGGATGTACAAAAGGAGTGGGGGAAGGACATGGAGGGAGAGAGGGAGGATGGAAGGGAGGGAGGGAGGGACGTGGAGTGAATGAGTGAGTGAGGAAGGAAGGGAGGGAGGGAGGGTATGGAGGAAGAGAGGGAGGGAGGGACATGTGGGAGGGAGGAGGAGAGAGGGGAAAGAAGGTAGAAAGGAAGAAAAGAAAGGAAGGTAGAAAGGAAGAAAAAGAAGGAAGGAAGGAAGGAAAGAAGGGAGGGAGGGTATGGAGAAAGGGAGAGAGGAAAGAAGGTAGAAAGGAAGAAAAGAGAAGGTAGAAAGGAAGAAAAGGAAGGAAGGAAGGAAAGAAGGAAGGAAGGGTATGGAGGAAGGGAGAGAGGGAGAAAGGGAGAGAGGAAAGAAGGTAGAAAGGAAGAAAAGGAAGAAGGAAGGAAGGAAGGATTTATTTTCAAATTCGCTCAGAATTCTCTGTGCTGTGAAATCCTTGGCATCCTCTCTGCTAGCTGTCCCTGACCTCTCCCAATTTGAGGCCGAATTCTTTTCCATGCTTTCCTAGCTGGAGATCCTGGGATCTGAACGTGGGATCTTCTACCCATGAAGAAGACCCTTGGACACTGAGGGAGCCACAGTCTCATTGCTGAAACCCTCCCCCAAATCCTCCCATCCCTCTCTGATCTCTTGACGGTGGGCCAGTTTTCTTGGCCTCTTTGGTTTTGGACTCGCCTTTGAACTTTCTCCCAGCCTGATTTTTGGGGGCCACTCAGATTGCTCCCCTCTTTCTCCGGACAGGATGTTATTATTTCTGGCAAGGAGATCCTTCCCTGGACCACGCATGCATGGCCAGTTCTGGCCAGAATACTTTGAAGTCATTGAGGGACCAGAAGTAAGAAGCATCTTCAGAACGTTTTGTGTTTTTAAAAAGGAGCCAAAGATGATAATAATAATTATAAAGTCAGTCAATCCCAGACAATGAACAAAGAAGAGCCTTCATTTCTGAAATCCCCAATTCACCTGGG
Organism: Pantherophis guttatus; assembly: GCF_029531705.1. The sequence goes on along the minus strand of NW_026844085.1, from coordinate 1,114,477 downwards.
TTTGACTTGGCAAAGATTTGGCCGGAGCCAATTTTAAGCACATTAGAGATAACCGATGCACAAATATTCCAACCGGCCAAGAAAAATCTCCGGTGACCTGGAAAAATATTGGATTATTCTCCAAAAGGTTAATTTTCTCCATCTTGGTGTGAAAAGACACCTGTAAAAATCCCTGCTTTCTTTCTTTCTTTCTTTCTTTCTTTCTTTCTTTCTTTCTTTCTTTCTTTTCTTTTCTTTTCTTTTCTTTTCTTTTCTTTTCTTTTTTTAAAATTTGATTTATATGCCGCCCTTCTCCGGAGACTCAGGGCGGCTTACAATGTGCTCAGCAATAGCCTTCATCCTTTTGTATATTTTATACAAAGTCAGCTTATTGCCCCCACAATCCGGGTCCTCATTTCACCTACCTTAGAAAGGATGGAAGGCTGAGTCAACCTTGAGCCTTGGCGAGATTCGAACCCTGCAGTAATTGCAGGCAGCTGGTCTTAATAACCAGCTTAATAACAGGGTGCCTTAAACCACTGTACTACCAAGGCTCTTTTATTTTTTTTTATTTTTTTTTTAAAGGAAGATAAAATTTACTCCACAGTTGTTTTTATTGGGAATAACTGTAGATTGTACAATTATAGAGACTACTTTGATTTTGAATCTAATAACGGCAGCCAGACTTTTGGTGGCGCAATATTGGAAGAAGGAAGAATTACCTACTATTGAAGAATGGACATTAAAAGTAGCTAATTTGGCGGAGATGGCTAAAATCTCTGCATATTTGAAGGACCGTTCGAATGAAAGATATGTACTGGAATGGAGAAGATGGATTGACTATATACAAAACAAATATGGGACTAAAAAGTTGCAAATAGCTTATGAATGAAATATTTAGATGATTTTTCTTTTTATTCTGACATTTTGGTGCCTATGGGGGAGTTAAAGAGTAAGGGGGAGTTAAGAGCTTATAGCTAGTTTGTTTATGTTAGATTATGTTTGTTAAATGCAATACCCTGTATTTTGCTCTGGGAAGTCGGGGGGGGGGAGGGAGAAGGGAATGGGTGGGGGGAGGAGGGGGGAAAATTTGTTTGTAAAAAAAAAGAAAAAAAAATTCCCTGCTTTCGATATCTGTTCCAACACACTCACCTTTCCCCAAGTCTAATCTTTTAATCCCTTTTCACCCATTTCATCTTCCAGAGGGGTCAGGGGAAAAAAAATGTCTAAACTTAATTTCTCTTTGTTGTTCTTTTTTTCCAGCAAGAAAAAAATCAAACGTGCCGAGAAGTTTGACCTTAGTGCCTTCCGCCGTGCCCTTAAAACCCACTTTTTCCAGCAAGCCGGGCTGGCTTAAGAAGAAAGTTTAAATGTTTTAATTGGTTTGTATTTTTAATTTTGGGCCAAATTTATATATATTTTAATTGTTTTTTAATATTTGTATTTTATGTTTTTTAATTCTGGCTGTACACCGCCCTGAGTCCTCAGGGAGAAGAGCGGTATATAAATTTAAAATAAATAAATAAATAAAAGTTTCTTTGCGAGAACAATGTACCTCTCTCACAGAAATTTTAGGTGGACGTGGAGGGCCGGGGTAGGATTTGACACACAGACCAAAAGGACCAGAAATGTCACCATTTCTTTCTTTCTTTCTTTTTTTTAAAGGCCATTTTTTGGGTCTACCCCCCCGAATGTCAAATTTATTGATTGATTAAACTTATAATTTAAAGAGGGGGGAAAAAAAAGACATTGTAGAAGGATGGCTTTGGCGGCATCTAAAATCCTTAAATTGGTCTGAGTGGAGCAGTCAAGCAAATTTAACTTATCTCTCTTGCGCATTGAATGAATATATTTGAATTTTGGCTTAAGCCCAGGGGAGGGGAAAAAAAAAAGGGAGAATTGAGTTTCGAAGGCTGATTCCGGAGTGTCCTACCCAAAGACATCCATTGTGGGGTCAGATCCATGCCTACGGAGGGGAAGGCACGCGACTGGACCAAAGAAAGGGATTTTTTTTTAAAAAAAATTGATTTATATGCCGCCCTTCTCCGGAGACTCAGGGCGGCTTACAGTGCGTTAAGCAATAGCCTTCATTCTTTTGTATATTTATACAAAGTCAGCTTATTGCCCCCACAAACCGGGTCCTCAATTTACCTACCTTAGAAAGGATGGAAGGCTGAGTCAACCTTGAGCCTGGTGAGAGTCGAACTTACGTTAATTGCAGGCAGCTGGTGATAAATTACAGTGCTTTAGTCTGCAGAGCTATCCAGGCTCATGAAATGGATAGCTATCCAGCTATCCATTTCACGGCCAATCAAAGCCTTCTTTTAAGGGAGTGGCATTCGCTTGCCCAGCCTGAGATGCCTTCACCAAATCAACTTTTGGGACGTGTCTCAGGGAAGGCGGGGCTGTTTGAACTTGCGGGGTGGAGCCACTGAACCTATATCAGTCGGTGCCCGCCACCCCCAGCCCGCCCATTGCTTCCCAAGGAGTTGTGGTGTTGGCTTTGGCACCATGGGAGGCTACTGGCGGTTGGTCTTTGTCTGCTGCCTACTTGTCCAAAGTCTTTCAGCAGAAGACTCGGTGAAAGGCAATTCAACCTCTGCGGCGAACGACAATTCAGCCTCTGCGGTGAACACAGACGAAGAGCTGGAGAAAAACATCGGGCAACGAATCGCTTCCCTGCGGGAAATGGGGCGAGATGAAATTCGCGAGTTCGACGACTTAGCCTTGATATATTTTAACTCGCGGGAAGCGTCCGTCTTCACAGCCTTGGAGGACTCAACCGTGACGGTCAAGGTAAGGAGCGTCTCGAAGCCACTGAGATGGTCTCCATCTGATGACTGTTTCGGTGAGGATTGTAGCCATTGGGCCATTTAGCACCCTCTCTCTCGTCCCACAGGAAGGCTGGACGGTAGTTCCCATAATTCCCGGTCTTGTCAGTTGCAGAATTAAGGTGATGACCCAGGGCACGGCACAGAGATAACATAAACAGCTGACAGTTCAAACCGCCCCTTTATTGCTCCAAATTTCCCCAAACGCTCCCATGTTTCTGGCAAGTCCCAGAGCAGAGTGATAACAAACCCCCACACAAACCTCAAGCAGCCTCTTTTTGCCTGTTTCCCTCCCCTGTGATAGAAGAGCACTTTTTGCACGCTGAGAGATGTTTAATTTCCTGCTTGGAAGGGAGTGGTCATAGCAGTCAAGATGGTGGCTGTGATTGCACACTTGCAGGTGCCATCTCAACTTTTTTGACCTCGTAAGGTTCGTCGATACGCTTAAGTCAACAATGAGCCAAAAGAAGAATTTAAGCGGAGGCTTGAGAAAGAATCAGCATTTATTTTGATCAAAGCAAAAGGCTGGGTAGACCATTCCATGAACATTCAGACAAGGTGCATGTAAGGAAGGCCACACCTTGGGGAAGATATGGCATCCTTTTATACCTTCAGAGACATCAGCTTAGTACCCAATTCTGGCCCCCTGGTCCATGCCTTCCTTGTAGCCCCGCATTGGCTGTGCAGCAAGGAACAAGGGGGCTGAGTGCTTAGCAACAGAGGGGCTGGGTGCTTAGCAACACAGGTATTTGCCCAATGTAACCCTGCCAAGCCATGACATAACCCACTCCAGGCACTGAGTTGTACAGAAAAACAAGATAACAATTCTACTGACTCCACTATTATTTCCCACCAATTCTACCTGTCCTATTATGATTATGTCCCTTCAACCTCTCTCCCTGAGGATGACTTTGCCCTTTGGGGAGCATCTCACAGTCAAAACACCGCTGATTGTTTCCCTAGAAAGCCATCGGATCCATGGTGTACCTGTGGATGACCGTGGAAAAGACCAACTGCACCAAAAAAGACATAAAATATCGCAGCATATTTGACATCGAGAGACTCTCGGACTCTGAAAACGAAGAACCCACGAAATATTGTGGGCCACTTGCTGGTGAAGACAAGGAGGTGAGGAAATAGGGTTTGGCCTTTAATGGGGCTGCATGGGAACCCCACCCTGGGAAAACTCAGCAGAGTAACACCTTCCAGCGACAGGATCCCCGGCAAATTGATTCATTTTTAATTATTTTAGATATTTTAATGTCCTGCCTTTATTGTTTTACTAAAGGACTTAAGGCAGGAACGTATGTAATAGTTCTTCTTCCTCCTTATCTTCCCCACAACAACAACAACTCTATAAGGTGGGTTGGGCTGAGGGAGGGACTGGGCCAAAGTCACTCAGCCGGCTTTCGTACCTATTGCCTACGGCAGGACTAGAACTCAAGGTCTCGGAGTGATTGGGCCAAAGCCATCCGATTGGCTTTTGTGCCTAAGGTGGGACTAGAACTCACTGTCTCCTGTTTCTAGCCTGATGCTTTAACCACTAGACCAGGGCAGGGGTGGGCCGCTGGGGGTTTGCAGGGGTTCGGGAGAACCTCTAGCTAAGATTCGGTGCTGTTCGGCGAACCCTCTAAATCCCACTCTCGGCTGGCCCCGCCCCAACCCTCCCCGCCCCTCCCCACGCCGCCCGTTTTGGATGCAGGTAACTGCACAGTGTGCACGGAGGCTCGAAAAGGGTGAAAAACGGGCTTACCGGAAGTTCGGGAAGGTTGGAAACGGTCCTCCAGAGCCTGGGGAGGCCGTTTTCACCCTCCAGGAGGCTAAAAAAAAAAGCCTCCGGAGCCCGGGGAGGGCAAAAATGACCCCTGCGCCGCCTGTGGTGTAGGAGGCCGACTAGGTCACACCCACCATGGCACCGCCCACCCACCAATCAGGCAGAGAACCCCTGGTTAAAATTTTTGAAGCCCACCAGGGGGGGTTCCAACCTTGGCAACTTTAAAACTTGTGGACTTCAATTCCCAGAATTCCTCAGCCAGCTTTGCTGCTGAGGGATTCTGGATTTGAAGTCCACAAGTCTTAAAGTTGCCAAGGTTGGAGACCCCTGCTTTGCTGCTGAGGGATTCTGGGATTTGAAGTCCACAAGTCTTAAAGTTGCCAAGGTTGGAGACCCCTGCTTTGCTGGCTGAGGGATTCTGGGATTTGAAGTCCACAAGTCTTAAAGTTGCCAAGGTTGGAGACCCCTGCACTAGACCATGCAATGTGCCTGTTAACCTGTTTTCTGGAGGCTGAACTCTGGATTTAAACTCAATCATTTAATTTTTTTTTTAATCTAGAGCAGGGTTTCTTAAAAGTTTGGTCCTAGGACCCTGGGAGGCCCTAAGATCCTCTTAGGGCTCCCTAAAATCCAAATGACTTGCAAGCCCAAATTGAAAAATAATACAAAACAGGTAGTCCTCGACTTACAACAGTTCGTTTAGTGATCATTCAGAGTTACAGCGGCACTGGAAAAAGTGACCTGTGACCATTTTTCACACTTAAAGACCGTTGCAGCATCCCCGTGGTCATGTGATCAAGATTCAGATGCTTTGGCAATGGGCTCATATTTATGACGGTTGCCACGTCCCCTGGTTATGTGATCTCCTTTTGCGACCGTCAGACAAGCGTAGTCAATGGGAAAGCCAGCTAACTTTAACAACTGTATTACTAACTTAACAACGGCAGCAATTCACAGGGGTCTGCAACCTTAAAGACTCAAAAAGCCATTTGGACCCGTTTCCCACAGAAAATAAAACACCGGGAGCCACAAAACCTTTCCGGTGCCTGACTATATCTTGACCGGCCACAAAACTAGCATACGTAGTTGAAATAAATGTTTTGTTTTCTTCTGAAACTCTTATTTTCTTGGATTTATCCATGGTTGGCCTACCAGGGGTTGAAAAGCTCAATAAATCGCGTACCGGCAGGCGTCGCACATTGGCGGTTGTGACGCATATTTTGAGTGACAGGGAGCCGCAGCAGAGAGATGAAAGAGCCACATGCAGCTCCAGAGCCGCAGGTTGCTGACCCCTGACTTAACAACTATCTCGCGTAGCAACAGAAATTTGGGGCCCAATTGTGGTCGTAGGTCGAGGACTGCCTGTAATGTACAGAAATGCATCAAATTAGACAAAACCGGGTTCCACCCGCAATGCATTGAGCAGCATGTTTTAAATGACTCTTGCTCACCTTTTGGAAAAAAATAACTCGTTGGAGGTTTTCAAGAAAAAATAGGATGTTCATTTTTCCAGAATTGCGTAAATTCTCCTGCCTTGAGTTGTGATTCCACTACCGTGTTTCCCCAAAATAAGACCCTTCTTATATTTTTTTTGAACCCTGAAATAAGCGCTTGGCCTTATTGCCATGCGCTCAAAAGTCCGATTTGGCCTTATTTTGGGGGAAACAGGGTATCATGACCCCCTTAGAATCAGAGATGGAAGGGACTAACCCAGTGGTGAAATGTAAAATTTCTTACTACCGGTTCTGTGGGCATGGCTTGATATTGGTGGGGGCAATGTGACTGGGTGGGCGTGGCCAACCTTTTTTTTTTTTTAAACTTTTAAAACCATTTTTACTACAACCGGCCGAAGAGGTTGTAAAAAAAAAAAAAGCTTTTAAAAGCCTCTGACGATCAGGCAACTCAGCTGGGATCGTCAGAGGCTTTTAAAGGCATTTTTTTTTCCTACAACCTCTTCGGCTGAAGAGGTTGTAGAAAAAATGCTTTTAAAAGCCTCTGACGATCCCAGCTGAGCTGCACGATCATCAGAGGCTTTTTTTTACTTTTACTTTTAAAAGCATTATTTCAGCCAAAGAGGTTGTAGAAAAAATGCTTTTAAAAGTTAAAAGAAAAAAAGCCTCTGAGGATCGCGTGGCTCAGCTGGGCATGGGGGTGGGGCAGGGATTTTTGCTACCAGTTCTCCAAACCACCTGCCGCCATCACTACTGGATCGGGCGATCCGGTCCGAACTGGGAGCATTTCACCCCTGGACCAGCCTCTTGTGTTTTTATGTTTCCAGGCAAGAGTGATGCTCATTTTATGTAAAGCTCATTTGAAATTGTGATGGGAAACTTTTTACTGCACGTTGAACTTTCTAACATGTTCCTTGGTTTCCTTCCCCGTCTACCTCTCTCTCCCTTTCTATTTTCAGCAACTGGAATGCAAATTTGACATTTTTAAAAATGAAAGATCCTACTGTGAGGCTGTAGTGAGCCATGACTGCAAGTCAGTTAGAGTGATCGATAACGATTTTATTCTTGGTGAGCATCCTAAGTGAATGTGATGAAGCAAGCTGGAAGACAGCCGCAGAAAAGGAGATGCCTGCTATTGCCCCACCTCATGCTAGAATCGCCGGTAGCCCCCTCTTGCCCCCCTTGTCCTGAAATAGGAGAATAAAATAAAAGCTTGGCCTGCTGAGTCTCTCACCTCTGCTCCTTGCAAAATTCTATTTATTTCCCAACCATTGCAACTGCAGAAGAGGTCAACAAGACTCTGCAACTCAGTGGTGGGTTGTGTTCTGTCCCCGTCTCACACATGCACATAAACAGATAGCCAGGGGTTAAATAAAACTGGCAGACAACAAATTCTTTCGATAAGAGGCTTGGCAGCAACCCAGTAGCAGCTTGCCAAGAACTTTACTCATAGAGGGAGGGGGTGTTCCTCCGACAGATAAACCCAAACAAGATACACACAGTTCAAGAATTGTCAAGTCCAGTCCGTATTAAATCCAAGGCAGATAACGTTGTTTCAAAGATACAATGTGACTCGCTAGTAGTTTGCTTTGTCCGTTACAGAGTCTGAATGGCCACCTCACCTCCTTTTATCCCCTGTGGGGTGTGGTCCAGTGACTCAGCCTAATCTCTGGCACGCCTCTTCTGCTGCGCGCGCCTGTCTCTCCGATGCTGGCGTGGATCCAGCCAAGACTTATCTCCGTCACTGTCCGACTGCGAGGAGATACCTGGCTCCTGGCCAATCTCTTCTTCTTCAGGAGACACCTGAGGCATTGCCAGAGAGGAGGGTCCTGGAGAGGGAGGCCTGGCCAACTCCTCTCCTTCATGTTCGGAGCCTTCTCCCGCCGATAACACAGGCTCAGGTAACGGAGCCACAACAGGTTGCTACCGGTTCTCCGGTAGTGGAAATTTTGAGTAGTTCGGAGAACCGGTAAATACCACCTCTGCCTGGCCCCGTCCCCAATCTATTTGCTGCCTTCCGAGTCCCAGCTGATCGGCTAGAAGGAAAAAAAACTGTTTAAACTCTTGCCGCGGGGCTTCAAAGGGCCGCCCTACAGCTGATCAGTGGTAAAAGGCAGTGTGGTGGTAGACCAGTGCGCTGGAAAAACAAATGGGTAGACCAGTCTGCTCCAAAATAAATAGGTAGGCCGGAACGCTCCGAAAACAAATGGGTAGATCAAAAACAAATGGGTAGACCGGTGCCTCCAAAAACAAATCGGTAGAATGGAATGCTCCAAAAACAAATGGGTAGATCGGTATGGCTCTGCAAGCAGTTAAAAGTCTGGTAGACCATTACCGCTGCTAGATCCTAAAGAATTCTTTGTCGCATGAACGTCAAGCTACGCCCACAAAATAAGCCACGCCCACAGAACCGGTAGTAAAAAAATCAAGCCACCCCTGCTCCAACTGATTGGAAAGCATCTGTTAACTCCAGGGGTTCAGTGGGGCTGACACACGGAGGGATTAAATTTAGACCCACATAGACCCAGTTTGGGTCACCACACCACACCACCAATGTTTGAGGGGCTGCCCCAGAGAGGAGGAAGGGGGTCAAGCTGTTTTCAAAAGCCCCCGAAGGCCAGACAAGGAACAATGGACGGAAACTGACCAAGGAGAGATTCAACCTGGAAATAAGGAGAAATTTCCTGACAGTGAGAACAATCAACCGATGGCACAGAAGTTGCCTTCGGAGGTTGTAGGAGCTTCATCCCTGGAGGCTTTCAAGAAGAGATTGGACTGCCATCTGTCAGAAATGGTGTAAGGTCTCCTGCTTGGGTGGGGGGTTGGACTAGATGACCTCCAAGGTCCCTTCCAACTCCGTTAATCTGTAATACACTACAAGTAGTCCTCGACTTACAATTGTTCATTTAGTGACCTTTCAAAGTTACAGCGGCACTGAAAAAAGTGACTTATGACCGTTTCTCACACTTATGACCGCTGCAGCATCTCCACGGTCATGCGATCAAAACTGGGATGCTTGACAACTGACTCCTATTTATGACGGTTGCAGTGTCCCGGAATCATGTTGATCCCCTTTTGCGACCTCGACAAGGAACGTCAGTAGGGAAGCCAGATTCACTTAACAACCGTGTTATTAACTGAACAACTGCAGGGATTCCCTTAACAATGGTGGGAAGCAAGGTTTGTAAAATGGGACAAAAAAAAAATCACTTAAGGACTACCTTGCTTAGCAAAGGAAATTTTGGGCTCCATTGTGGTCGTACGTTGAGGACTATATGGAGAAAATTGGGACCAAAAAGACTCAGCAGGAAAGAACTCTGCATATGCAGTAATGATTTTTTTTTTTTTTACATATCCTGACATACATTTAATCTGTGGGTCTGAAAAGTCAGTAAAATCCAATTTTTGCCCCCCCACTATGGTTTTATTTATTAAATTTTGAGAGGAGAAATAGGAATCAGTGAATCCCTTTTCCCAAGGGAAAACATCTTAGGTTTCCATTTATTTTTTTGGAGAAAATGGCAGCAACGGAGAGATGTTTCAAGATACAAAGGAAAAATAATAATATTTCTGAAACAGCAAAAACAACTCCTTCCTAGCCTTGTGGCATTATAGAGGAAAATTGGGGCAAAAAAGGGCTTGATAGGAAAAAAGAACTCTGCACATGCCCTGAGGAACAGCAGATTAAGAGGAGTTTGTGTGATCTTCCACAAAATGTTTTCTTTAAAAAGACATAAAATGCGGTAGCCTGTTCCTGATAGGGGAAGTTTTATTTGGGGGGATTCATTCCTGCCTAAGCAGGGGGTTGGACTAGAAGACCTCCAAGGTCCCTTCCAACTCTTGTTATTCTATTCTATAATTCTGTTCTATTTAGCAAATTTGGGGTTACCCATTTCAAAACACTATTAGAAATACTTTAATGTCCTGGTGGAAGAAAAAAAAGGGGGGGGGAGGCAAAGTGACCCAGTTTCCCTTGGCCGTTCAGGGAAAAATTCATGAGGTCATTTGAAATAGAGGAGTAAGAAAAACTGCAGAAGGCCAGAAATAATCCGGCCGCCATTTTGAGGCAGAGCTCCTTCCTTCTTCACCATTTCTGTGAGGCGGGCCTGGAGTTGCATGAGTGACAGGCCTCTTGTTCAATCAGAGGAAGCGGAGTAGTCAGGCCACCTGCCAGCCAGCCAATCCCAGGGAGGGGCGGGGAGATTTTGGCAGTTGGTGATTTTTTTTTTTCCACCTCGGTTGTCTCAGTCTCTTGTCTGGGGAGGTTGTGGGAAGGTGGTATTGGGCGTTTTGGCGCCTGACTGCTATTTTATTTCTGTTTTCTAATTAGCTAGAGGTTCCATTCCACTTTAGGCACTCTTTATCTTCCTTTTTTATTGCTCTGGAGTCAGTCTTGAGTCTGGCAGATGTGTTTGGCCTGGCCTTCTCCCTCCTGGGGCTGAGAGAGATAAAGAGACTGGGCCAAACTCCTGTAGCTGGATTTTGTGTCTAAATTGGGATGGAAGTCCGCTTTCTCTGCTCCTGCTCAATCCCAACACCAAACCAAGACAGTAAAATTTGACAAAAATAGCTCCCCTTCTCCATTTTTAGCTGGATATTGGAAGGGGGCGGCAGATTTAAGAGCTACCTAAAGAGTCACTTTTATATGGGAGATTGGTGGCATAAAATTTTAAAATTAAGAGCATATTGGCCCCTGGGGCCTGTTTTTGGACAAGCCAAAGAGGAAAGTGAGAAAAATCCTAGGTGGTGGCAAAATCCGTAGAAATTTATCCTTCCTGCCAGCAAGAAATCCCTTCAGTCGGTGATTTCTCCAGACATTTATATCCTGAAGGATGTGAAACCCTTCAAGACTGAGATTTCTCTTTCAAAAATAACCAGTTGGGCAACTCTCATGAAACTCTTTGTTTCTCCTTCTTCCCTGATAGCAAAATCTTAACATAAACAGGGAACTGAGGCAGTAGAAGATTTCTCCATTGTGTAATTTTAAAAAAATGTAATAAAAAGAATAATCCCCCACAGAGGAAAATTTTAAAAAAAAAAATTAGAATGCACAGAAATGGGTAGATTAACACTTAAGGAAGAAGCTGAATCCTTTTTAACATGGGACTTATTTTTATCAATGGCTAACTAGCGGAGACGAGAAATTTGGAAGCATAAGACAATAATTGCATAAGGAAGGTTTATTAAAATGGATAAGCAAATATGTGATCAATATTAATGTTATGGATATTATGATTACTATTTCTCAAAATTAATTGTACTCAGACAACATGCTGTTTATATAAAATAAAATATTAAATAAAAAGTTTTTTAAAAAAGATTCCTCCATTGATAACCCTGAAGGAAGCGATCCCTCAGATTGGGGATCTCTTTCAAAAGACCAGTTGGGCAATTTTAATCATTTCCTTATCCTACCTTGGTAGCAAAATCTGAAAAGACCAAGTGGGAACAGAGATGCTATTTAGATCACCCTAATCTCTGCATCTCCAAACAGGATATTTTTTTTTAAAAAAAGGATTGAATAATCTAAAAATCTCCAAAAGGAAGGAACCGAAGCACTATGTCGTTTCTGGAAAGTAATAGTTTTTGGAATTCAAAGGAATGACCCAAAGTCTCATGAATAGGCACATTGTCAAGACCAGAATTTGTAGCCCTGCAGTCACTATTTGAGGCTGGGCACTTCTCTTCTGGCTGCGTCCAACCTCTTTTAATAAAAAAATAAATAAAATGTCATTGCACATGGTACAACGTAATTAAATGCCATCTTCAGTGTACATTATAACACTAAAAATAAAAACACATACATCCTTTACATTCTATATAATTGAAATTGAAATAACAAAAGATCTACCTCCTAGCAGAGCCATAATAGGAATTGCCCAAAGCCCCTTCCATACATCATCACCCAGCAAGAGTCAACCAAGCTTGGGACTCAGGACAGCCTACAGAGTTGACCCTGCATGGCCCCATGGGAGTCTGACAACCAATCAGAATACAAGCTCAAATTCAAAAGCCCAGAGAGGGTATAAAACTCAGGTACTCTCAGCATCTCTGCCTCTTTTTTTCCCTCTACGCCCAATATCATCGAGGCATGCGATCCTGTCCATTAAAACCATTCTTCCAAACCATTCTTCCATGTTTCCAGTGTCTTTTTCCCCACTTGGAACTGAACCCAGATGGACATTTCTTCCAACAAGGTTTCATGCTAAAAGGAAGCACCTGAATCTCCCCATCTATACTTTTAGAGGATTAGAGCATACACAGAGTGCACCTAACTCAGCTTTTGATACTCCTTGCTGCTGAAAGCTTTTGATACTCCTTGCAGCAACCTTAATGTGCCAACTGAGGAGATAAAGCCTCCAGGCTTAATTGCCAAGTTTAGCCAAGTAGCCTCCAAGTAACTTGCTCTTAACTTCAAAATGTGAATTCTGCCAGTTTGCTGTAACATAATGTGAAGATTACAAACTGGTCTAATACGCTAGAAAGTGTATTCCTTTCCCCATTTGAGGTCTATTCTTTTCAGAGCGCTGAGAAAATCATGAGCTTTGCATAAAAGCGCGGATATGAAATGTTTCTATAGCAATGATGATCTATGCAATCAGTGTGTAGACTATAAGAAGAAGGAAAAAGTTTTTTCCCCGCGCGTGCCTGCTTTTCTGTCCTTGCCTTGCTGTTCAAGGACTAGCAAAGCCCCTGTAGATACTATTGCCTGAATATCCAAAATGGGCGGTGGGGGGAGTGTTAGTAGCAAGCTTTGATAAAACATGGCACATGCTGTGTAACATGAAAGAGCCCGTGGTGGAAGGAAGAGGACACTGGTTTCTGCAATATCTTTGCCTAAAATTTTAGCCTGTCCTGGCATAAAATGTTGGTCTGAAGAGTCAGTAATGACGATTCTATATTGGTCCCTATTGTGCAATTTTTTTATTAGCTTTTGAGAGGAGAAATAGGAATTTTCCAAGGAAAATTGGTCAAAAAAAGAGCCATCTTATGCTTCCATTTGTTTGTTTTGCAGAAAATGGCAGCAAGAGAGGCTGGGAGAAAACCTTCACAACTCAGAAATTTAAGGCCAAAAGAGAGAAATAACCCTCAAATATACACCCACAGGGAATAATTGGTGGTTCAGGTAACTCACTGCGCCAGGAGAGAAGCTGGAATGGAGCCAGAGGTCAGGATGGCCGAACGGGAGCCTGGAAATAGCTGCTTTAAGCTGCGGCTTAAAAACGCGGCAAAATAAGGCACGGAAAAGCCTTGCGCCAATAATAAGCAGCAACCGACAGAGGAGGAAAGGAAAACCTCCCAAATGGCCCCAAAAGGGCAGAATAAAGCTGCTTGTAAGCGCGGCGGTGCTTCCGCACGTGTGCGCTGCTGCGGGGCTGCTCGCGGCCGCCGGAACACTCCTAGCGCTCCCCAGCTGATTTCAATTAAATCCTGCTGCTCCGATGCAAATAGCCAGCAAAATAAACAGAAATAAGTAGAAATCTAGCCCAAAAGCTCTCCCCACGTGGAATTAATAGGGAGAGCTAAACAGACACGACTGTCCTTTACCAGACCGAGTCGAAAAACTAGGATGAGTCACATCCCAAATGTGACCGGCGTTTCCTCCGTGACTGAGAGCGATTAATACCACATTGAATTGTCCCATGGAAAATTGGCAAATTGTCCCTCCTGATCCCGCCTGATTGAGTCCCAGAACAATTCTTACACAAAGATTTAATCTAAGCCAATACATCTGGCAAACCAAGTTTTATACAGGTATGAATTTACACCCTGGCTTTGAAATAAATTCCCACCACTTTTTGTACGATTCCCATGGTGTACGATGAGAACTTAAAAATATAGGTAGTCCTCAATTTACAACCACAATTAAGCCCAGAATTTCCATTACTAAGCAAGGTGGTTATTAAGTTAGTCGTGCCTGATTTTATAACTTTTTTTGGCGATGGTTGTTAAGTGAATCACACTCTTGTTAAGCGAACACAGCTTCCCCCATTTAATTGGAAGCTGGGAAGGTCACGCGTGGTGATCACATGACCTGGGACGCTGCAGCCATTGCAAATACATGCTAGTTGCCAAGCACCCTTGATCACATGATCAGGAAGATGCTGCAATGGTCATAAGCGAGAGCTGGTCATGTCACTTTTTTTCGGTGCCTTTGTAACTTTGAATGGTCATTAAATTAATGGTTGTAAGTTGACTAATAAAGCAGGCTAATCAATAACAAATGTAATGGTCTATGACAAACTTGGTTTAAGAATGTAATGGCAGACCAAAGTATGTTTAATAGGCCTCAAAAGTCCTGTAAACTACAATTGTTAGATTGGAACCATGTAACTTTGCTTGCTCTTAAACCCAGGTCCAGCTAAGCCCAAACCCTAACCTTAATTTACGACTGGTTCTGATAAACCTACTTGGAGGGATACTTACAATGCAGATTCAATTTAACTGGAGTCAAATGAGCAAGAGAGGAGGTGCAGCATGGGACATGTTGCTGCCTCAGCTATCCAGTTTTTCTTTTTTGGGGGGGTGGGGTCTTTATTCATGACTCTTAAAAGATTGGACACAACCATAGATCTGTGCTAAGTCTCCATCCTTAACTGTACAAGGACTACCAGTTCTGGTCTTGACAAGACACTTGGCCATTCATATGAATCTGTTTGACTGGTCCGGACACTCACCGGAGACTGGGAGGCAGGGGTGAATTCAACCACTGAAGCTGGTTCTTCCCCCACCGGCCCAGAAGACCTCTTTGCTGGCAGCAGGGCTTCTTTCTAAGCTGGCGGCAGCCCTTCCTGCATCGGCCCTGAAGCTGTGGCCTCTTTGCCGGCAGCAGCGCTTCTTTCTAAGCTGCATCATCACCCCTCAGTCAGCCGGCCTTCTCCCGTGCCCTTCGGCCTTACCTTCGGCAGCAGCGGTGTGATGAGAAGTGCTGTTTAACCCTTGCAGATGCTCGCTTGAAGATAAGGCTGACAGCGAGGGGCAGGGCGAGGATGAATCCCACCACCCTGCGGCCTAGATACTTCGCATCGGTGGGCTGTATCTGGCCCACGGGCCGTAGTTTAAGGATCCCTGCTTTTAGAGTTTCTCAGCTCCTCTCCCAGGAAGTTAGTTTTTAACAGAAGGGTCTCAAACTCTCTACTCTCTTCTATCAAAGTGTTTCAAATTTTAAAGTGGATTTAAAATAAAGTAAACTTTACTGGTTAATAGATATGTATCTATTTTGGAATAGATATTTGGAATTTTGGAAAAGGAAAAAACCCACAATAAAAATTTTGAATACAAAAAATAGATACATATCTATTTCCTCTTACACACACACACACACACACACACACACACACACACACACACACGTTTGTCCACACTTACCCAGCGTCCTCAACTAGGCTGGCATTCACTAGCCAGCAGGATGGAAGCCGCCAAGTCTGGGTCCAAAAACCATGGAGAGCAGGATGGCTTCAGGACTCCGTTTGTCCACCAAAGTCCTTGCTTTGTTGGTGGAGAGGGGCTACCCATGGGCTTAGTTCCAACTTCTTTTGTAATTGTGTTTCCTTAATGACCGGGTTCCTTCCTGGCATGCTTGCTTGCTTTACCTATTGGTAGGATGGCTTAGGCCTCGTCTCAACCCCACTTCTCAAGTAGGACACAGTATACCGGTGATTCTCAACCTGTGGGTCGAGAAGGATACAAAATTGAATGGAGCAAGGAGAAATTCGGGCAAGTGCCATGTTCAGTGCCGGCGAGTTTTCCATACGAGCCCCCATGTTTGTCCGTGGGAAACCCCAGCGCTCTCCCAACACCTGGCAGGAAGCTCCATGATCCATAGGTGGCAGTTTCCAAGAGAGGGAAGCCGGCTCATGGGTCGGGTTCATGTCCCGATCCGCTGGCAATTGGGGGACTTCAGGCCTCTGCTGGCCCTTGCCAGGCTTTGAGGGAGTGACCCCCTTGCTTGCAAAGGGGGCGCAGCTCTGGGACAGCTTCTCCAAACCTTTTCCTTGCTTCTCCCTCCCTCTCTCTCTTGGTTTCTCTCAGCCACTGTTCGGCGCAAACAACCAGTTGCTTTGTTGCTGATCAGCTCTTTTTCCAAGGATCTCGTCAGATGGGCTGTGTTCATTCCCTCATTATCTGGCAGCTCATTTGCTAGTACAGCCGGACTGGAAGATGAATAGTTGTCATCTATTCATGACGTGAGATGTTGCGAGATGACCAATTCAACTCTGTCCCCTGCCTATTATCCCCAGAGCTAGGGTTGGGCTTCGCTAGCAGCGGTGGCTCTTCTGTCCTGAGGACCAGCCCACAGATTTCCACTGCTTTTATCTCCTCTGCTCCTCTCTTCTTTGCAGCCGTGCATCAGGCACTGGGGCCAGCTGTTCCTCCTCTGGTGGTTTGCAAAAGAGGGAAGCCAGCTCGTGGGTCGGGTTTATGCCCTGATCTGCTGGCAATCGGGGGACTTCAGGCCTCAAACCCTCTGATGTGAACATGAAAGATTCCTTTATTAGGAATGCCGGCAGCCCCGGCGAAAAGCTTATCTTGCAGGCCGACAAGTCCTTTCAACTGGAAGATGCTTTTATATCCTCCACTCTTCTCTTCTCTGCAGCCACGCATCAGGCACTGGACCCAGCTGTTCCTCTTCCTCATCAGCCACCTCCAGACCTGTGGGCTGTTGACTCCATCTGAGGGCTGATGGACGGCCCAGACTCCGCCTCTCTCTCTCTCTCTCTGCCAGCTCCATTTCCTTTTCCCCCTCGGAGCTCTCAGGTTGCCTTGATGCTGACCCCGACTCTCACGCCTCCTCTGAGTCAGCTCCTGGCGGGGCCGGTGGTGACAGGCCACAACAGGAAGTCTCCATTAGGGCCATAGGTCAAAGACTACTTGTACTTGCTATGGTGTGTTTATGGATAAGGAGCGTCAAGCCCCTTTTCAGCCCATATGGTTCCATGTGTGGCGTCACTAATATAATCAGGATTTCATAGCATCCTCAAGAAGCCAATTTGGAATTGTTTGTGGAGAATCTTGATTTCCATCGACACAAAAGACAGATGGAAACTCTTCAGCATTGCATCGAGGTTCCTTTTTCTCCTGGAAGTCATTTTGGATGAAAGAACCACGGTTTGTAAGAACATCAAGTGCTCTCCGTAGTTCCTCTTCTGGGGCCACATCTTCATTTCCTCTCCACGTTTGTGAGACACTCCTGTGACAGGATCAGCAGACCTTGCTATAAAACCTCCTGATGCTCTACCAAACAATCCACTTGGAAAGACTTCGGAAACTGAATGTCTCTGGGCATCCAGATGGAATAAACTTTCCAGGAATGTGGAATTAAGACGAGTCCCGCTCAGAAGGACTCCCGCATTAAAAAAAAAAGATGACCACAAATTTTTTTCCCTCCAATGGTTTGGAAGATGTTGCAGTTGACAAAACTCATGAAGATGATGACCAACGCTCTCACAATGCAACACAAGTGCATTGCATCCTGAGCTAAAAGAAAAAAACCAGAAAGTCCACTTGCCTCCTAAAAAAGCACCTTTGGAAAATCCTTAGCTAACAAAATCTCTTTTGGCAGCAAAGTGAGGTCTGCGGTGAATTTCACACAGTGGGCACATGTGTTAACTAGACGAGAGCCGGGCAGAGAATACGCTCTCCAGATGCCCATCTCTTATCTTGCCCTCCTGATTTTCCACCTACCGTGTTCTCCAGTGTTCAGTGGCTGTGGAAGTAAACCACATAAGCCATCCCAAAACGCTAAGCAAAGAAGCAGACAAGTGGGTCCCATTATTGGCCAGGTAGATTGACTCTGGATTCCTGAAATCAAGACAAAATAGCACAGTGTGTATTTATACTGTGATATACAGACACTTGCATGTCAATACATGGATAACCTAGAGGTGTAAAAAACTTCCACCGTTGATACCATTAGGAGGAAAATTTGCCTCCCATTTGGTTTCCAAGCAATATAAATGTACTTATTTATCTGTTCATATGCTAATTGTCGACATTAGGAGAATTGGTATTCCTTCTACAATTTGTGATTGAGGCTGGGAACTTCTCTGGCTGCGTCCAAGCTCTTAATAGCCACAAATAAGATCCCAATGAAGAAATGTTGGTTAGCAGAGGTGGGAACAGGTCCCATGCTACACATTTCCTCTTGCTCGTTGGAACCCCATGAAGGATGTCTTGCAAAATGGCAGCCAACCCTGGGGATGACTCTATGTGCTCCGCTCCACTCCAGTCCGCTCCGCTCCGCTCTTCTCTTCTCTGCAGCCACGCATCAGGCACTGGGCCCAGCTGCTCCTCCTCTGGCAGTTTCCAAGAGAGGGAAGCCGGCTTGTGGGTCTGGTTTATGGCCCGATCCCATAATTGCCCAATCGGGGGACTTCAGGCCTCTGTTGGCCCTTGCAAGGCTTTGGGGGAGTGACCCCCTTGCTTGCAAAGGGGGCACAGCTCTGGGACAGCTTCTCCAAACCTTTTCCTTGCTTCTCCCTCCCTCTCTCTCTCTCGGCTTCTCTCAGCCACTGTTCGACACAAGCAACCAGGATAACTCCATGAAGAAACTGGAGCAGTTGCTGTGCTGCTGATCAGCTCTTTTGAGGGCTGACGGACGGCCCAGACTCCGCCTCTGTCGGTCTCTCTGGCAGCTTCATTCCCTCTTCCCCCTCGGAGCTCTCAGGTTGCCTTGATGCTGACCCACTCCAGGAACATGGAATTAAGACGAATCCCACTAAGAAGCTCAGAAGTAGTCCCGCATTTTTTAAAAAAATGACCGTAAATTTTTTTCCCTCCAATGGCTTGGAAGATGTTGCAGTTGGCGAAACTCGCAAAGCTTTTGGCTTCTCCTCTGCTCCCTTTTTGGACCCGGAAGTGGGGGGTGCTCTTCCACCCCTGAGGCACCTATGCTCTACTTGACAAACACGTCAGGGAGAATAGAAGGTGGAGGTCCTTAAGCCAGGCGATCTCGCTGAATGCTTGTCACAACACAGTCGTGACAATTATTAATGGGCCAGTGTTCTGACCCAGCTCTCGTGATGTCAACCCAAAAGGTTCCTTTATTAGTAATGCCGGCAACCCCAGCCAAAAGTTTATCTCGCAGGCTGACAAGTCCTTCCGGCTGGAAGATGAATAGTTGTTATCTATTCATGACATGAGATGTCGTGTGATGACCAATTCATCTCCGCCCCCTGCCTATTATCCCCAGAACTAGGGTGGGTTTGCTTTGCAAACCCACGGACCCAGCCCACAGATTTCCACTGCTTTCATCTCCTCTGCTCCTCTGGAAAATTGCAGCCAACCCTGGGGATGATTCTATGCGGTTACCAAACAGTCACATCCACGTTTCGTTCCATTTGGACGCTAGTGGAGAAGGCCACTACATTGCAAGCATTTCCCCCAGGTAGCAAGCGGCTACTTGTGGGGAAATGCAGCATATACGAAGGAAGAGGAGGAGGGAAAGGCGGCAAGGCAGGGGAGAGGAGAGAATTGAAGAAACACACATTCTGAGTGCCTCTCGTCCTTTCTTTTTCCTTCCCTTGCCAGCCCGTTGCGCCGGTGAACCCATTTGCGGTAGAGAAGAGTTTTTTTGCTTATGTTGCTCAGAAAAAGGAATTTGCAAAGCTACGGGGAAACTTATAGGAGTTCAAAGATAGTGTGCCCCGTAAAGCGAAGGGGTTAGGCTCGTTGTGCTGAGGAGCTGAGGCTTGTTGCGCCAGTGAAGCTGCTCATGACAAAGAGGTTTTTTCTTAGGTTGCTCAGAAAAAGGAATTTGCAAAGCCATGGGAAAACCTCCGGGGTAGGGTCACAGAGTAGTCAGGGGAAGATGCAGGCGCACAGTGCTTGCTGCCCATGGCTTTCTGAGTGAAAAGTTGTAGGGAGTGGGGGGAGATTTTTTCTGGGTTAATTCATGAGCACTGGGCTTGCTGAGCATGGAGGTTTTGGCAGTATGGTCGAAGAATGGATGGTGGGCAACGGTAGTCAGGATAAACTGAGACCAGCTGGATATCAGGGGCCTCGCATAAAGGCGCGCCCCAAAGATCCGGTGCGGATGAGCGGGCGAGTGTGGGGCATCAGAAGACGCATCATTCGGGGCTCTTCCCTTGGGCATGGCTGCGCTCCTTTGCTCTGCCAGCGGTTCCAGCCAATATTTGCCAACTAATGGCTGCTTCCAATGGCCGTTGTATTCTGTTCAGCAGCCCCTCAGCTGTGGTCTTTCGAAGCCTAAAGGCTGTGTGATGGGGGTGAGGTGTGTGTTGAGGAGTGGGTGGCTGGCTGGAGGTATTTCTAAGGGGAGGGCTGGCTCCCCTCTGGCCGCTACAGTTGGGCTCGTGCTTCAATGGACCAGGGGTGGCTGGATCAGCTGGAATCTGGATATGGTGAAACTGGGGAAAATAGGAATACGTACAATGAGAACCAAATACAAGATAAGAGAGTTGAACCTAACAATGAATAAATGCAAGCAATTTAAATTTCACCACCAATGCTCTGTGCGGGGTGTGGGCTTGTCCTTGGATGACCATGTGCCATAGATTAAGATAGATGCTTCTTTGTGCTCCCTGCCTTCTCCCAATGCTAAAGGAAATGGAGTCTGGCTTCCCAGCGTGTACTTGGTTTGATGGGTAAAATGGGTTGGGTCAGCTTCAAACAATATACTTGGTATTTGTCCCTCTGGCCACTAGATGGGGCTACAACAGCATAAATATGCCCATGCATTGGGGCATATTTGTCCCTCAGGCCACTAGATGGGGCTAGAGAGCAACAACAGTATATAAAGATCTTGCGTTGGGGCATCTGGTTATTGTCCCAAAGTCATGAACCTGCCTTTCCCGTACAATATTCCAAAAATACTCACTGCCTCCAGGTCATTGGCCCAAAGTCCTGCTTTTGGTTGCAGTACCTAAGGTTGGACTAGAACTCACCTATTGCCGGCTGGTTCAGAGTCACTCAGGTGATTGTCATTTGAATTGCAGAAATAGGACTCATCGTGCCTATTGGAGGACTGGAACTCTCACCGTCACTTTCTGATTGGCCCAAAGTTGCTCAGCTGCCTGTCTGGCTCCCCCCCCCCCGACTTGGGGGCTACGATTTTTGCCGGGACAGAGAGAGAACAGGGATGGTTCCACTTAACCATGAGGTCGTTCTCCCCCTCATCTTCGCTCTCGTAAGGGGTCGGCTGTAGGCTCTTTTCAGTCGGAGTTCCCTCTCTCGCTGCTGGGAGAGGAGATCTCCACGATCTGGCGCACCATGCTCGATTTCTCTCTCCCCTTTTGCTGCTGTTTCTTTGGCTTTGCAGGACTGGGCGTCCCAAGTTCTGATGGGGGGGCAGGTGCCAAGCATTCTGCTGCCCTGTGGCCTTGCTAGGTGCATCGGAAGCACAGGATGGCCACTTCGGTTGGCGCGGCTGACGAGGTGGCTACAAGGAATGGAACATACCAAAGCCAGCACGTCCTAAGGGTGGGCAGCAGTCTGGTCCAGAGTCCCCGAATCTGTGTAATTCAGGAATCCAGAGTCAATCTACCTGGAAAACTTGTCTGCCGAAAGCCATTTCAGCAGAAGCAAAGGCATCCAGCTTATAATGCTGTATAAACGGGGATAGGGAAGACCATGTCGCTGCTCTGCATATCTCCTCTGTTGAATATCAAGTGACAGTTTAAATGAGCCAATCAGGAATTAGTCCTGAGAGCGGGAAATTTAGAGGAACGTCAATGGCTGAAGCCGCGGACAGCTCCTGGCTATAAAGGGCTGCCGTGGCTGGAGTTGCTATTGCTATTACGGAGCTTAAATAAAATATTACTAGCACACATTGTATTGAGTCCTTTCTTCTTCTTTTTTTTATAAAATTTTTATTATTAAACAAAAACATAAGACAAAAATACTTACAAAAATAAATACATAGGCTTCCGGTGACGTCACCATAAGAAGAAGAAGGATAGGAAAAGTACTCCTGACCTGATCTTCTTTTCCCTGACTCAGACGGCTTCTTTTTCTGCCGAAACCGCACCTGGAGGGAGCGGGGAGAGTGAGGAGTGCAGGGCGCACGTGGATGTGGCGATCCCGCGCGCTGAAGGCTTGATCCTCCTTCGGTCTCTGAAGTCAAGGAGAGGGCGCCGAGGAATGGCGGCCCCAAAGGAATGACTCATCGTGTTGGATAGGAAGCCGATTGCAGAGAGCTGGAGAATTGGAGAACTCTAATTTTTGAACTCGGAGGTGAGGAACGTGGAGAGAGAGAGGGTGAAGCTCTAATTGCCGGGACAAGCTGCGAGGCGAAACAGCCTCACTTGATCAGCGGCTGAGTGAGAGTAACCCGGACAGTGAAGAAATCTGCCTATTTAATAGGGGAAGAGCTGGTAACGGAGTGTAAATTTTCTCTCCTTTGCATCTGCTATCTCCTTGATTGGATTATTGGATTTGGCTGTGGACTTTTCTTTTTCTACCATAAACTTATAAATCCGGGACAAACTATCAATAATCTCCTTTATTAAGCTGAATCACTAGCTTTCTGGTACTCTATGTTTGTAGCTGAAAACATCTTTGCTTGGAACTGTCGGCAATATAAGATCAGCAACTCCATCTAGTGGCAGACTTGGAAACCCCAAAAGAAACTTCGTGCTGTACTTAGAGGAAATTTAAAATCTAAAGATTTGGTCCTCCTCATTTCCTCTTTCCTCCCCTTTTTGGTTAATCTTTGACAGTACTCTCCCTCCTTTCTTCAACCTTTATTTACTGATCAGGCCTGAGTGATATATCAGGCTGAATAGAAACTTAAATAAGATTTACTATTGTTACAGTAGAAAATAATTAATATATCTATATACTTAGCTGATTTAAATTAATTGATAAATAGAGAATTTGAGGAAGAGAAAAATTAAGTAAGCAGAAAAGTGGAGAGAACTTAGTGTGTATGCTGGGTTGGAAGAACTTTTGGTCTCCAAATAAAAATCAAGGAGGACCTCAAGGAGAGATGTCCATTGCAGCAGTTACAACCGTTACTAAAGGGAACAAGAAAGTTTTACTGCCCCCCTCGGCATCATCGCCAGTATTATCATCCCAAATGTCATCTAAACCTATAGAAGATGCAAATACATTGGGAAAGTCCCCCTCATTACAGAATTTACAGGGAATGATGCAGATGATGCAAGAGGTAATGATGAAAAATTTTGAGGACTTAACGATGAATTTGAGAAGTGAAATGGGAGCGGTGCGGGGAGACATTAAAATATTAAATGAACAATTGACAGAAGTGCGAGAGGTAATGGTTAAACAAGAGGGAAGACTTCACGAAGTGGAAGCCCGTACTAACAGATATGAAGAACGCTTGGCAGGACTGGAACGTGAACAGGCCGCAACTACGAGGATTATGGAAGAAGAAATAATTTTCTTACAGATGGAACGCTCCTCCTTTTTCCTAAGAATGCAGAATGTGGTTCAAGATAAAGAAGAATGTGTGAGAGAAGTAGTTGGAAGTATTTTAACTGAAATCTTGGAAAAAGATAAGGAGTTAATAATGAAAGACATTGATGAGGCCTATAGGGTATTTACGGGATATGCAAAGCGACATAATTTGCCTCAAGAAATTCATATTCGATTTTGTAAGAAGGATATACGGGAGGAAGTTTATAGGAAGGCAAGGGACCAGGTGATATCATATAAAGGACAACAAATTATGATTTTAAAGCAAATCCCTAGGAAAGTTAGAGAGCAGCGGCGAAGATACCAATTTTTGACGATGCAATTAAGGAAAAATGCAATTCTATATAGATGGTTGATACCGGAAGGTTTACTGATAACTTTGCGAGATAAGAGGATTAAAATTGAGAACTTGAGAGATGCACGAGATTTCTATGAACTAAACTTTAAGGCGAATGAATTGGAGACTGAGGGGGAAGCGGAAAATGGAAGCTTAGAAGACCTACAGGAGGATGAAGAATTTAAGGAACGAACAGATGGGAAGGAGAGAAAGATAGAGAGGGAAGGAGTTGGTGGAAGGAAAGAACCCCTTTCCCCAAGGAGAACCCGACAGACTAAAAACAAAACAGAGAGCAAGTAATAAGTAAGTAGTAAGGAGGATGATAAAGGGAAAGGTGGGGGTATCTTTATTTTCAGCTAATATTAATGGTTTAAATAATCCATGTAAGAGAAAGAGAGTGTTTAACCGGTTGGTAAAAGGAAATTATGATATGATATGCCTGCAGGAGGTTCATATAAAAGGAGACCAGAAAGCGATACTGGAGAATAAAAGACTGGGAAATTTGTATGCCTCCCTGGCAGATCAAAAAAAGAAGGGAGTAGTGATATATGTAAAAGGACACTTAGAATCTAAATTAATTTATGCCGGGAAAAAAGGTAGAGTCCTGATGGTAGAGGTAACAATGGACCAAAGGAAATGTTTGTTGGTTGGAATTTATGCCCTAAATGGATGCCAAGTAAACTTCTACAGGAAATTATATCAGAAGCTATTAGAGGTTAACTATGCCAATATTTGTTTGCTCGGGGATTTTAATGCGGTTATAGACCCAAACTTGGATTATATACCAGAGAGAGGTAAAGCCGGGAAAAAGAGGAGGAAACTTCTGCCAAAAATTTGTAAACAGATTAGAGAGGTAACAGGGTTGAGAGATATATGGAGGGATAGAAATCCGGGAAAGAAACAGGGTACTTATTTCTCCCCCAGACATCATTCCTGGTCCAGATTAGATATGGCCTGGATGACTGTAGGATTATGTGACCAGGTGTTAGATGTGGCAATTGAGGTTAATGACTGGGCAGACCATAACCCGTTGAAAATAGTATGGAGAGGAGCCCGCAGAATAAAGAGATGGAAGATGGATGTAGGAGTATTAAAAGACAAAGATTTACTCCAAAAGCTAAAAGAGGAGATGGTTTTTTTCTTTAGGGTCAATAGGAAAGAGGATACTAGTCCACAGATTATCTGGGATACGGCGAAGGCGGTGATCAGGGGAGTAGTATCATCTCATATAATTGGAAAGAGGAAGACCCAAAGACTGAAACGGAGTAAATTGAGGTGTGAATTGGAGAAAGTGGAAGCGAGGTTGCAGACAGACCCAGGGAACTTAAAACTAGTTGAGAAGAAGAAAATAACCCGACACCAGTTAAACCTATTAGATCAGGAAGAATTGGCTACTAAAATTAGATGGGCAAAACAAAGGCATTTTGAGCATGCAAATAAAGCAGGAAAATGGCTTACTTATAGACTGAAGAAGCAACAGGAGAGAAATAGGATAGTTTGTTTGAAGGACCAAAGGGGAAGATGTGTTTCGGATAAGGAAGGGAAAGGAAAAATAATACAAGAATATTTTACTGCTTTGTATTCAGCTGGAGATGAACAGGACCAGGAGATTAGAGAGTATTTGGCTAGAGCGGATCCCCGGAAGGTCCCACCCCCAATGAGAGAAATATTGAATGCAGAGATTACCTTGAAAGAAGTAGAGTTAGTATTAAGGGAACAAAAGGGGGGAAAGACCCCAGGTACAGATGGTCTGCCAGTAGAAATTTATAAGGCCCTCCTTGAGACTTTGGGGGAATTTTTGACTCAAGTATTTAATGAGGTTCTGGTCTTTGGTCAAATGCCACCCTCCTGGTCTGAAGCATATATTACACTAATTCCAAAGGAAGGCACTGATCCGCTTCTGATTAAAAATTACAGACCGATTTCCCTGCTTAATTCCGATTATAAATTATTCTCTGCGATTTTAGCGAAGAGACTAAAAATTTTCCTGAATGAGTACATCCACGGAGACCAGAATGGCTTCCTACCTCATAGACAATTGAAAGATAACGTGAGAACTATAATGAATATATTAGAATATTATGAGTGTAATTCTGATAAACAGGTGGCCCTGGTCTCCGTGGATGCACAAAAAGCCTTTGACAGAGTGAGCTGGAAATTTCTCTTTGCACAGTTGAGCGAAATGGAATTCGGGGAAAGATTTACCAGGGCAATCCGGACAGTATACGCAAAACAGACAGCGAAAATACTTATTAATGGGGAGGAGTCTGAAAAAATTGATATAAGTAAAGGTACTAGACAGGGATGTCCATTATCTCCACTTTTATTTATTTTAACCCTAGAATTATTATTGAATGAGGTCAGAAGAAATCAAGGAATTAGAGGGCTAAGAAACAGAGGGGAAGAGTTTAAGCTCCAAGCCTTTGCGGACGACTTGATATTTGTCTTGGAAGAACCTTTGGAATCGGGACCAATCCTGCTACAGGAATTGGAGGCTTACGGGAAAGTAGCGGGATTTAAATTAAATAAAGATAAAACCAAGATCCTAATTAAAAATATGACGAAGAATCAAAAAGCGCAGTTAGAGGAAGAACTAGGGATCCAGATAGCCAAAAAACTAAAATACTTAGGAATTTGGCTTTCATCTAAATGCTCGACCATTAAAGAAGACAACTACCAAAAACTACTTAGTCAAACTAAAGAAATGTTGGAAGGATGGAAAAGTTTACAGCTATCATTATTAGGTAGAATTGCAGTAGTTAAGACGTATATCCTGCCTAAATGGATTTTTCTCTTTCAGACAGCCCCAGTTTTAGTAGATACAAATTTTTTTCATTCTTTAGATCAGTGTATACGTAGATTTGTATGGCAGAATAAAAAACCAAGGATTAAATTGAAAATGCTTCAAGAATCCCCTTCCAGGGGAGGATTTGGCCTACCTAAATGGGAGCTTTATCATCAGGCAGCTGTCTTAACTTGGATCAGAGACTGGATTGCCTTGAGGAGGAGGAGAATCCTTAGCTTGGAAGGTCACAATTTGCAACAGGGGTGGCACTATTATCTGAGTCAGGAAAGGCCCAAAAAACATAAATATTTTATGGACCACTTTATTCGAAAGGTTTTGATGACCATATGGGATCGAATAAGAAATAAATTTTACCTGATGACTCCGATTTGGCTTTCCCCTTTAGAGGCAATGACACACCCGACTCTTTACAACAGAAATAAACCACTAATCTACCAAGCTCTGTTGGATCCTTCAGGCAAAGTAAAATCTCGAAATATGCTGGGGGAATTAGGCTATGAGCTAGATTGGTGGTCATACAATCAGATCCAATCTAGGACAGCTCAGGATAAAAATAAAGGAGGAATTTATAATTCTCTACAGGAACTTGATAAGATCTTGTTGGGGAAGGATGAGAAGGTATTATCCAAACTCTATCAATTCCTCTTAATGGACTGGATTGGAGAGGAGGTCATCAAAGACTCAATGATTGCCTGGGGGAGAAATTTGGGATACTCGATTGAACTTGAAAAATGGGAAGAAATCTGGGGGACAACCTTAAAATTAACAATGTCAGTTTCCTATAAGGAAAATATATACAAAATGCTATATAGATGGCACCTGCCCCCGGCTAGATTATCGAAGATGTTCCCGGGGACCTCTCCGGTTTGCTGGAAATGCAACGCCGCTATGGGAACTTACTTTCATAGTTGGTGGACCTGTCCCCGAGCAAAAGAATATTGGGCTAGAATTCAAAAATGGATTTTAGAAATCATAGGATGTAGAACAGATTTGAACCCGGAAACGTTTTTACTAGGCATGAAACCAGAGAATTTAAACAAATCTAATTGGTATCTCGCTCTCCACATCATCATTGCAGCCAGGATCTCGTTCGCGCAAGAATGGAAATCTAAAAATATCCCATCGGAGGCTACGTTAATTGCAAAGATCATGGACTGTGCAGAAGCAGACAAGCTTACTGGACTTTTGCGAGATAGACAAGAATCAGGGTTATATAGGAACTGGGACAGATGGTATGCTTGGCTGCAAAAAAAGAAATCTTAAGAAGAACGAAAATATTAACCTTAATGTGAACGTGGGTAAATACTTCCAGGAGTACTGCATGACGATTGAGAATTTTTTTTCTGGTTAAACCTTCCTTTCTTTTGATGAGTTAGCTTAATGGAAGTTTGTACTTTCTCCAGGCGAAAATTGATACTTTAAAACTCTATATGTATTATATTACTCTCTGCAATTCTATCCATATTATTATATTTTTTTCTGTATTTTTTAATAATTTTCAATAAAAATTTTAAAAATAAATAAATAAATAAATACATAAAAACAATACAAACAAAAAGGAGAAACAAACTAACATTATTTTAGCCTGTTGGCTAACTTCTAAAAAAAAAAAACCTGTTGCATCGGTGGTTATTTTCTGTCTCACCTCTATTTCTCTATTGAAAATCTATTTTATGTGCTTACTTGTTTTTACTTTTTACAAGTCCAAGACTTGACTTTGTATTCTGTTTTTAAAGTTTTTCTTTTTGTGAGAGTATCTATTACTTCTATTTATCATTCTATTAATCATTCTAACTATTTATATATACAGTCATGAGGTCTTCCTCCTATGTGGTTGTCTACATTTCTTGGTTGGATTTTACATAAGTATCATTTTATTAATGCTATCTTTCCCTCTAGCCAAGAGTACCATCTTTGCCAGACTGCATAATAATCAGTGTCCTTCTTTCTCTTGTAGCTCTTTTGTGAGCCTGTCCATTTCTGCACATTCTGTTATCTTTGCAATTATTTTTTCTTCTGTTGGTAATAATTCTGATTTCCAGTTTTGAGCGTATACTATGTGTGCTGCTGTCAGGATATGAATAATAAGATATTTTATCTCTTTGGTCTGTTGTGGTGTGATCATTCCAAATAAAAAAAAAATCCGGTTTCATATCGACCTTCTGTTTCGTTATTTCTTCTATCATTATCTTGATTTCTTGCTCTTCTACATGACCACTAGAGATGGTAATATAACCCCTTTTGTGCCTTGCATTTCCAACACATTGGTGACAGATTTGGAAACATTTTTGCCAGACGTGCCGGTGGGAGGCGCCATCTGTAGAACACCTTGTAAAAGTTTTCTTTGTATGGTATCGACATTGTCAGTTTGAGGTTTTCTGTCCATAATTTGTCCCAATTATCCAATTCTATGTTGTGGCCTATATTTTTTGCCCATATTATCATATTTTCTTTCACAATTTCCTCCTCCAATTTATAGTTTATTAGATATCTGTAAATTTTAGTTATCATTTTCTCTTCTGTACTTTTTAATATCTTGTCAAGTTCGTTTGGTTCGGTCTGAAATCCATATTGTGTCTGGTCTGCTATATACCTTGACTTTATTTGACGGTATGGCCACCAATCAATAACTATCCCCCGGCTTTCCTGTCAGGGCATTTATTAATCCCATGTTTGGCTCTGGGACTAATTACCCTGGTTTAATTAGAGGAGATGAATCGAGGCTTATTCCTTGTTGCAATATTCTGAAAAAGAAACGCGAAGAAAAGTTTCTAATAAAACTCATTTATTTGTTATAAAGAAAATAAAACACCTCACTAACTAAGAAAAGTTAATTGCTACATTTTTGAAAATAATTCTTGCCGGCTATCTCAGCCGGACCTTGCTGGAAAGAGAACAAAGGAAAGAGTGTGTGAAGGAATGTGGGTGGATGCACATGCGTAGTAGCTTCTGATAACAATTCTTGGCAAGGTACGGAAAGTCAGATAGTCCAGAAATAATTGGCTCAGCTGGTAAATAAAATAACGCAGTGACATTTCCAATTCTTGCCTCGTGTATAAGTCTCCTTCACCTCTCAGTAATTCTTGATAATTCCTCATTTTTCCTACTTCTATGTTGTTTGGGTAGATTAAGGCTTCCATAGTCGACAACCAGCGCGGGATCTTAGTGTAGTGTTGTTTCCTGATTTCTTGCCAAGTTTTGTATAGGGAGCCTCTGATAATGTGCCACTGAAAATACCCGTGTTGCTTATCTATGCCTTCCCATAAGAAGGCGTGCCAGCCCCAGCTCAGGTCAAATCCCTCTAAGTATAACGTTCTCTTGTTTTTTAAGTCTATCCATTCCCTGATCCAATTTAATGACGATGCTTTGTAGTATAACTCCCAGTCGGGTAAACCGAGGCCTCCTTTCTCACGTGTCTCCTGTAGGCATTTTATTTTGATTCTGGCCTTCTTTCCTTGCCATATGTATTTCATTATTATCTTGTTGAGATCTTTAAAGAAGTCTTTTCCTGGGCCAATTGGTATCACTTGAAAGAGATAAAGTAATCTCGGTAATATGTTCATTTTGACTGATGCTATTCTGCCCAGAAGTGACAGCTGCAATTTGTTCCAAGTTTTCAGATCCTTTTTAATTTGTTTCATCAATTTAATATAGTTATCCTCTCTAATTGTTATTGCTTTTGTAGTGATCCAAATTCCCAAATATTTTACTTTCTTTACAATCTGTATTCCTAATTCTTCTTCCAGTTTTGTCTCTTGTGTCTTAGTCAGATTTTTTGTCAAAACTTTAGTTTTTTGTCTGTTGATTTGAAGTCCCGCTACTTGGCCAGTAATTTAATTCCTGATATTTCTGGTTGTTCTATGAGCACCACGTCATCGGCGAAGGCCTGTAATTTGTATTCTTCATTTTGTATCCGTAGTCCCTTTATGTCTTCTTCCTTCCTTACCTCATTTAGTAAGGCTTCCAGCGATATTATGAACAGTAAGGGAGATAATGGGCACCCTTGCCTCAGCCCTTTTTGTATGTCCAGTCTTTCAGTCATGTCCCCATTAATTGTAATTCTCGCAGTCTGGGAGGAATATACCTTCTTAATCATTTTTAAAAATTTGCCGCCAAAATCCATTAACTCTAATTGTGCTATGAGGAACTTCCAATTCAAATTATCGAATGCCTTTTGTGCATCAAGAAAGATTAAGGCTACTTGTTTATCGATTCGTTGTTCATAATATTCTAGGACGTTTATAATTGTTCTGATGTTATTTTTAATCTGCCTCTTTGGGACGAAGCCATTTTGATCAGAGTGTATATAGTTGTGTATAATTGTTTTCAATCTTTGTGCTATGATTGTCATGAATAGTTTATAATCGACATTTAATAGTGAAATCGGTCTATAGTTCTTAACCTGGGTCCGGTCTGTGTCTTCTTTTGGGGATGAGTGAAATGATAGTTTCGTCCCAAGATTTAGGAGTTTCTGCTTCTAGTAATTTGTCGTTGAGGACTTGGAGGAGTATTTCATCTATCGCTGACTTGGCATTTTTTATAAAATTCAGTTGGAATTCCATCTGGGCCTGGTACACTTAACGATCACTCTTGCTCTCTTTATTTTGTATGTCCAATACACATTAAGTATCCTCCATAAGTTTTGAGCGTTAACGTGTCCAAATGTCTTAGTCCAGCTGTTCGAACGTCTCCTAAGCCAATTGTCCAAGTGTTAGAATAAATGTTGAAAAGCTCTGTGTCCAAATTATCCGGTAAATATTATAAATCCTAAACTCGCCACATCCTCACTGTATCAAATCAGTAAGGATTCACCGTCTTTTCTTCTTTAAATGTCCAAATATCTAGCGATCCTGTGTCAAAAATTCTCCAACTTTTTTAGACTTTCTCTTCTCTCAGGATCTTACTGTAAAAGTTCTAAGTCTTGTCCCAACGTTCACAGCGCCAGCTTTCCTCTGGATTTCTTCGGTTTCACTGGCTGTCAAGTTGTGCGTTGTCACTTTTAAAATGGATTCCCCCTCCGTTCCAGTTTTCCGCTCGCCGCTTCTCTCTATATATCTCTCTATATCCTACTAGGAGGTTCCTTCCACCCGCCTTCTTTCAACAATTTCAGAATTTTGAGATACCTTTTTCAATTCTTCTTTTGCTCTCTCCTCCTTTTTCCACCGATGCTTCTTTTACAATCTTCGCTTCCTTCTAAACAGCTGTCGGGCCAGCCTAAATGGCTGCTTTTTCCTCGATCTGAGTTAAGGGGGTTTTCCTGAACCTTCGGGGGAGTTGCTGCCCTCCCCGAGGTCCTCGGAAGTTCCCCTTTCTTCTATCGACCTCTCCAGGGTTGATAGCGCCAAAATCAGCGCTCAGATTGAGAATGTTAGGGATTTCGAGAGCGGAGAGCCATTCGCTCGTCCCTAACCTGCTGACGTCACCGCCGGAAGTCGTATTGAGTCCTTTCTTCAATCGCCCACTATTTAACACTGGCGACGAAGGTGGGATTCTGAAGAAAAGGACGATACAGCAAACTCCAAGCAATCAACAACCATCAGCTCTACCACACCGCACCGGTCAGATCATCGGTTACCGAGATGTCTGCGATCAGCCTGCCCGCTCCATTCAACTCAACCGGAGAAGATTGGGGAGCCTACATGATGGAGCGTTTCTACATGTTCATGGAGGCAAAAGACTTATTAAGTTTGTCAGAACAGAGTAAAAGAGCCCTATTCCTCACCCATTGCGGGCCAGCAGGGTTTAAAATGGCAAAGGCACTCGCCGCCCCAGCCAACCTGAGAACGATGACCTGGACGACGCTACAAGAAATACTAAAGACGCACTACGCGCCACAAGCATCTTCTCTGGTAAGAAGGCATGAGTTTTACCGGAGGGACCAGAGAGAGGGAGAGTCAATCAGTGCGTTCATGGCAACATTAAGAGAGATAGCCACCACATGTGACTTCTTGAATTTGGAAGAGGCGATGAGGGATCGTTTGGTGCTGGGACTGAGAGACCTCACATTGCAGAGCAGGTTGCTAGCCAGGCCTCAGGTTACATTCAAGGATGCTCTGGAAGAGGCATCAGCAACTGAGGCATCCCAGAAATCGACGGCGGCTATGAAAAAGATGAAAAACAGACCGCCAGTAAAGGATGAGGCATCTGTGCACTATGAAAAAGTGGAGTCAGAATTGGAAGAGGAGGAAGAGGAAGAGGAAGTCCATCACCTCCGATCCGAACGTAAAGAGAGGCAACAAGGGAAAAAAGAGACCTGGTGCTCGGGATGCGAAGGCAACCATCCATGGGCCAAGTGCAGGTTCCAGGATGCTATTTGCCAGAGATGTGAGAAGAAAGGGCACATAGCAAGAGCTTGCAGGGCATCCCAGCCAGTTTCCAGAAGGACCAGACCTCCCCGTTCACCAATGAATAACAGAAAGTTCCAGGCCAGAGGAAGGAAGCAACCGTTCGGACGAGGCCAGAGGAACGAGGACCACAGGGCAGACCGAGGCGAGACACATCAGACCATCGTGGTCGGCCACGCCAGCGCGGGAAAGGCGAACAAGATGGCGGTGACCGTCCTCATCGAAGGGAGACCCTGCAAATTGGAGGTGGACTCGGTATCCTGCCTATCGATGGTATCCTGGACGACAATAAAGAAACTGCTGCCACACATCACGACCCGCGAACTCAAATGGCAACGCCTGACGCTCATCGATTACCAGGGACACCGAATTCCTGTAGTGGGCATCGGCATGTTCAACGTCTCCTACAAGAACTTTAAAGGTAAACTGCCCCTCACAATAGTGGACAGAGACGGACCCAGCCTATTGGGCATGGAATGGTTTGAGCCATTGGGACTGGCAATTACCGGCATCGACCACATCGGAGACAATGCCTGGGAAGAGGACCTGATGAAAAAGTTCACGGAAGTGTTTAACAGCGAACTAGGCAAGTGCAAGGGGTCCCCCATCACGTTTAACCTAGATCCCCAGGTAGCCCCTGTCCAGATCAAGCCCCGAAGGGTTCCCTTTGCGCTAAGGCCTAAGACTGCTTAGGGGCTAATGGCTGCTTCCAATGGTCGTTGTGTTCTGTTCAGCAGCCCCTCAGCTGTGGTCTTCCGAAGCCTAAAAGCTGTGTGATGGGAGTGAGGTGTGTGGTATAGTGGATGGCCAGCTTGGAGGTATTTCTGAGAGTCCTATGTCAGACCAGGCGTAGCTTTTCAGACTTTTGAATGTGGAGTTTGGTGTTGCAGGAGATTTTGTTGGGCGTTGCAATGAGACAGATTGGGTGGAGGATCACTGGGGGAGCATGCAGGAGCCGAAGGCCTCCAGGTGTCAGGAGCGGTGCGAGATTGTAGCAGGGGGCTAAGAGAGGGCAGGATCACATGGTCTTTGTGGGAGGATGCAGCACGGTGCTTACTGCTCTTGGATTTCTTCCTTGACAGACCGCTAGACTCACTGGTGGAAGTTTTGGGGAGGTTTTTCTTGGGGGAATTCTATGCTGCCCTTGGCTTTCTTTACTGAAGGATTGCGGGAGAGGGGAGAAGGAAGGTGGGGAGGTTGGGGAAGTTTTTCTTGGGTTAGGTCATGAGCATTGGACTTGCTAGCCATGGTGGTTTTGCCAGCATGCTTCTTGTGGGGTTTTGAAGTCAAAGGATTGAGGATGGGCAGTGGTTCTCGGAAAAAATTGCAGCTGGGTGGACGGAAGCATTCTTGCATAGAGGTGCCCCCCCCCCAAAATGCATCTTTCAGGGCTCTGCCCTTGGGCATGGCTGAGCTCCTTTGCTTGCCCACTCATCCCCCTTCACAGATCCCCACCTCCAGCTGGCCTCAATTTTATCCCAACAATCGCTCCATTTTCACCAGTAGGGGCGCCGCAGGCCCCCAGCATCAACATCACAGGTCAACTCTGAAACGAACCTGGCTGAAGCCATCTTGTGCTGCCTCATAGTTGCCAGGAAGCCTTGAGTTGGGGAAGGGAGGGGGGAGTAGATCAGGGATGGGTTCTACTTAACTTTACTATCGGTTCACAACAGGATCACGCGTGCACCAAGCTTCTATGCATGCGCAGATCGCCTGTGATGACATCTGAGGCAGTGGGCGGAGCCTCCCACCGGTTTTACTACCAGTTGTTGCGAGCCGGTCCAAACCGGGGGCAACCCACCACTGGAGTAGTAGCCCAGTTAACAGTCAAAACAAAAGGTTTTTATGTGGGGAACCAAGGTCATTGAAACAGGTGACTTTTATAAGAGGAGAGGAGCCTGTCTTCCATTTTCATTGGACAATTTGACCTTTTAATTAATCTTTTAATTAGGTGAAAACTGCGGGAACTGAGTTGGTTTTCACTGGCTATGCTGATATGATGTATCCAATAAACATATCCTTGGAGGAATCTACCTGCCTCGGAGTTCTGCTTTGAATGGGTACATTACTCAGAACGCTGACAATGGTCCTTACAGGCGTTCTTGAATATCTTAAAAATAGGCTTCTTGTCTCTGTTGGCAATAGCACCTGGCAGACGCCTGGCCTCTTTCAAACCCATCCTTTGTGGAGATGGTGTGACCTCAGTTGTCGGCAAACCACACTGAGTAAACAATGTCAGCACATAGTCCTAATCCTATCAGAGATGTAAAGACAGAAATGTAAAGACAGAATGTCTGGCAAAAGGACCCTTTATCAAGATATGCAACTCAGCACGTAGCATTGTTTGTCACAGGAAATAACATGAGGGTAACACGAGGGATCCATGTGGACTTCACGAGCTTTCTTTAGCCAATTAGCATCTGTAAACGTTGATTAATGTTTTGCCATGATAGTTGTAAAATAACAATAAAAGGAAGCCTTCTGGATGGAGTCAAGGTGCCTTCCCCAAGGTACTTTCACACTGAGGTACCTTGATCAAGGTGCCCTCCCACCGAGGGGCCTTCCCGTGAACCATCATCCTGCCTACACGTCTTTCTTCATCGAAACAACAATCCTTTCCTAAATCAACACCCCTTTCAAGTGAATCACCAACCAAACGGTGGTGAAAGGGACATGCCAAGGCCTGAGGACTAAAGGGAGGGATCCGCCCGGGACGTGGAGGCCTGGTCCGCACACACCTGTTGGAGAACCCTACGGCCGAAGGCAGCCTCCGCCGAAGCGAAGGCATCGATTCTATAGTGTCGGATAAAGGGAGTAGGGGACGCCCAAGTGGCGGCCCGGCAGATGTCCAACAGGGAAGCTTGAGTAGCCCAAGCTGCCGAAGTGGCGGCACTGCGGGTGGAGTGAGCAGTGACCCGCCCAGGGGCCGGAGTGGAAGAGGCCTCGTAGCATGAAGCAATGGTGGCACGGAGCCACCGGCCTACAGTGTGAGAAGAGACTTTAAGGCCCAGAGAGGATGGTTGGAAAGAGACGAAAAGCGCCTCCGACCTGCGGAACGAGGAGGTCCGCCTAAGGTAGATGCGGAGCGCACGGCGGACATCCAGGGAGTGCCAAACCCGTTCCCTAGGGTTGGACGGGTGAGGACAAAAATCTGGGAGAATTAATTCCTGGGACCTATGAAACGGGGAATTAACCTTCGGCAAAAAGGTAGGGTCTAGGCGAAGAACCACCCTGTCCGGGTGAAAAATGCAGAGATCAGCCCTCACGGAGAGGGCTGCCAACTCTGAAATCCGCCTGGCGGAGGTGATTGCAACCAAAAAGGACACCTTATAGGAGAGAAACCGTAAGGAGACAGAATGAATAGGTTCAAAGGGTTCCCACGTGAGAGCGTTTAACGCCTTTGGAAGGTCCCAGGTAGGGTAGCGGTGTACGGGAGGGGGCCGAAGGTTGGAAGCCCCTTTGAGGAACAAACGAATCAGAGGACGTTGAGCTAGGGAGTTACGGGACCCCAAACAGAGAATGGAAGACAAAGCGGCTACTTGCCTGCGTAATGTGTTAGGCGCGAGGCCGGCGGCCAACCCCTTCTGAAGGAAGATGAATACCTGGTTAGTAGAAGCCTGCTTCGGGTCGATCCCCTGAGGCATACACCATTCCGCGAAGGAGCGCCATGTAGCTGCGTAGATGCGTACCGTGGCCGGCTGGCGCGCCGCCGAGATGGTGTCTATCACGTCGTCGGGCAGGAGAGACTCCGTCAGGAGCTGGCGCTCAACCGCCATGCGGTCAGTTGTAGCCAGGAGGCGTCCGGATGGCGGAGCGAGCCCTGATGAAGGACGACGTCGGCGGAGGGAAGACGCCACGGAGGGCGAATCGACAGAGCCTGAAGGTCGGCAAACCAAGGCCGATGGGGCCAGTAAGGGGCGATGAGGATCAGCTCTGCCCTTTCTTCTAGAAGCTTCCGGACGACCCTGGAAAGAAGGGGAAGGGGGGGAAAGGCGTAGAGAAGTCCTTTCGGCCACCTGCTCAGGAGGGCGTCCGTGGTCTCTGCCATCGGGTCCGGAAACCTGGAGACGAAGCGGGGCGTCTGGCGATTGCCCCTCGTTGCGAACAAATCCACAGTCGGTTCCCCGAAGCGACGTGTGATCCGTTGGAAAAGCCTCGGGTCGAGGCGCCACTCGCCGTGGTCCAGCATGGAGCGGCTCAGCCAGTCGGCCTGGGTGTTGACTAGGCCGGAGATATGGACTGCTCGCAGGGACCGCAAGTTGGCCTCCGCCCAGGTCCCCAATCGCTCCGCTTCGTCCATGAAGGGGCGGGACCAAGTCCCCCCCAGGCGATTGACATTGGCCTTGGCTGCCATGTTGTCCGTCCGGACAATTACGTGTCGGTCCTTGACGATGTCCTTGAAAACCCTGAGGGCCAGGAAAATGGCCCGGAGCTCCAGCCAGTTTATGTTGTGCGATCTGTCCTCCGAGGACCAGGAGCCCTGGGCCATGTGTGAGTGAACGTGGGCCCCCCAGCCCAGAAGACTGGCGTCCGTTGTCAGGACGACCAGATTGGGCTCCCTGAACTCCCTTCCCTTGAACAGGGATTTGGAGGACCACCAGCGGAGGGACTGAAGGATGGAGGGGTTAAGGTGAACAATTTGAGAAGAAGCCGAATGATGGGACTTCTGATACGGGAGAAGAAACCACTGCAGAGCCCTGCAGTGGAGACGAGCCCATGGTACGATGCCGATGCACGAGACCATCTTCCCGAGGAGCTGGGAAAGGGTCGCCAAAGGAATGGGGTTTCCCTGAGCGACCAGACTGACCAGAGACCGCAAACTGGACAGTCGCTCCTCGGAAAGGAAGACCCTGCTCTCAACCGTATCGATGATAGCCCCAAGGTGTTGAATCCGGGTCGTGGGAACCAGGTGGCTCTTGGCCCTATTGATGGAGAATCCTTGAGCCGTCAGGATCCGGAGGGTGGCGTCCAAATCCTGAAGCGCCCTATCCTCCGAGCTCGACAGAATGAGGAGGTCATCTAGATAGCAGAGAATCCTAATCGGAAGAGCTCGAAGGTGGGCCGCAATGGCGGCCATCAATTTAGTGAACACTCGGGGGGCCGAGGAAAGGCCAAATGGGAGGGCGCGGTACTGGTAGTGGCGACCCGCATGGCAAAACCGAAGAAATTTGACATATGCCGGATGAATAGGGACATGAAGGTAGGCTTCCATCAAGTCAATTGACGTGAGGAAGTCCCCGACCCTAATGCTGTCTAGGATTGAGGAAAGGGACTGCATTTTGAACCGCCGGTAGGGGACCCAGCGGTTCAAGGACTTAAGATCCAGAATTGCCCTCCAACCTCCCGAGGATTTCTGAACGAGGAACAGGCGGGAATAAAAACCCTGTCCCTGCTGCTCCTGTGGCACCGGCTCGATTGCCCGAATGTCAAGGAGATGTTTGATAGCCGAGGCCAGCAGGAGCCGTTTCTCGCGATCCCGAGAAAGAGGGCATCGCAGAAACCTGTCGGGAGGAGTGGAGAGAAATTCGAGGGAGAGGCCCCACCTAACCGTCTCCCGGACCCAAGCATCGGAGGAAGAACTCTCCCACTGGCTGGCAAAGAGAGCCAGGCGGCCCCCAATGGGAGGAGAGGAGGAGAGATTATCTGGACCTGCGGAAGGGACGGCCCCGGGGGCCCCGGGGGGGACGTCTGGAGAATCCCCTTTGAGTCTGGTATCCCTGGTGTTCTGGGATCCTGGGACGGGAAAAGGAGGCCCTGGGAAACCTACCTCCTGAATAGGGAAACTCAGGCTGCTGAAAGGAGCGAAAGTTAGCAGGGGAAGGGCGATATTGAGAATGCCTCGAGACTGGTGCAAGGATACGTTTCTTGTCTTTTGTTTCAATTAAGAGAGATTCTAAGGGTGCCCGAAATAGGAGGGGGCCCTCAAAGGCTGCAGAGGCAAGGCGCCATTTTGATTTGGCATCTGCCTGCCAATTCCGCAGCCATAACAACCGCCGGGAGGTTATGGTTGAGCCAATTGCCTTAGCAGAGAAACGGGACGCATTAAGCGTCGCGTCGGCGGAAAATTCCAGTGCCGCTAAAATTTTGTTAAGGTCTTGGTGGGTCCTGGAATCTGACACTGGGAGCCTATCCTGCAGTTGTCGAATCCACAAAATGGACGCCCTATTAAAGAACGATGAGGCCATAGCAGATTTAGCTGCCCAGGCTGAAGCCAAATGAGATTTAACTAGTGACTGTTCCAGCCGTTTGTCCTCCGGCCGGAGGTGTTCCTCAGGCGGACCAGTAGCATTAGAGGGAGCCGGAAGGGCTGCTACTGGAGGGTCCACAGTCGGGAGTTGGAGCAGGGAGGCCAACTCTGGGGCCATGTTATAAAAACGCCTGTCGAGCTGATTAGGGTTAGGCCCCGAAGCAGGCGCCGACCATTGTTTCTTAAGGACGTCTCTAAAAAGCTTGGGACCCGGAATCTCCTCGGTTTCAATCTCTGGGACCTCAAAGAGAGGAATAGAGCTCTGATTGTCCCCGCTAGAAGAAGGAACGGCCTGAGGGGAACCCAGGCGGGTAGTTAACTTGGCTTTGTGCAAGAGGGACCTAAAAAGGTGAGGCTTAAATAAGCCTATGAAGGATGGCTGATCTGGGGCGAGGTCTTCATCGTCAGAGAGATCCCCCTCCCTAGCATCCTCGTCATGGTAAGATGGATGCTCAGATGGAGCCCCCGAAGTTACAGCAATTATAGGAGGGTCTTGACCCTCTTCCAAAGGGGAACCCTCAATGTCCAGATTCGAGCAGGCAGAGTCGGCCACCCAGGAGGATGTCCTGCGCAGATTCCTTAATTCAGCCTGAACCCCTTTTTGGATAGCAGATTGAATGAACGCCAGGGTTTCAGGGGTAACCGAGGGACCCGGTTGTACATTGCTCCCCAAATTGGATGGTGCGTTTCCCAACGGGGTAGAAGAGGCTGGGGCCTGGCCCTGGGGAGGAGTATCTGACTGTGCTCCAAAGAGGACTTCACAAATCTGCCCTTGAGGAAGGGCCGGCAGTTGACCCCCATCCGGAGATAAAGGGCGTGACTCCTGGGCCTGAGCTTCCACTGGCTCAGGTAGAGAGGCTATTGGGGCCTGGGGGGCCAGGGGTGTGGCAATCACCCCTTGATAGATTGGGGCCTCTCGAACAGAAGCCTCTTTCATGGCCTTCTGTATGGAGCGTTCAATCGCCTGGTGTAGGCGAAGCTCCTCTTTGGCCCTGGCTGCCGCCTTCTTTTCCTCCCTAGAGGCCTGAGATTTCTTCGATTTTTTTGGAGGCTCAGCTGATGAAGGGCCGGGAGCCGGATCCTCAGAGGCCTGGCGCTTATTCGCCTTAGATGAACGGGATGCCATGCTGTTAAGACTAGGCCTCTAATATCACGAGGTGAGGACAAGATGGCGGCCGTAAGGCAAAGGTTCAGTGGTGGCCTAGGGCGATAAAATGGCGGCCGCTGTAATAACACCCCAGAAGCTTAGGGAGTCAAAGACTAGGCCCGCAATGCCGCGAGGAGAGGCCAAAATGGCGGCCGTTAAGGCAAGGTTCGGTG
The DNA here is from genome assembly GCF_029531705.1 of Pantherophis guttatus. Next base: position 1,073,991 of record NW_026844085.1, on the reverse strand, counting down.
GTGCCTAGGGCGATAAAATGGCGGCCGCTGTAATAACACCCCAGAAGCTGTCCAAAGTCAAGAGAAAGGGCCCCAAATAATAGAATGACGTCTGCTTACAAAAACCGCTTCTTCGCTCCGTCAATTTGGAGCCGGGGAGGATCCGGCGGCGATTACGGGCGGCTAGAAGCTGAGCGACTCAAGCGACGGCAGCGGGCACGAAGCGGCTGCAAGCGGCAGCAATTTAACCGCCGAGGGGTGTCTTCGGCGAGGGAGAGATCGTCTCGCCGGAATAGAAGCAAGCAGCCACTAAGAAAGAAACAGAGAGCCTCGACTCCAAGAGGAGGCTCTCAGCGGCGGAATCGGGCGTGAACCGTTCGCGCCAAGTGGGAGAGACCCAGCCAAGGGGTCTCAATCCCCAAAGACCGCAAGCAGTCGCAGCGGAGTTGGACCGAAGCAGCCCTTCTCGCTGTACACTTCAATTATTTAAGAAATTTAGAAATTAAAAAGACCGAATAAGCGCCAGGCCTCTGAGGATCCGGCTTCTCTTTTTGGGGATACCTTGCTCTACTGGTGTGACTGACGTGTAATACCCGATTCACGCTTTCCCCTATCCAAAACGAGTTCTTCATTATCCTGGTCATGTGAGTTACCATCGTCGTCACAGCTACCTTGACCTGCCACCTTAGTATCCCTATTAAGGTCAGCAAGGGCAGCTGTGTCTGTTATGTGGGGACGCAGCGAAAGCTTTGTGTTTGCGGTTCACGGTTCTTGCCCTGCCAGATCCCATGGTTGTCCGTATTTTTCTCCTGCAGGATCTTTGTGGTAGAAGGGGCTGGTGGGGGTGGGTGGGAATGGGAGCTCAATAGAACAGAAAGAAAAGGGTAGAGAGACTGTTCTGACCCAGGCTTAGCAGAAACAAGAAACAGACTCCTTGTCACAAAAAAAAACCCTCTTTATTTACCTCCTGTGAATTAATGGCAGTCACACACCAAAAAGTCCAGGCAAGAGTCCTTCAAAGAGTTAACTGCAGTAACAGACCTTATCAGTTCCTTGCGATAATTGCCAGGCTGGGAGCTCCCAGCCAAAAGGCTGCAAATTAAGTTTTGGCTAGCAGCCTTTGATGGACGAAACACAATGAGCAAAATCTTCAGAAATACGAACGGTTGTCTCCTACGACCACCACTCCCCTTTCCTTCTATTTATTCCCCAGCCAGGGAGGGGCCATTCAGCGTCCACGTGTGCCTTGCTTCCCAAGTCAACTCCTTGTCCTCCATTGTTCTCCTCTGCTAACAGCTCTGCGCATACGTGCATCTGGAACAGGCCCCAGCTGTTCTTCCCCCTCACTCATCTCAGCCTCCAAAGGCAGCTGCCTCTCCGGTGGCTGGGAAATGTCAGATGGCCCTGGCTCTATCTCAGTGTCCAACACTGAGCATCCATCAGAGCCTCCCCCAGACTCCAAAACTGGCCCAAGTTCTTCCCCAGCCTCCTCATCATCTGAGTCTGCCACCAGGTCTGCTGGCGGGCCACAACAGAGAGTGTTGAGTATTGAATGACAATTCAAACGGACCAATTAGAAGCGAGCAAATAGAGCGGGAGATTTAGAAGCACGTCAGTGGCTGAAGCCGTGGACAGCTCCCTTTAAAAGAGGCTGCCGCGGCTCGCACTCTATTGCTGTACCGGAGCTGAATAAACTAATGTAACTGCTGTGCTTGTCCTGCGTCCTTACGGCGCCCACTATTTAACAGAGAGATTGGAGAATATCCCAGGGCAGAAGAGTTTTTTTTCCTTACGTTGCACAGAAAAAGGAATTTGCAAAAGCCGCGGGTAAACTTACAGGAGAGCAAGTAAAAAGGGCTTCACATAACAAGGGGATTAGCGCCCCAGAAGTTAACCATGTCACTATTTTACAAAGCAAAAATAGAAGAAAAGGAAGAGATCGAGAAGCTCTATTTAAAAATACCGTTTTATTCTTTATATTGCTTCCATTCTCATTTAAAACATTAAGAGAATCTACCATGGACTGATTATCGGCGTCTCCACGAGATAATTGACAGTCAAGCCGCAACTAAGTGAATCAACCATAAGTAGCAAACTTCCTCAAACCCCCAAATAAGTTACCCAGACCTAATCCACATATCAAAGGATAAGGTCTGCAAATACAAACGGAGTTAACTAAATTTCGTCTTCCAGAGGAACTGCATGTTCACAAGAATAAACATACCCCACAAGTGTCACCTGAGAAATGGCACATAGACACTCCCATACCCCGGACAAGCTCCCCCTATAAAAAATCTTCAGCCTGCCCCTTAAAGAAGGCAAACTCTCTTGCTTTTAGGAAGAAAAATATTTCTTCTTTCCTCACAGCTGACTGGATCTCATTTTTATTCATTCATGGGCGGCGTTCTCTGGAGTTAAAACCCCAGATTAGTCTTCTAGACGGCACCCCAGGTGGGACTTGAGACTCACCTGGCCAGCGGGATGTAGCCCAGGTAAGTTCACCCGCCTAGCGGCAGACAATTTTTGTCGGTGGGTTCTGCTCTGAGCACTTGGCGCTGACGGTAAAGGAGCTTGCAGTTTGATTCGGACAGCTGCTTGAACAGAAGAATCTGGTAAGTACCTCCAAATTTCTGTTCCATTCTGTTGTTTTTGTGCCAGGGAGCGAGTGAATGCATTGTGTGTGCATGTGTTTGGGTTTTCCCCTTTCTTTCCTTTTCACGACTTTTTGAATTTATGCTCTGTGCCTTTCCTAACTCCGCGCCCCCCCTTCCTGCCCAACTCTTATGAGCTTCACCTGGCTGTGAACAAGAGACTTTGGATAGCTAAGGTACACCAAGGGGCCCAGGGTGGGCTTCAAAAACTTTACAAGGGGTTCTCTGCCCGGTTGCTGAGTGGGCGTAGCCATGGTGGACGTGGCCTAGTCTGCCTCCTGCACTACGGCGGGAGGGGTGTTTTTGTCCTCCCCGGGCTCCGGAGGCTTTTCTTGAGCCTCCGGAAGGGCGAAAACAGTTTCCCCAGGCTCCAGAGGCCCTCTGGAGGCCGGAAACAGGCCCGTTTCTGGCCTTCTCGAACTTCCGGTAGGCCCGTTTTTCGCCCTCCCCGAGCCTCCGGGCATGCTCTGCACTTCCTGCATCCAAAACGGGCCACGTGGCCACTCCTGGGAGGGATGGGGTGGGCGGGGCCAGCCAGGAGTGGGATGGGGGGAGGGGTTCTCCGAACGGCACAGAATCTTAGCTAGAGGTTCTCCCGAACCCCCAGCAGCCCACCCCTGCAAGGGGCTATGAATATAGTGAGAGGAGAGAGAGAGAGAGATGGAATGAGACTGGCATATATATATGTATATTTATGCCAGTCTCATTCTATATCTATTTATCTACCTATCTATCTATCTCTATCATCTATCTATAGGGAGATCCACAGGTAGAATGGCCGGGGCCCCAGTGCCCAGGGAACCAAACAGGCCCCTGGGGGTAGGGCCGTGGTTGGGGTCCCGGCCAGGGGTGGGTTCTAATTTTTTTTACTACCGGTTCTGTGGGCGTGGCTTATTTTGTGGGTGTGGTTTGGAGGTCATGTGACTAGGTGGATGTGGCTAGCTGGTCAGAGTCATTTCTGGAAGGTCTTCGCACTTACGACCAGTCCTCACACTTACGACCCGACTCATTTGTTTGCTTTTAACACTGATCAGCTGTAGGACGGCCCTTTGAAGCCCCGCGGCAAGAGTTTAAACAGTTTTTTTCCCTCTAGTCATCAGCTGGGACTCAGGAGGCAGCAATAGATTGGGGGTGGGACCAAATAAAGTCACATGACCTCCAAACCACACCCACAAAATAAGCCACGCCCACAGAACCAGTAGTAAAAAAAATTAGAACCCACCCCTGGCCAGGACCCCAATCATGGCCCTACGCTGCTCATTTCTGTCTGGTTCAACCTCCCTCAGTTGCTCTACCGACACGCTGCTGTTAGCAGCCAGATACCTCCACTTGGCATCTTCATCCCACTCTGCCATCCTCTTTGCTCTCCCCCTTGGTGTTTGGGCAAGTGAAGTCCTAGGGAGAAGTATAATATTCCAAAAATGCTCACCTTCTCCTGGTTATTTGCCCAAAGTTACAAATCTGGCTTTCCTGCATAATATTCCAGAAATACTCACTGTCTCCTGGTTATCGGGCAAAAGTCACTAATCTGGCTGTCCTGTTTATTATTCCCAAAAATAGTCACCATATCCTAGTTATTATTGGCCCAAAGTCAGTAACCTGGCTGTCTTGTAAAGTATTCAGAAATACTCACCCTCTCCTGGTTATTGTCCCAAAGTCACGAACCTGCCTTTCCTGTACAATATTCCAAAAATACTCACCTTTTCCTGGTTATTGGTCCAAAGTCACGAACCTGCCTTTCCTGTAAATATTCCAAAAATACTCACCCTTTTCTGGTTATTGGTCCAAAATCACAAACCTGCCTTTCTTGTATCATATTCCAAAAACACTCACCCTCCTGGTTATTTTTCTAATGTCACAAACCTGGCTCTCCTGTAAATATTCCAAAAATACTCACCGTCTCCTGGTTGTGGTCCCAAAGTCCAGAGTGCTGCAGGAGGCCGTCCAGGCACAAAACGGGACAGATCCCCCCCCCATGCCCCGTTTTGGCCTCCAGAGTGCTGCAGGAGGCTGTCCTTGACTCAGAAGGTTATAAAAGGGAGGAAAGGTAAAATATTTTACCTTTCAGGCTTGCTGGATTCTGCTGTTATAGCCTATGTCAATAATTTATAATTCTAGTCTTCCTATGGAGTCAGTTTCTTGATCGGGTCTCTCTCATAGAGTGATCCAATAGATCAAATAAGTATTAAAAAAACAAAATCACCGAAATGTACGCATCTCTATTTTTATAAGTGTAGTAGCTGATAACCCAGCATTGCCCGGATAGTTTATTCATCCCAATCCTGTATTAGACAGGAAAAGGAATGAATTATATGTATAGTGTCAAATCAAAGTAATTTTATTCACAGTCTTTTAAAAGTATACAAATTATAAAGTGAAATGTTTCAGAAATTCACTATAATATTAATTTAACATAAAACTTGATTATGAACAACATTTTTAGTTTCTCCTCCAGGAGCCAAGAATAAATAAATTCATGGGTGAACCCACCCTTGAACAAACAACATAATGTTGTCCTCTCATAGTGACGTCAAGGGCCTCGAGAGCTTTTTTGTGAGCCATGGTGCATTCATCCCATACGATTAATTTACATGTCTTGACCTCCTGAAGAGGCGTTGGCAAGAGCAACTTCTCCCTGAGTCCTGACTAATCCGTGAGAATTAAATTAGTTACAAATGTTTTCCCTGTGCCCCCAGAAGCATCAAGTAAATGATACCACCTTGTTGTTTTGGTAGTTGATCCATGATCATTTGGTATGCTTCTTTTCTGATCTTGATTTAGAAGTGGCTTCTTGTCCGCAATATATGCACTACGCTGTTCGATGTTGTAGTTCTTTTCTCGTATGTAATCTGCCTGAAGTACGTCATATCGGTCTCATAGTGGTGCAGGCAAGCCGAGTTGCGTTAATGTTTTATTGATCATGGCCATACATTTGTCCTCAAAAATAATCAAGCCATGTTGAAAATGTCCGGACCAAACGTAATTTCTAACGTTGGATTTTCCCTCTTACTAGAGGGAGCCCCCTTGTGGAGTATGGTAAAGCCATTACTATGGCAACTCCAATGTGCTGTACTGTAGAAGCAGTGGTGAAATCCAAAATCTCCTGTGCTCTGCTGGGAAAGTCCAAGCATGGGTTAATTTCAGTCTGTTATGACGTCACTGAGTTGGAATTTCTTTGGCCACGCCCTCCTTCTTCTGGCCGAGCCTCAGTTTTTTCAACTCAGTCTGAAAGAAAGACTTGTTTGAGTTGGTTCCTTTAAATAAATTAAATAAAAATTAGGAAATTGGCTATTTTTTAAAAAAAATTGTTTATTTAAAGATACAAACAGAACAAAACAAGTAATAACAAGACATACAAAACATATAAACAAAAAAAGAAGTCAGGTATAATCTTATCAAAGTTATCACAACTGTAGTCTGTTATATGATTCTCATTTGCATATTTGACTCCTCCCTAATTGGGTCTTTTACATTGTGTCTAAACTTTTTTAGGTCACTATTGGCCTAAATTAACTAATTTGCATTTCTATATCTATCTTAGGTTCCACTGGCTACCTCCTAGTCCTGTTTTTTCCTTTTCCTATCTTCCAACCAAGTGTACCACTTATCCCATACTAAATAGTATTCATGTTCCTCTTTATCTTGGAGTTCCTTGTGAGTCTGTCCACTTCTGCACATTCCATGATTTTACTAATTACTCTCTCTTCACTTGGTATGTCATTACTCTTCCAATTTAGTGCAAAAATTATACGTGCTGCTGTTGTTATGTGGATTATTAAGTATTTTATTTCCTTTTCATATTGTCCAGATATAATGCCTAATAGGAAGGTTTCTGGCCTCATTTCTATTCTGTGTTGTGTGATTTGTTCTATTTGTGTTCTGATCATTCGCCAATATTGTTTTGCTTTTGGGCAGGTCCACCATGTATGATAGAAGGTTCCTTTGTGTAGCTTACACTTCCAGTATGTTGGAGATGTGTTGGGGAACATTTTTGCCAGCCTGGCCGGGGGAAGGTGCCACCTATAAAACATTTTGAGCAGGTTCTTCTTGTAGGGTATAGACATTGTCAATTTGTAATTTGTTGTCCATAGTTTTTCCCATTTATCTAATTCGATGTTATGGCCGAAGTTCTTTGCCCAGCTTAACATGTTATCTTTAACCACCTCCTCTTCTAATTTGTATGCTCGTAGATAGTTATAAACTTTTTTTATCAATTTGTCCTGCGGTCCTTGTAAAATTTTGTCTAGTTCATTTTGGCCTTTTTGGAATTCAAATTGGGTCAAATCTTTCTGATATCTTGATTTTATTTGTAGGTAGGGCCACCAGTCGATGTATTAGTATTTCGGTGTTCATCATCCATCTCTTCTTCTTCCGATATCCTTTCCAGATTACTTTTATCGGATTATGGTCTGCCCATGTGTTCGTCATTATTTCTATTTCTTCTAGGTCTTTCCTGAGATCTGTTGACATCCAGGTCATATCTATTCTGGACCAAGATAGGTGTGGATTGGAATAGAAAGTGTACTGTTTTTTATCTTTATTTATTTCCCTCCACGCATCCTGGAGGCAAAATTCCTGCGCCAAGGAAATTGGCTACTTTTAACTTATCTTCAACTAAACGTAATTAGAGCCTCTAAATTGGATTGGGAGTGGCGAAAACGGAGCGCAGAGAGTGATTAGCGCTGCAGACCCTGCAAACAGCATTTTGATCACTGGGGCGGCCGCCATTACCACGTGGCACAGATCGTGCTGGAATTCATTCCTGGCCATCTGGAAGGCATCGTCGGCACCTGGGAAGTCCGAGGCTTCAGTTTCCCTGCATTTTGAGAGCTGCTGGAGAGCAGAAGGCCGGAGGGAAGCGCGCTGATCATGGGACCAGTAGCCACCATTTTGTGGGCGGCGGCCATTTTGTAGCAGCACACAACGCAGCAGATTTCTGGAAAAATTGACCAGCTGGGCAGTTTGGGAGCAAGGGTCCTTCTCTGGAGGCCTGACCATTGAAGAAAATCGTGGCCACGCAAGTAAAAACCGTTTTGTCGGTTTATAAAGCATTATTTGAGTGATTGATTGCCATGTTGCTGGGAGCAAGCCCTGCTAACACCTGAAGTGTCTGGTCATTGTTGCTGCTACTTGTAATCATAGCCTAACAAACCATTTCGCTGGTCTGGGCGTGATTTGAACTCTGATCTGCGCAGTGAGTAAGTCTTTCAGCCTTTATTCTCTTGGAGGTTCTAAAGCCTGTTTTCAAGGTTAGATACGACTAATAGCAGTGATTCTGAAGATTCCCAATATCAGGCTGATTGTCCTGTCCTTAAAAAGCCCAGATTAAGATCTAGCAAGGCTTCTGTTCCCACTCAAGCCAAATCTTCCAAATCCTCAACTGTGGCTGCTGAGAAAGATGCACTGAGGAGATGTTCTGTCCCCGTCTCACACACGCACACAAACAGTCAGCCAGGAGTTAATAAAACCAGCAGTCAGGAATTCCTTTGAGATAACAGAATTGGCAGCAACCCAGTAATTGCCTGCCAAAGGCTTTACTTAAAAAGGGAGGTTTTTCTCCTCCGTCCGATAAACCAAAATAAGTCCACAAAGAAGAGGGGGTCTGGAGCAAAATTCCAAGGTCAGACCTAGGGCAATTGTTTGTAAGACCCATGCGTCCATGGTGGTATCCGCCACTGGTTGGCAAACCTATGTAGTCTGCTGCCAATCAGGATTTGAGCCCATGAGTCATTTGGAACAGTGGTAGGGGTGTCCCCCTGAACCTCTGTAAGGCCGCCTTGACTGCGATTGTCAAGATCTATCTCGAAATCCTGATCTATCTTGCGCTCTGCCCCCGCCTGTGATACTGGGAGGTGGGGAACCCCGCCTCCGTGGTCCGAAAGGACTGCCTACGGTAATAAGGGGAAGACCGTCTATCAGTTCTCCTAGTCTCTGAGGAAGAACCTTCCTCTTATCTTTGCCCTCCACTAGGATGGGATCTAGAGTTTCTCCAAACAGCTGGCTTCCCTTAAAGGGTGCTGCAGCCAAGTGCCACTTGGACATTGTGTCTGCTTGCCACTGGCAAGTGTACCAAGTTTGGTTGAAATTGCTCGAGGCATTCCAGAGTTATGCTGGAACACACACACACACACACCCACACACACACACACACACACACACAGCAAGCCATTTTTATACATACAGATAAAACTTTGTGTGCAGAGGTGTGGTCCCATGTCACATCCACCATGACCATGCCCACCCCACCCATGCCCCACCATGACCACGCCCACTCCAGCCATGCCCCCCACATCCCGGCGCTCCAAGGTCAAACATAACCCTGATGTTCTAGTCCAACCCCGTGCTCAAGTACGGCGGTCTATGACAACAGCTGTCTGATCTCTTCTTCAAAACCTCCAGCGATGGAGCACCCCAACTCTTGGACACAAACTGTTCCATTAGTTAATTGTTCACATGGTCAGGAAATTTCTCCAGGTTGGATCTACCTCCGAGGAATTTCCACCCATTGCTTCTTGTCTTGCCCTCAGGCGCTTTGGAGAATACGTTTACAAAGGATTCTGATAATATAATTTTATTAAACTTATCAGCCATACAAAATACGACGACAATAAAAATAGTAGGATCAAGGAAGAAAAAAAAGGGGGGACTTGTAACTTCAGACTCCTTTCAGAACAGTAGAGTGAACATCATAATAATGCTTTGCTGTAGCCCCAGCTTTACATACATTACTTTACATGCCCGTTCTCTAACCAAAAACAATATACATGCAGTAAATCCCCGAATCAAAGATTAATTTTTTTCCTATCTCAAGCACAAAGTCCAGAAGCGGTTTCCAGAGAGAAATGATGTTAGACATATTCTTCTCTTCGATATTAAGGCATTTAATTTGGCCATATCTGCTAGTCTTGTTGCTAGTTTTTCCAATCATTCTTCCATTGTAGAAACAGTTTAGGAAGGATTCCGAGAAATTGGAAGAGGTTCAGAAAAGGTCGCGGGGAATGAGCAGGAAAATGGAAGCGAAGACAACCCAATTTACATAGAACATGGAATCCTAGGCTGGACGGGACCTCAGAGGTCTTCTAGTCCAACCCTCTGCTCAGGCCAAGAGTCTTCTCAGACAAACGGCTGTCCGGATTATTTTTGAAAGCCTCCAGCAATGGAGCATCCGCAATCCTAGGAGAGAAGTTGTTCCATCCAATCGAAGAGGAGAATTAGGGGAGACATACTGGCTGTCTTCCAGTGTTTGAGGGACTGTCACAAAGAAGAGAGGGTTGATTATTAATTAACAATTACTGTATTTTTTCAGACTATTATATGCACTTTTTTGTCTCCCAAAAGGGGGTGAAAGTCTGTGCATCCTATAGACCGAATATTGCCAAAACCCCGCCCAATCGCTGGCCTTTTTTGGTCCTTTGCACACCCCGTTTTCGGGCCTTTTTTTGGCCCGTTTCCAAGGCTTTTTTTCAGCCCGTTTCCGAGGCTTTTTTTTGCCTGTTTTTTTGGCTTTTTTTTTCCCCTGGTTTTTTTTTTTTTTTTTTGAATTTTCAAAAAAAAAAGTGCCCCCCCAAAAAGCCTCAAAAACAGGCTGAAAAAAGTCATGGAAAAAGGGCCTGAAAAAGCTGAAAAAAAGGCGCCAAAATGGGGCATGCGCAGGACAAAAAACAGCGGGTGGGTGGAGTTTCGGCAATATTCGAGCTATAAATTGCACAAACTTTCACCCCCTTTTGGGAGACAAAAAAGTGTCTTATAGTCCAAAAAAATACAGTAATTGTTAATTAATAATCAAACCCCTCTTCTTTGTGACAGCCCCTCAAATACTGGAAGACAGCCAGCATGTCTCCCCGAATTCTCCTCTTCGATTGGGGGGATGTATTGAATTTTGTGGAAAATATTGAAGGGGATATGGAATGTGCCAGCCCATCTTCCGTCTCTAAAGAGAGAAGGACCAGATTTGGGTTCTTTCCTTCCAAGAACAGAAGATGGCTTCCAGTGGTAGGAAGGCACCCAGATGAAGATCAGAAAGAACTTCTAAATAAGCTGGCCGAGGCTCCAAGGGTGCAGAGCAGAGATGGTCTTCTTTCCAAGGAGTTGAGCTGAGGTTGGCCTGTCTTCTCAACTGGGATGCTTTCACTGGTTTGGACAGAGGCGGGGTGAGACTACATGACCTCGGGGAGGCTCCTCCCAATTCTACAGTCGGCCAAGGGTGGAACTGAGCCCAGCAGCGGTTCAGAAAGAGAAGACTGAGATATTCCTTGGCTTGCGGCTCTGCTCAGCTTCACCCCCAGTACCAGGGCCTGGAGACGTCCAACTCCTTTTCCTTCTTCAACGGGGAAGCCGCCTTGGGACTCCTCACGGCAAACAAGTTCTCCGTGTCCAGCAGAAACATGCTGTAGAGGTTGAAGAGCAACATGGCGACCAGGGGGAAGAAGGTCAGGCCGAATCCGAAGCCTCGGAACGAGCGGCCCATGGCATACGCCAGCCAGTAGAGAAGCCTGGAAGGGCGAGAAAGAAAAATGGTCAAAATGGCAGCCATGATGGTGGGATCCAAGCGTCACATCCGTCGCGTCCTTGTGGGTATCCCATCAAAATTCCAGTCCTTGCTTGCATTTCACAGGAACAATTCCAGTTAACAGATAACCGAATAAGAATAAGAGAGTCGGGACCTTGGAGGTCTTCTAGTCCAACCCTCTGCTCAACCTGGAGACTCTATACTTGTGATGACGAACCCAGGGGTGGGTTCTAAATTTTTTTTACTACCGGTTCTATGGGCGTGGCTTGGTGGTGGTGGGTAATGTGACTGGGTGGGCGTGGCCAACTTTTTTTTTTAATCTTAAGAGGTTGCAGAAAACAATGCTTTGAAAAGCCTCTGCCGATCAGGCAACTCAGCTGGGATCGTCAGAGGCTTTTCAAAGCATTTTTTTTTACCACCTCTTGGTGGTAGAAAAAATACTTTGAAAAGCCTCTGACGATCCCAGCTGAGCTACGTGATCATCAGAGGCTTTTTTTTTACTTTTAAAAGCATTTTTTGGCCGAAGAAGTTGTAGAAAAAATGCTTTTAAAAGTAAAAAAAAAAAAAAAAGACACCTCTGATGAGGTGGGCGGGTTAAGCGAGCGGCGACTGGGCTGGGGACCGGTTCAGGGGCGTGGCCAGCCAATGTTATTACCGGTTCTCGGAACTACTACAAATTTTTACTACCGGTTCTTGTGAACCGGTGCAAACCAGGAGCAGCTGCCCAGTGTGCGTGCACACGCCAGGAAGATGAACTTCCGGTAGGTCCATTTTTTGCCCTCCCTGAGTCTCTGTGCACACTGTGCACTTTCCTGCATCCAAAACAGGCCAGGTGGGGACTCTTGGGAGCGGTGGCTCGAGATGGGCAGGAGGGATGGGTTCTAAATTTTTTTACTACCGGTTCTGTGGGCATGGCTTGTTTTGTCGGGGTGGCTTGGGGGGGTAATGTGACTGGGTGGGCGTGGCCAACTTTTTTTTTTTTTACTTTTAAAAGCATTTTTCGACAACCTTAAGAGATTGCAGAAAAAATTGCTTTGAAAAGCCTCTGCCGATCAGCTGAGATCGTCAGAGGCTTTTCAAAGCATTTTTTTTACCACCCCTTCGGCTGAAGAGGTTGTAAAAAAAATGCTTTGAAAAGCCTCTGACAATCCCAGCTGAGCCATGGGATCATCAGAGGCTTTTTTAAAAAACTTTTAACAGCATTTTTTCGGCCAAAGAGGTAAAAGTAAAAAAAAAAAAAAAAGCCTCTGATGAGGTGGGCGGGGTAAGCGAGCAGGGACCGGGCCGGGGACCAGTTCGGGGGTGTGGCCAGCCAATGTTATTACCGGTTCTCGGAACAAATTTTTACTACCGGTTCTTGCGAACCAGTGCGAACCGGGAGCAACCCACCACTGGTGGGGAGGGCCAGCCAAGAGTGGGATTTGTGGGTTCTCCAAACTGCACAGAATCTTCGCTAGAGTTTCTCACAAACCCCCATCAGGCCATGCCTGCTCTTCTCTAAATCCAGGAACCCCTCCCTCATATCTGCACAGCAGTTGCATAACACTAACTTCAATGTAAAATCGCAGTGGAGATTTCCCAACTGGCTGGGAAATTCCGGAAATTGAAATCCACCCTTCTGCAAGTTGCCAAAGTTGGGAAACTTTGGTCCAGCCACTACATGTATCTGGTGAATGGTGTTGCAGCTCACAAAAGAATACACCCAGTTATAAAATCTGAATTAGAAAAAAAAAATGCCAGCAGACACCATTTCAGGGTTAGATAGATAGATAGATAGATAGATAGATAGATAGATAGATAGATAGATAGATAGATAGATAGATAGATAGATAGAAAGATAGATGATGGATGGATAGATGATGACTAGCTAGTTAGATGATGGATGGATAGCTAGGTGACTAGGTAGCTAGATAGCTACATAACTAGATAGCTAGATAACTAGATGATAGCTAGTTAGCTAGCTAGGTAGATAGCTAGCTAGATAGGTAGATAGGTAGATAGGTAGATAGATGATAGATAGATAGATAGATAGATAGATAGATAGATAGATAGATAGACAGATAGATGATGATGGATGGATAGATGATAACTAGCTAGTTAAATGATGCCTTTGGCCTCTGCCTCCCAGCAATTTGCCTCCTTGCAGCAAACAGCCCGTTTCAGTTTCCGCTTCAGCACAGCCTAATTAGCACAAGCAGCTGATTGTCAGTTGGGTCAGCCTCCCAACCATCAGCTGTTTCAGGCTGCAGGGATTGCCATTGCCCATTGCCGCCTCCGCGCACCCCATTTCGGCCTCCGCTGTTTGGTGTTTGCTGCAAGGAGGCAAATTGCTGGGAGGCAGAGGCAGATTTTTGTTCTTGTGCTAATCAGATTGTGCTGACACTGAAACAGGCTGTTTGCTGCAAGGAGGCAAATTGCTGGGAGGCAGAGGCATTTTTTTTTTTTCTTGTGCTAATCAGACTGTGCTGAAAATGAAACTGAAACAGGCTGTTTGCTGCAAAGAGTGCTGGGACGGAGAGGCAGATTTTTTTTTTTCTTGTTTTCCTCCCCAAAAAAAGGTAGCTGCGTATTATAGTCTGGAGTTTCTTGTACTCCAAAAAATACGGTACTTAATTATATATTTAATCTACTTGAGGTATCCTGCTTTGAACAGAGGGTTGGACTAGAAGGCCTCTGAGGTCCCTTCCCCTGTTCTTCTTAAGAGTTTGTTACGGACCTTCCAAACAAACAAGCAGAGAAAAGAAAATTAAGAACGGATTTCAAAATTTTATTTTTTTCCATCTTTCCAGTTTTGAAGCATGTCTGTTTCATCTCAAACATCAGCATTATCCTTCTTTTAAAAAAATAAACAGATACATCTTTATTTTGTTAAGACAGCAAACAAGGTAGTATAGTTTCTCAACGTGGTTTCATTAATTTATTTTTGGGCCTTTCTTGACTCATTTTTATTTCTTTTTAGCAGCAAGCACGGTCTGTCCAAACAGAAATGGATTTAACTCTTCAAAATATTTTGGGGCTGTCTCACAACACCAAAGAACAGAGAGTTAATTAAAAGTTATTATATTGTGCGGATAACCGACCAACTCAATTGACAAATTCTCCGGACAGACCCAGATATACAAGGATAACCAAACCTGGTTAGACACCTGTGTGACAATCATAGTCAAACCAGTAGCTTAGCCTAAGTTGTTCAGCTGGGTCCTCCAAGCAACAGAGTTGGAGAGAAAGAGCACCTGAAAAAGGAAGCTTCTCCATTATTGAACTCGCCAAGTACTGTACCCTCCTTCCCGATTGGCCGAGCCACACCTACCTACCGCTGCCTTCTTGGCCAATGGGAAAGGGCTCGTACAGATAGTCCTCGATTTACGACCGCAGTGGGTGTGTGTGTCAGAATTTCCATATCTTAGCAAGGAGGTCACATGGTTAAGTGAGACATGTTGGATTTCATGACCTTTTCGGGCCACGGTCGTTAAGCGAATCACTGCCGTCGTTGAAGTGAGTCGCACGGTTGTAAAGTGAATCCAGCTTCTTCCATTGACTTTGCTTGTCAGAAGCTGGATGGGAAGGTTCCCAGAGGGTGACCCCAGGATCCTGGGGATGCCGCGACCGTCGTAAGTGTGAGGACAGGGCCATCGTTCTTATTATTCAGTGCTGTCTCTAAACGAATGTTTGTAAGTTGAGGACTACCCGTAATGCTATATAAGTGGACCCTCTCCTCTTTGTGGCAGCCCCTCAAATCCTGGAAGACTGCTATCTTGTCCCTCTTAGTCCTTCTTCTCTCTACACCAGTGTTTCTCAACCTTGGAAGCTTGAAGATGGGTGGACTTCAACTCCCAGAATCCCCCAGCCAGCAGCGCTGGCTGGGGGATTCTGGGAGTTGAAGTCCACCCATCTTCAAGCTTCCAAGGTTGAGAAACACTGGTGTAGAGTTGCCTTCCTAAACACCTTCAAAACTCCACTCCATCATCTCTTCTGGACCATGGTGGCTCTCTTTGATCCAAAGATCGAAGGGATGACCAACCTGGAGATGCCTTTTGCTTCCAGATCTCTCTACAACCTGCCTCGACCCTCCAGTCGCATATTTCCTACATCCTTGGTCCATCTGATGGGACAGCATCTCTTGGCTACCTTCTTTCTTTGGCTTCCTTCTGAGATGGCTTCCCCGACACACGTCCAATGCAGACGTTTTTAGTCTGATACGGGTAATCCTTGACTACTTACAACCAGGGTTGGGCCGCTGCAGGTTCGGGAGAACCTCTAGCTAAGATTCTGTGCAGTTTGGAGAACAACCCCCCAAATCCCACTCCTGGCTGGCCCCGCCCACCTGCCCATCCCATCCTCTGAGTCCCCATGTGGCCCGTTTTGGCGCACACGGGGGCTCGGCGAGGGTGAAAAACGGGCCTACTGGGAGTTCGCAAAGGCCGTTTCCGGCCACCAGAGGGCCTCTGGAGCCTGGGGAGGCCGTTTTTGCCCTCCCGGAGGCTCAAAAAAAAAAACCTCTGGAGCCTGGGGAGGGCAAAAAGCCCCCCTCCCTGAGTGGGGTGGGAATGGAGATTTTGCAGTATCCTTCCCCTGGAGTGGGGTGGAAATGGAGGTTTTGCAATAGCCTTCCCCTGCCATGCCCACCAAGCATGTCCCACAGAACCGGTAGGGATAGATTTTGGATTTCACCCCTGAGGTTGATATATAGATAGTCATCATAACATTCTTTTCTCAGAGAGTCAAGGACATCTTGCCCTGCACCTGGACGGCCAGAACTGGGAAGCAGCTCCAGTTGGGACGGTGCTTTGATTGGACCATGTGATGGACTTGTGGGCACAGGGCAGTGGTGAAATTTTTAAAAAATTTACTACCTGTTCTGTGGGCGTGGCCTGGTGGGTGTGGCTTGGTGGGCGTGGCAGGGGAAGGATACTGCAAAATCTCCATTCCCACCCCACTCCAGGGGAAAGGATACTGCAAAATCCCCATTCCCTCCCCAACTCCAGGGGAAAGGATACTGCAAAATCCCCATTCCCTCCCCACTCCAGGGGAAAGGATACTGCAAAATCCCCATTCCCTCCCCACTCCAGGGGAAAGGATACTGCAAAATCCCCATTCCCTCCCCACTCCAGGGGAAAGGATACTGCAAAATCCCATTCCCTCCCCACTCCAGGGGAAAGGATACTGCAAAATCTCCATTCCTTCCCCACTCCAGGGGAAAGGATACTGCAAAATCCCCATTCCCACCCTACTCTGGGGCCAGCCAGAGGTGGTATTTGCCGGTTCTCCGAACTACTCAAAATTTCCGCTACCGGTTCTCCAGAACCTGCTGGATTTCACCCCTGTGTGCAGGGAAAGGGTCTTGGATTTTCTTTTGGGTGGGGAAAACCTGGAAGCTTTCAGATTCGGGTTTTCCCAGATGTGCCAATAGGATATCTCTAATAAAATGCAATTTTGGTGAACTTCAAGCCTCAGAGTCTTCTTTCTTCTGTGTTACTTGGAATCCTGACATCTTGAACTCGGCAGGAATGAAGAATAGCCTGACTAGGTGGCTCAGCGGCTAAGACGCTGAGCTTGTCAATCAGAAAGGTCAGCAGTTCGGCGGTTCGAATCCCTAGTACAGGTCTGAGCAGGGGGCTGGACTAGATGACCTCCAAGGTCCCTTCCAACTCCGTTACTGTTACCTGCAGCTGAACTCAAAAAGTCCCAAGCAAAATTGGAGCCCACCTTCTCTTCTGCTTTGGCAGCCATTCGCCACCAACACAGGGAAACACAGTTACAGTTAGTCCTCGACTACGGCTATAATTGAGCCCAAAGTTTCTGTTGTTGAGCGAGGCATTTGCTAAATGAGCTTCGCCCCGTTTTATGACCTTTTTTTTCACCACTGTTAAGTGAATCAATGCAGTTGATAATTTAGTAGCAATGATCGTCCAGGGTATCTGGCTTCCCCCCAATTAACTTGGCTTGTCAAAAGGTCGCAAAAAGAGAATCAAGTGACCTTGGGACGCAGCAACGGTCGTAAGTACGAAGCAGTTGCCAAGCATCCAAATTTTGACCGCGTGATCCTGGGGATGCTGCAAAGGTCGTAACTGTGAAAAAAAAGGTCATAAGTCATTTTTTCCCCAGTGCTGTTGTAGCTTTGGGCAGTCGCTAAGTGAACTGCCGTAAGTCGAGGACTACCTGTAAATCCTCAATTTATGATCACAATGGAACCTAAGCGTGGGACATTGCTTAGGTGAGTTTTGCCCCATTTCACAACCTTTCTCGCCACCGTTGTTAAGTGAAGCATGCCAGGTGTTCAGTTAGTCGCACGGTTGTTAAGTGAATCCGGCTTCCCCATTGACGTGGCTTGTCAGAAAGGTCGCAAAAGGGGAATCGCGTGATCCAGGGACGATGCAACCGTCATAAATATGAGTCAATTGCCAAACATCTGGAATTTTGATCCCGCGACCATGGGGATGATGGGACGGTCGCAAGTGTGAAAAACAGCCCTAAGTCCAGAGCTGGGATTCACTTAACTTCCCTACCGGTTCGCAAATGTGAGCGTGTGCACTCGCTTCGTTCGGACATGCCTCCTCTGCCTTTGCACACAGCTTTACGTCTGGGCAGATGGGCAGAGCTTCATGCAGTGGCCGCTACCAATTCGCCCGAACCAGACAGAACCGGCTGAATCCCACCTCTGCCTAAGTCCCTTTTTTTCACTGCCGTTGTAACGTCAAACGGTCGTTTTCCTCCACGCCCAGGCGATCTTGAGGTATGAAGGCATCACCGGTGAGCTGGCAGTGCCCGCCGGTCCAGAACAGCCCCCGCGGTTGCCCCCTCCTGGCAACTACTTCTCCTTGGATCCCTCCGATTCGGGGAGGCTGCCCTGCAGGATCCGGATGGAAGCCGGCAAGCGGAAGAGGGCTACGGCAAAGGCGGCAAAGAGGACCAGGTTGCCCAGCATGGTGGCGCCCAGAACGACGAAAGTACAGGTGAACATGGCTGGCGGGGTGTGGGCGCTCAACCATGTTCGCCGAGAATTCATGTCGCCCAGGATGGCTTCCAGCTGGAAATGGGTGCCCACCACGGCACAGATGTGGAACAGCTGGTGGCTGTGGCCTACAAATGGGTGAGGGGAAAGGGGAGAATAACAGAATAATAGAGTTGGAAGGGACCTTGTAGGTCATCTAGTCCAGCCCCCCCCTCCACCCCACCCCCCGCCCAAGCAGGAGACCCTACTCCATTTCTGGCAGTCCAGTCTCTTCTTGAAAGCTTCCAGTGATGAAGAGTGAGAAAAGGACACGGAGAGGAATGAGCAGTATTTTAAAAAATGGCAGAGTTGGAAGGGACCTGTTGTGGGCTGTCGGCCGCCGGCCCCTCCAAGCGGCCGAATCGGAGGAAGAGGAGGAGGCGTGGGAGTCGGGGGTCGGCATCAGGGCAACCTGAGAGCTCCAAAGGGGAAGAGGGAATGGAGCTGGCAGAGAGAGAGAGACGGAGGCGGAGACTGGGCCGTCCATCAGCCCTCAGGTCTGGAGGTGGCTGATGAGGAAGAGGAGGAGCAGCTGGGTCCAGTGCCTGATACGCAGAAGGCAGAGGAGAGGAGAGCAGTGGAAATCTATGGGCCGGTCCTTGGAATGGAAGAGTAACTTCTGCTAGCGAAGGCCCACCTTAGCTCTGGGGATAAAAGGCAGGGGGCGGAGACGAATAGATGTGGCAGACAACTATTCATCTCCCTGCCGGACAGACTTGTTAGCCTGCGGTGAGAGAGAAACTTTTTGCCGGGGCTGCCGGAACTCCCAATTAAAGGAATCTTTGAGTTCACTTCAGAGGGTTTGTCGTCTTTGGGGAGCTGGCTCAGAATAGGATCTCAGAGGTCTTCAAGTCCAACCGGCTGCTCAAGGAGGAGATCCTATACCAAGGGAACTTTAAGACTTGTGGACTTCAACTCCCAGAATTCCCTTGGGCCAATCACCAGGGGACGGTGAGTTCTAGTCCCGTTTTAGGCGCGAAAGCCAGGCGTGTGACTTTGGGCCAATCACCAGGAGACTGGGAGTTCTAGTCCCACCTCAGGCATGAAAGCCAGCTGGGTGACTTTGGGCCAATCACCAGGAGACGGTGAGTTCTAGTCCCGTTTTAGGCATGAAAGCCCATTGGGTGACTTTGGGCCAATCACCAGGAGACTGGGAGTTCTAGTCCTGTTTTAGGCATGAAAGCCAGGTGTATGACTTTGGGCCAGTCACTCTTTATCAGTCCAACCCACCTCACAGGTTTGTTGTTGTGGGGAAAATAGGAGGAGGAAGGTTTGTTGGACATGGTTGTCACCTTGAGTTACAGGTAGTCCTCGACTTACAGCAGCTCATTTAGTGACCATTCAAAGTTACAACGGAACTGAAAAAAGGGACTTAGGACCCTTTCTCCCATTTCGTTGTAGCATCCCCATGTTGACATGATCAAAATTTGGCCCCTGACTCATATTTATGACGGTTGCAGTTTTGCAACCTGCTGACAAGCAAAGTCAATCAGGAAGCCAGATTCACTTAACAACCAGGTTACTAACTGAACAGCTGCTTGGGGGGCATTGATTCACTGAACAACTGTGGCAAGGAAGGTCGTAAAATGGGGCAACACTCACTTAACAACTGTCTCACTTAGCAACGGAAGTGTTGGGCTCCATCGTGATTGTAAATCGAGGACTACCTCATTTTTAAAAATAATGTATGTTGGATAGTAACAAACAAATTATTATCCATTATACATTTTATAAACACACATCCTCGCTTACCGATGAAATCGAAGCGACCGGGAGCCAGCCGTTCCGGGAGATGCGACGCAAAGAGGAAGCCGGTAAGCAGGGCAAAGAAAAGGTGGTAGAAATAACTGGCCACGGAGTCGTTCCACGTACAATCGTCTCCAAAACAGAAGCAAAGCTGGAAGGAAAGGAGACCACCATGAGTTGGCCCTGAAAAGAGGAATCAGGGTACAGCAGGGCCCATCTTCCCCAGCCGCCCAAACCATGGATGATGAGACCAGCACAGTCCTGCTTAATGACAAGATGGGAGTCGCCTTAAGTCGCTTGCAATTGATGTAAATTTATTCTCAATTGCCAAAACTCTTTACAGAACGACCGATTCCATATTTCTGGAGTAGGACATGACCACCTACTCATCTTTAAATATTATTTACATAAATAAATCTTTAACCGTAGTATTTATTCTCCAGAATCACATCAACGTTTCCTTCTAATTTGAAACCAGAATGGAGCTCCGTCTGGGCAAGATCAAATTACAGGTAGTCCTCGGCATACAACGGTTTATTTAGTGACCGTTGAAAGTTTTGTAACTTTTACAACGTTACAACGGCACTGAAAAAAAGGATTTATGACCCGTTACAACCGGTAGTAGCATCTCCATGATTATCTGATCAAAACTCAGATGCTTGGCAACCAGTTCATACTTATGACGGTTGCAGTGTCCCAAAATCATGTGAATCCCCTTTTGCAACCTTCTCGTGAACAAAGTCAACGGGGAAGCCAGATTCACTTAACAACCGGGTTGCTAACCTAAATAGATCTGCAGTGATTCACTTAACAAACATGGCAAGAAAGCTCGTAACGTGGGTCAAAAATCGTTTAACAAATGTCTCACTTAACCACAGAGATTTTGGGCTCGATTGTGGTCGTAAGTCGAGGACTACCTGGGTAAATCTCCCTTAATAGCCTGATAATGTCAGGAGGAGCCCTTTGATGCAGCCATCGTACAGCTGAGGGCTCGGCGTCCTCTTATCTAGCCATTCCCCAGGCAGCATCTCTTCCCCTCTAAATCTTCCAAGGTCAGCTCCAATGGTAGGATTCAGCGTTCGCGCCGGTTCGGGCGAACCGATAGTTAAATTGCTGGCTGGCTCCGCCCCTCCTCTCCCCGCCCCTTCCAGGAGTCCCCACGCGCCCCATTTTGGCTCCCAGGTAAGTGTAGAGATGCCTACTAGGCCAGTGGTGAAATTCAAATTTTTTTACTACCGGTTCTGTGGGTGTGGCTTGGTGGGCATGGCAGGGGAAGGATACTGCACAATCCCCATTCCCACCCTAGGGAAAGAATACTGCAAAATCCCCATTCCCTCCCCACTCCTGGGGGAAAGATACTGCAAAATCCCCATTCCCTCCCCACTCCAGGGGAAGGATACTGCAAAATCCCCATTCCTCCCCCACTCCAGGGGAAGGATACTGCAAAATCCCCATCCCCACCCCACTCCAGGGGAAGGATACTGCAAAATCCCCATCCCCACCCCACTCCAGGGGAAGGATACTGCAAAATCCCCATTCCATCCCCACTCCTGGGGGAAGTATAGCCACGGCCACCAAGCCAGTCATTCTCAACATTTCCAGAGATGTCCCCCAGCTCGGCAGTGTGGGCTAACCGACAGTTGATCCGTCTGATAGGCCCCACAGCCCTGCCCGGCGTCGCCTTCTCCCCTCCCTCTGGCGCCTACCCTGAAGAAGAGCGGGATGTTGTCGAAGAAGAACGGGTAGACGAAGGCAGCCGTCCGGGCGGTCTTGCTCCAGCGGGGCCACTCCAGCTCCAGGAACCTAGAGAGTGAGGAGGAGGACGAGGGAGAAGAGGAGGAGGAGGAGAAGAAGAGGAGGAGAAGTAGCAGGAGGAGCAGGAGGAGGAGGAGGAGAGGAAGAAGAGGAGGAGGATGAGAAGTAGCAGGAGGAGCAGGAAGAGCAGGAGGAGGAGGAGGAGGAGAGGAGGGGGAAGAGCAGGAGGAGGGGAAGGAGGGAGAAGAGCAGGAGGAGAAGGAGAAGAGGAAGAAGAGGAGGAGTTGGAGAAGGAGGAGGAGAAGAAAAGAGGAGGAGAAGGAGCAGGATAAGCAGGAAGGAGGAAGGGAAAGAGGAGGAGGAGAAGAAGAAGAGAAAGAGAAGGAGCAGGAGCAGGAAAAGAAGGAAGAGCAGTAGGAGGAGGAGAGGAAGAAGAGGAGGAAGGAGGAGGATGAGAAGTAGCAGGAGGAGGAGGAAGAGCAGGAGGAGGAGGAGAGAAGAGGGAGGGGAAGAGAGGAGGAGGAGGAGGAGAGGAAGAAGAGGAGGAGGACGAGAAGTAGCAGGAGGAGCAGGAAGAGCAGGAGGAGGGGAAGGAGGAGGAGAAGAGGAAGAGAAGAAGCAGGAAAAGAAGGAAGAGCAGGAGGAGGGGAAGGAGGGAGAAGAGCAGGAGGAGAAGGAGAAGAGGAAGAAGAGGAGGAGTTGGAGAAGGAGGAGGAGAAGAAAAGAGGAGGAGAAGGAGCAGGAGAAGCAGGAAGGAGAAGAAGAGGAAGAAGAAGAAGACGAAGAAGAAGAAGAAGAAGAAGAAGAAGAAGAAGAAGAAGAAGAAGAAGAAGAAGAAGAAGAAGAAGAAGAAGAAGAAGAAGAAGAAGAAGAAGAAGAAGAAGAAATGCCCTGACAGTGAGAACAATTCACCAGTGGAACTGCTTGCCACCAGAAGTTATGGATGCTCCATCGCTGGAGGTTTTTAAGAAGAGATCGAATAGCCAATTGTCTGAAATGGTACAGAGTCTCCTGCTTGAGCGGAGCGGGGTTGGACTAGAAGACCTCCAGGGTCCCTTCCAACTCTGTTATTCTGAAATACCTACCGAGAATAGCAAGAAAGGCTGGTGCAGATAAAAGAATTTAGGGCCGCCATGGGGACAAAGCAGTGGTGCCCCAGGCTGTTGACCCAACGATCCGGCATCGCGTAGGCGCCATAGGTGAATGCACAGCCTGAAACACACACAAGGACACGGTTAGGAGGCCGGCCTCTTTGCTAAGGCTGAGAACCGTGCAATGCTTCGCAGTGGGTTCCCTGTCCCATGGGGCAAAAACAGAGTTCTCAAGCCCATCTCCAGACTGCGCTGCATTTCATAGTTGTGAGTGCAAAATCAGAGCAGTTAAGGATGGTGTGATTGAGTATATAACTGTGCATTTCATTCACAGCAGTGTTTCCCAGTCTTGGCCCTTTAAAGATGGGTGGACTTCAACTCCCAGAATTCCCCAGCCTGTATGGCTGCCTGGGGAATTCTGGGAGTTGAAGTCATCCCAACTTAAAGCATGCTGTCTGGGGGATTCTGGGAACTGAAGTCCACCCATCTTAAAGTATGCTGCCTAGGGAATTCTGGGAGTTGAAGTCTTAAAGCATGCTGGCTGGGGAATTCTGGGAGTTGAGGTCCACCTCACTTAAAGCATGCTGCCTGGGGAATTCTGGGAGTTGAAGTCTTAAAGCATGGTGACTGGGGAATTCTGGGAGTTGAAGTCTTAAAGCATGGTGACGGGGGAATTCTGGGAGTTGAAGTCTTAAAGCACGCTGCCTGGGGAATTCTGGGAGTTGAAGTCTTAAAGCATGCTGTCTGGGGAATTCTGGGAGTTGAAGTCTTAAAGCACGCTGCCTGGGGAATTCTGGGAGTTGAAGTCTTAAAGCACGCTGCCTGGGGAATTCTGGGAGTTGAAAAACTCTGGCTCATTCTCTTCCCCAACCTTTACTTTATTTATTTATTTATTTGTCAAGCATGTATAAGATAACAGATATAAGTATAAACACAATTATGAATACGGGAAATAGATACGGATAAATGGGGACCATAGGACAGGGACGGTAGGCACGCTGGTGCGCTTATGCACGCCCCTGGCACCTTCTGTTCTGTCCCCAACCACACGCACACACACCAACAGACGTTCAAGAGTTAAAGACCAAACCAGCCGGCAAAATCCTTTTCCTTATGATAATGGAACTTGGCAACAACCTAGTGGCTGCTTGCCAAGAGTTTATTATTTACGAAGAGGAGAGATAACTTCTCCCCACTCCTGGTACATCAAAAGAAACAGCTCAATAATTACGGAGTCAATCAAGTCCAGAGATAATCCAGCAAAGTCTATAGCCAAAAGTCCGGCAATGCAGAATGGCGTGGAAGCTTTCAGCTTTGTTCGTCACAAGGTTTGACTGGCCACCACGCTCCCTTTTATATCCTGTGGGGTGTGGTCCAGTGACTCAGCCTAATCTCGGGCACGCCTTTTCTTCTGTTGCGCACGCTTATCTCTGCGACGCTGGCGTGGATCCAGCCAAGACTCATTACCCTCATCACTGTCCACCTGTGGCTGCGTGGACGTGCTTGGCTCCGGCCCTATCTCTTGCCCTTCGGCGGACACCGAAGGCATTGCCAGAGAGGAGGGTCCTGGAGAGGGAGGCCTTGCCAACTCCTCTCCTTCACTCTCAGAGTCCTCTCCTGCCGATGACACAGGCTCAGGTAACAGTGCCACAACACTTTCCAAGAAACTTTGAGGCTGCAGCCTCCAGAATCATCATCATCATCTTTTAATGACCCCATAATCCCTTGTAGGGGGTGGAGTCTGCACAACTAAATGGAGCTAGCGCAGTGTTTAATGGCCGGATGACTTTCCTGTCACCAGTGCGGAGTTACATATTCAGCAGATATATTCTCATTGTGCCCAGAGCAGTGGTGAAATGTAAAATTTGTTACTACTGCTTCTGTGGGCGTGGCCTGGTGGGGGGTGTAATATGACTGAGTGGGCGTGGCCCACTTTTTTTTTTTTTACTTTTAAAACCATTTTTTCTACAACCTCTTCAGCTGAAGAGGTTGTTAAAAAACCCTTTTAAAAGCCTCTGACGATCCCAGCTGAACCGTGCGATCATCAGAGGCTTTTTTTTTTTTTTTACTTTTAAAAGCATTTTTTCGGCCGAAGAGGTTGTAGAAAAAATACTTTTAAAAATAAAAAAAAAGCCTCTGATGATTGCACGGCTCAGCTGGGCATGAGGGTGGGGGGGCAGGGATTTTTGCTACCGGTTCTCCAAACCACCCGCCGCCATCGCTACCAGATCGGGCGATCCGGTCCGAACCGGGAGCATTTCACCCCTGGCCCAGAGAGAGAAATATCTGCCTCTACCTAGGATCGAACTCACAGCCTCCTGATTGTGAGGCGAGAGATCCCCCTCTAGGCCACCCCACCACTCAGCTCCAAGCTTCCAGAACGCCCCAGCAAACTCGGCATTTGGTCGGCTGAGGATTTGGGGAATTGTAGCGCCAACCCTCGGAAAGGTGAGACAGCTCAGCCTTAAAACCACCACAAGCGCCTTACCCAAACTATAGAGGCTGAGGGCATTGTAGTCCAAGAAGTAGCAGATGTGTCGCGCGTGGGTGGACATGGTACTGAAGGTGTGGGCGCAGCTGGACGCAAAGGGATAGAGGCAGACCAGAGCCATGTAGGCCAGGAATGGCCAGCTGTAAGTGTCGCTCCAGAAGTCCAGGCGATAGGAGAGCATCACAAATCGCCATAAGAAATACCTGTAAAGGTGAGAAAGACTATCACCCAGTGGTGAAATGTAAAATTTGTTACTACAGGTTCTGCGGGCGTGACTTGGTTGGTGGTGCGGGTAATATGACTGAGTGGGTGTGGCCAACTTTTTTTTTTTTTTACTTTTAAAACCATTTTTCTACAACCTCTTTGGCTGAAGAGGTTGTTAAAAAAATGCTTTTAAAGCCTCTGACGATCCCAGCTGACTTGCCTGATCGGCAGAGGCTTTTTCTCTTTTTTTAAGCCTCTGACAATCGCAGCTGACTTGCCTGATCGGCAGAGGCTTTTTCTTTTTATTTAAGCCTCTGACAATCCTAGCTGACTTGCCTGATCGGCAGAGGCTTTGTTTTTACTTTTAAAAGCATTTTTTCTATAACCTCTTTGGCCGAAGAGGTTGTAGAAAAAATGCTTTTAAAAATTAAAAAAAGCCTCTGATGATTGCGCGGCTCAGCTGGGTTATGGGGGAGGGGTAGGGATTTTTGCTACTGGTTCTCCGAACCACCTGCCACCATCGCTACTGGATCGGGCGATCCGGTCCAAACCAGGAACATTTCACCCCTGGTATCACCGCTGTGACCCCCTTCGGCCACTGAACTGACCCATCAAACAATGCAGACAACCTGGGAATGAAAATTCATTCATCCAGGCCAAAAGTACAAGGAGACCTCGATTTACAATGATTCGCTTAGTGACCGTTCGAAGCTATGAACGGCACTGAAAAAAAAGTGACTTATGACCCTTTTTCACACTTACGACCATCCCAGCATCTCCCATGGTTACGTGATCAAAATTCAAACACCTGGCAACTGATTCATACTTATGATGGTCACAGTATCCTGGGATCACGTCAGTGATGGGATTCAGCCGGTTCTGTCCAGTTCGGGTGAATCGGTAGCGGCGACTGTGGTAGGCCACGCCCCACGCATGCACGGAAGGTGCATGCCTGAGCAAACAGCATGGGTGGAAAGCCAAGAATGCGCGGAAGCACACATGCGCACTCACATTTGCGAACCGGTAGGGAAGATAAGTGAATCCCACCTCTGGGTCATGTGATCCCCTTTTCTGACCAGCAACATCAACGGGGAAGCTCAATTCACTTAACGACCGTGTGACTGATTTAACAACTGCAGTGATTCACTGAACAAATGTGGGTAGAAAAGTCGTAAAAATGGGCCAAAACTCACTTAACACATGTCGCACTGAGCAATATAAATTTTGAACTCAATTGCGGCGGTAAGTCGAGGACTACCCGTATCTCAAAAGGTTAAATCGTGGCCACTGGACCAAAGTTTATTAAGACGGAGACGTTTCGTTACTCGTCGAAGTCACTTCTTCAGTCAAAATGAAATTTTTGGGTAAGCAGAGAATCAGAGTCTCGTGGGAATGAACCAACCCTCGGCAACGACAATCGACAATTCAATTCTGAGTCACGCCAACGACCAGTGGTGGGATTCAAATAAATTAACAACTGGTTCTCTGCCCTAATGACCGGCTGGGTGGGCGTGGCCATGGTGGGCGTGGTCAGAGGGTGTGACAGGCAGCACTCTGCCTCCTGCACTCCCCTGGGAGCAAAAACGGACCACGGGGGGTACTGGCCCTCTGCGCCCCATTTTGGGCCTAGTAGGCCTCCCTGCAGCCTCCTGGAAGCAAAAATGGGCTGTGGAGGGCCCATTTTCCACATCCCCAGGCTCCATGCGCCCCCTGCACTTACCTGGATCCAAAACGGGCCGCGTGGGGACTCCTGGGAGGGGCGGGGCCAACCGATTGTTGGAACTACCGGTTCATCGAACCGGACATAAAATTAACATCCAGTTCGCTTGAACTTGTCCGAACCGGCTGAATCCCACCTCTGCCAACGATTTTCTGACTCTCTGCCTACCCGAAATTTCCTTTCGACTGAAGAAGTTACTTGGATGAGGAAACGCCTGGATTTTGATCCCGTGCAATGGTTGTAAGTGTGAAAATTGGTCACTTTTTTCCAGAGCTGTACCATTGTAAACCTTGAGCAGTCACTAAACGAATGTTGTAAGTCGAGGATTAGCTGTAATTCCTCCAGGGAGACAACCACCCGAGCAGTGTTGCGATTGGACAAAAAGAAGAAGAGAGGAACAGGACACAAGAGAAAGAGCAGGCACCAACCAAACTCCGAATTGTGGCTACAATCCACAGACTTACCACGTTGGAAGGAAGTGAGTCCAGATATTGACGGTTTCGTTGTTCAGTTGGAAGGAGCTGAGGACACAATCCAAGGCAGAACTTTTGGGGTGTCGGTACCCCGACATGATACCTTCTTCCCAGAAAACCTACAAGATAAAAAGCGAGGGATCCAAAAATGTTGGAATTACGACCCCCATGCTTCTGGGAACCCTGAAATCTCAGTGGAGGAGGTTCAACAGTCCTCAAACTTAACAGACTAACAGAAGAGTTAGGAGGGACCTTGGAGGTCTTCTAGTCCAACCCCCTGCTCAAGCAGGAGATTCTTCTCCTTTTCCTTCTCCTCCTCCGAATAATAATAACAATAAGTTGTGAGGGACCTTGGAGGTCTTCTAGTCCAATGCCTGCTCAAGCAGGAGACCCTTGTCTCCCCCTCCTCCTCCTCAACCACAACCACAAGCAAGATGGTTGTGAAATGACCGATTCCCCGATTTGTAACCTTTTCCTGCCACCGTTGTTAAGTGAATCACTGCGGTTTTGAAGGGAATGTCCGTGGAGAGTCTCAACCATCCATGGTTGCCCACTATAGAAGAATGGCTGCAGAAGATGATGGCATTGGCTGAAATGGCACAAAACGGACTACCTTGATCGAAAAAAAGAAGATAAAAGTATTTTTGTTCCCGCATGGAAACCGCTCCTGAACTTCATGCTTGATGTGGGAAAAAATGAAACTTTGACGTTGGGGGTTTACAGATTAGATTGATAGATTTTTATAAAAATGACTTGTTCATACTATTATGGGAAAGCAAAAAGCTGTGATTTGATGCTAATCAGTGGTGGGGTTTCACATAATTCCAATTTTTTTTACTACCGATTCTGTGGGCGTGGCTTGGTGGGCGTGGCATGGCATGGCTTGGTGGGCGTGGCAGGGGAAGGATACTGTAAAATCCCCATTTCCTCCCAATCATCTGGGACTCAGGAGGCAGAGACTAGATGGAGGAGTCAGAATTTTTACTACCCATTCTCCGAACTATCAAAATTTCCCCTACCGGTTCTCCAGAACTGGTCAGAACCTGCTGAAACCCACCTCTGACCGGTACGCTACGTACCAGAAATGTTAGCGTGCCGGTGCCATCTGCATACGCACGCAGCCTTCCACGCATGTGTTTGCTCATGCGCATGGCTTGCACGCATTCACGCGGCTTAGAAAATGTGACTAAATAGGACGGCATAGCGCTGGGACAGGTGGGCGGGATGGGTCCACCCACAGGTGGCCACTACCGGTTCGCTGAACCAGTTCAAACTGGCTGAATACCACCACTGATGTTAATGCAGGGATGAAATGCTACTGGTTCGGGCCAGTTCGCCCAAACTGGTAGTAAAAAATGTAAAAAAAAAACACGTTCCGATGATCAGCTGAGCAATGTGTGATCGTTGGAACTTTTTTTTTTTTTTTTTACTTTTTTAGCATTTTTTTTTTACTACCGGTTCTCCGGAAGTAAAAGCGAGCACATAAACGGGAGTCGCGCGCACATGCGCAAGGGGCAAGGGAAGCGCGGGGGTCCAAGCATTAATGCGAGGGTCACGTGTGCATGTGGGGGGGCAGGGCCTGTGGGGGGGATTGCATTATGGATGTCGGCACGCGTGTGCACGCTGTCTCACGCACGCGCGCACTTTCGGCACCCGAGGAAAAAGGCCCACCCACGATCTCTGCTACCAATTCGCCCGAACCAGTACGGACCAGCTGAATATCACCACTGCTCTGAAGTCCCTTCCAGTCCTGTCATTCCTTCCTGAATCCTGAGGACCGGACCAGGGGTAACAGGTGGAAGATCATTAAAGAGAGAAGCAACCTCAAATGAAGGAGAAACTTCCTAACAATGAGAACAATTAACCCGCGGAACAGCTTGCCACCAGAAACCATGGGTGCTCGATCACAGGGAAGTTCTTAAGAAGAGACTGCGCAGTCAACGTGTCTGGAATGGTGTAATCCATGTCTCCTGTTGTTGTGGCCCATCAGTGGCCTGTGCAGCTAGTAGCTGATTCCGACAGCGAGGAGGCTGGTGTGGTGCTGCGCCAACAGCCTGTGCAGCTGGCGCTCGAGTCGGACACTGAGGAGGCTGGAGAAGAGGTGGTGCCAGAGGCAGGGATTCAGCCAGGGCCTTCAGAACCTCCAGAAGCTCCCTTAAGTGAAGAGGAGGAAGAGGAGGAGCCTCTTCTTGATGCACGAGCGCGCAGAGCTGCCAAAAGGCAGGAGTGGCTCCTCAGGAGGAGGAGTAGCTTGGGGCTAACTGGCCACTCCCCTAACCTATTTAAGGAAGGAGGACGACTGAGGCAATTTGCAGGGAACAACTTCGTTCACATTCCTTCGCGTCTTGATTCGGCTTTTGTTTCTCTCATCAGTTTTCCTGCAAATTGCTTCTGGGCTTTCTGCCAACCCTAGTAAGATTACGATTATTTATTCTTTGGGTTCTTGTAGACTGTTAAGAAAGTTAATTAACAGCCTTTGTTTGGGGGAAAAAACCGATTTAATTTAGTAAACTAAAGTTTGTACAGACTGAGTGTGCTGCGTTCATTGGGGTCCGTAGCTGGGGCAGAACACTTGCTTGAGCAGGGACTAGATGACCTCCCAGGTCCCTTCCGAAACTGTTATTCTGTATTCTGAGTTTACTCACCGGAGGTACTTGATGGATCCTGAAGATTTGAGGCAACTTGATGGTTAACATTTCTGGGGACGGAGGCAGAATTCTTCTTAAAAGTATATACATATATACGTATCCCCAAAATAATTTCCCCTCAGGAGATGCACGTTTGGTGGTCCTTGGTGGTTGGTCCCCACCTTCTCTGGGACAGGACACGATAGGTTCAGCATTGGCGATCTGGTTCGGTTCCACCATGGGAAGCCAACTCTGCCACTGGATTAAAAACGACAACTGCTTTGGTACGCCCAGAAGTTACCACTTAACCCAACGCAGTGGAGAACTGTCAACAACAACAACGAAAAAGCGATTGAAGAATCACCTTGCCAAGCTTGATTGGGTGCTATCCCAAGTGTTAAGGTGTCTTTTCTCTAATTCAGGGTTTCTCCATCTTCTTGCTGGTTTTAAAGTGGGTGGACTTCAACTCCCACAATTCCTCAGCCGGCAGGGGAATTCTGGGAATTGAAGTCCACCCGTCTTCAAGTTGCCAAGGTTGAGAAACACCGCTAAATAAAAGACTAAAATAAAAGTCGTTAAATCATTCTCTCTCTCTCTCCCTCCCTCCCCCTCTCCCTCCCCCCCCTCTCCCCCTATCCCTCCCTCCCTCTTTCTCTCCCCCTTATCCCTTTCCCCCCTCTCCCCCTCTCCCTCCCTTTCTCTCACTCCCCCTCCCTTTCCCTCACCCTCCTTCCCTCCCTTTCCCTCTTTCCCCCTCCCTCCCTTCCCCTCTTTCACACTCTCCCTTTCCCCCTCTCTCCCTCTTCCTCCCTCTTTCTCTCTCTTCCCCTCTCCCTTTCCCTCTTTCTCCCCCTCTCCCTTTCCCTCTCCCCCCTCCCTCCCTCTTTCTCCCCCTCTCCCTCCCTCCATTTCTCTCCCTCCCACTCTGCCTCCCCCTCCCTTTCTCTCCCTCCCCTCTTTCTCCCCCTCCCTCTCCCTCTCTCCCTCTCCCTTTCCCTCCCGTCTCCCTCCCTCTTTCTTTCTCTCTCCCTCCCCCTCTCCCTCCCACTCCCCCTTTCTCTCTCTCTCCCCTTCCCCTCCCTCTCCTTCCCTCTCCCTCCCTCTCTCCCTTTCTCTCTCTCTCTCTCCATTGCTTGACATTCCTCAGTCATAATCACAACTTTCAACATCACTCCACTAACAAAAATCCAAAGTTTGCATTCACAAAACCAAAATGAGATAACGGAACCAGCTACCATTTCCAACTAATAAAAACACTTCGAAAATTTAGCAGCCAGGAGCAATGCATAGCCTCCAGCTGATTTGGGTGTCTCCCCTTTTCTAAAACATTCCCTATCCAAAAATCGCTAAGAAAATGAACGTTTATTTTAGAGGGGGACTCATGAAGGCGTTTCTTGAAGGAAAAGGTGCAAAATCTTTCAACAGCCTGCCTGTTTCCTTTGGTTGTTTGGTTGCTGTTGTTTTTTTTCCTAAAATTGCAGCCCCCATTTCAACTGGGGAAGGTCCAGAGACCTCCAACCCTGAAGGCATCCGCCGAAGGTGAGAAACGGAGCACGCTGCCTTTTCCCCCTGGGCCCTGAAAAACTTTGACCAGCAACTTGGAAAGCTGGAAATCCTTTTTTTAAAAAAAAAGGAGAGAAGGAAGGAAGGAAGGAAGGAAGGAAGGAAGGAAGGAAGGAAGGAAGGAAGGAAAGAAGGAAAGAAGGAAGATAGGAAGGAAGGAAGGAAGGAAAGAAGGAAGGAAAGAAGGAAGGAAGATAGGAAGGAAGGAAGGAAGATAGAAAGGAAGGAAGATAGAAAGGAAGGAAGGAAAGATGGAAGGAAGGAAGGAAGGAAGGAAGGAAGGAAGGAAGGAAGGAAGGAAAGAAGGAAGGATGGAAGGTAGGAAGGAAGGAAGGAAAGAAGGAAGGAAAGAAAAGGAAGGAAGGAAGGAAGGAAGGAAGGAAAGAAGGAAAGAAGGAAGGAAGGAAGGAAGGAAGGAAGGAAAGGAAAGGAAAGGAAAGGAAAGGAAAGGAAAGGAAAGGAAAGGAAGTCCAGCCCTCCTCGGAAGAATGGAAGAAAACCAAGCGACTCCTAGACATCCAAGCCATACCTTCTGCGGAGAGGATGGGGCTTACTGGGGGGACCCGTCCAGCCCCCCAATAAAACCGCTTCCCTCTCATTGGTGCCCCGTGGCCTTCCGGATTGCTGCAAGTTCCTTGACTGTCTTGTGTTGCTTCCCTCCTTCCTCCCAACTTGTGGTTTCCTTGCCAGCCTGGATGGACGCCGGCCAAGACGCCCTCCCCGCGGGCCGGAGGGAATGAAAAGGGCCCTGTTGTCGCCGGAGCCACAACCCGAAACCCGAGGAAGCAAGAAAGAAACGCATTGAAAGTCCATCGGCTTCTTTCTTCCTTAGCAAAACAACAGCAAAATTCGGCCTTTGTGGCTGCAGGTTGAGGACAGGACAGAGGGAGGTCCCAGGCACAGCAGTGTGTGTGTGTGTGTGTCTGTGTGTCTCTTTATTTGTGTGTTTCCAAAGGCTCTTTCGGGATGGAGGGTGGGAAGCTGGACAACGTTTCGGAAAGGTGCAAAGAGCTGCCCTAACGATGCTCACACCAAGGTATGACAATCTTTTGCCCCGGGGCTGCTCCCTTAGAGAGAAAGAGAGAGCGAGATTCCTCAAAATACAGGTAACCCTCGACTTACAACCATTTCGTTTAGTGACCATTCAAAGTTACGACGGCACCAAAAAAAGTTACTTTAGGATCGTCTTTCACACCCAGGACCGTGGCAGCATCCCCAGGGTGACGAGATCAAAATTCAGATGCTTGACAACTGACTCACACTTATGACGGTGGCCGTGTCCCGGGGACATGTGATCCGCTTTTGCAACCTTCTGACAAGCCAAGTCAACGGGGGGGGGAGCCAGATTCACTTACCAACCGCGGGACTGGTTGAACTACTTCAGTGATTCACTTTAGCAACGGTGGCAAGAAAAATCGGAAAATGGGGCAAAACTCACCTAACGAATTGAGAGAAAGAGAGAGAGAGAGAGTGAGAGAGAAGAAGGAAAGAAAGAAAGAAAGGGAAAGAAAGAGAGAGAGAAAAGAGAAAGAAAGAAAGAAGAAAGAAAAAAGGAGAGGGGGAAAAAGAAAGAAGGAAGGAAGGAAGAAAGAGAAAAAGAGAGAGGGAGAAAAAGAAAGAGAAAAAGGAAGAAGAAAGAGAGGAAGGAAGGAAGGAAGGAAAGGAAGGAAGGAAAGGAAGGAAGGAAGAATAAAGGAGGGAGGGAGAAAGGAAGGAAGGAAGGAAGAAAGAAAGAAAGGAGAGAAAGAGGGAGAGAAAGAAAAAGAAGGAAGGAAGGAAGGAAAAGAAAGAAAGAAAAGAATGAAGGAAGAAGGGAGGGAGGGAGGGAGAAAGGAAGGAAGGAAGGAGGAAAGAAAGAAGAAAGAAAGGAAAGAAAGAAAAGAAGAATGAATGGAGGAGGGAGGGAGAGAGTGAGGGAGGGGGAAAGGAAAGAAAGTAAGAAAAGAATGAATGAGGGAGGGAGGGAGAAAGGAAGGAAGAACAAGAGAAAGAGGGAGAGAAAGAAAGAAGAGAAAAAAAGAAAAGAAAAGAAAAAAAGAAAAGAAAAAGAAAAGCTCTTCTGTTGGGAGGGATTGGCTCCATGGCCTGGAGAGACACTTGAGGGCGATGGGGTGATTTAAGGACACAAAAGCCCTTTTTGGCTGCTGGAGCCGCGGAGCGGAGGAAGGCAGAAACTTTCAGCAAAATGCCAAGTGCCTCTCATCCCCAACCTCCCTGGTGCTTAAAAGAAAACAAGGGGAAAGACCTCATCAAGGTGCTGAGGCTGCTATGCATTGTAGCCTTCAGAGAAGAGGGCAACCTGGGGTCTCCGAGCCTCTTCCTCTGCCTGCCAAAGCTGGGGCAACCACCCCTGTAAGGGGACCACTTCACTCCCGGATGCCAACGGACCAGTGGTGAAATCCAAATTATTTTACTGCCGGTTCTGTGGGCTTGGTGGGCGTGGCAGGGGAAGCATACTGCAAAATCCCCATTCCCTCCCCACTCCTGGGGTAAGGATACTGCAAAATCCCCATTCCTCCCCCACTCCAGGGGAAGGATATTGCAAAATCCCCATTCCCTCCCCACTCCTGGGGGAAGGATACTGCAAATTCCCCATTCCCTCCCCACTCCTGGGGGAAGGATATTGCAAAATCCCCATTTCCTCTCCCACTCCAGGGGAAGGATATTGCAAAATCCCCATTCCCTCCCCACTCCAGGGGAAGGATATTGCAAAATCCCCATTTCCCCTCCCACTCCAGGGGGAAGGATACTGCAAAATCCCCATTCCTGGGGGAAGGATACTGCAAAATCCCCATTCCCACCCCACTCTGGGGCCAGCCAGAGGTGGTATTTGCCGGTTCTCTGAACTGCTCAAAATTTCTGCTACCGGTTCTGCCGAACCTGTCAGAAGCTGCTGGATTTCACCCCTGCAACGGACCCAGTCCGTCATTTTCTTGGAAACAAAGGCTCCGGCCAACAAGGTGGCCTCCTGGAAGCTAGGATAGATCTAGCAGAAGAAACCATGCTGACCTCTAGGCTTAGCAGTCGAGCAAGACTTTAAACCTGCCCCTCTTCCCTCTTTCAAAAGTGCTTTTTATTAGTCACGGACGTCACATGTTTTCAAAAGCCCAGAATTGGAATATCAGAATTTGAAGGGACCTTGGAGGTCTTTTAGTCCAACATCCTCCTCAAGCAGGAGACCCTATTATTTCGGATAAATGGCTGTCCAGCCTCTTCTTAAAAGTCTCCAGTGATGGTGCACCCACAACTTCTGGAGGCAGGTGGTCCACTCGTCGTTCTCACTGCCTTAAAATTTCTTAGTTCTAGGTTGCTTCTCTCCTTGGTTAGTTCCCATCCGTTGCTTCTTGTCCTGCCCTCAGGTTCTTTGGAGAATAGCTTGACTCCTTCTTCTTTGGGGCAGCCCCTCAAACATTGGGACACTGCTATCATGTCTCCCCTAGTCCAGGGGTCGGCAATCTTAAAACACTCAAAAAGCCATTTGGACCTGTTTCCCACAGAAAAGAAAACACCGGGAGTCACAAAAACCATTCCCTGACTATTTCTTGAGCGGCCACAAAACGAGCATATGAAGTTGAATTAAAAGTTCTGTTTTCTTCTGAAACTTTCCTTTTCTTGGATTTATCCATGGTTGGTCTACCGGGGGTTGAAAATCTCAATTATTCGCATGCTGGCGGGTGTCGCACATTGGCAGTTGTGACGCATATTTTGAGGGACAGGGAGCCGCAGCAGAGCAGATGAAAGAGCCACATGCGGCTCCAGAGCCCCAGGTTGCCGACTCCTATCCTAGTCCTTCTTTTCATTAAACTAGACATACCCAATTCCAGTAATTGTTCGTTATGTTTTAGCCTCCAGCCCCCTAATCTTTGTTGCTCTTCTCTTTCTAGAGTTATCTTTATTTATGTTCTGGTAACCAGAACTGGATGCAGGATTCCAGGTGCGGCCTTACCAAGGCATTATTAAGTGGTATTAACCCTTCATGTGATCTTGATTCTAATCCTCTGTTGATGCCGCCTAGGACTCAGTGGGACTCACGGCACAACTCCGAGGCTGCCAAGACACAGCTGGCAACTGAAGGCCCCAGGAGGCATCAGGCCAGAGACGGCTGTCTTGACGGAGCAAACCTCTGGCCGGAGCTTCTCACCTGGTCTTGCCATGAGGCTGATGGGAGTTGGTCAAAGCCTGGAAGGACCAAAGAAAAATACAATTTTGTTTCTAGGCCTGCTGCGTAATATATACATGGCTGGTATATATTGACATGCGAAAAGTAAAAAGTTGAGGCGATTATTGCTACTGTGCCAAAAGAAGTCAGAAGTCCCTTTCTTTCTGCTTCCCTTTACCCTATACATTTTCCTCTTCCCCTTTTTCTCCCATTGTTTTCATTTTTCTTTGTAGTCCGTATTTTGATCAACTTGACGAAAATATGACCATCAACAGGCCGGATATTACCAAGAGGAAGGGGCCAAGACAGTGAGGGTGAACCTTTCCCCGACCGAGTGCACGAATAACGCGCCGGAACCCCCCAAATTTATTTGTTGCATTTCTATGCCGCCCAACTCCCAAGGAACTCTGCAATGGGCGCACAGCCCCCATGCGTGCAGCCCCGCATGCATCCCACCAAGCGCATGGCCGTCCTGCACATACCCCACCCCATGCATGCGCATCCTCCCCCGCATGGGCCCCACCCTCCGCACATGCGTGGCAGAGATCCAATGACCAGCTGGCTGGCGGGAGGCGAGTGAGCATGTGCGGTGGAGCTGAACTGGGGCAACAGCTCGTGTGCCCACAGAGGGCACTGTGTGCCACCTCTGGCACTCGTGCCACAGGTTTGCCATCACAGGTCTAAGAGGACCTAGCCGCAGGGAAGACCAAGACTTTCCAATAAAGCTGAAGAGAAATGAAATGCCTCCCTTCACATTTCAAAGAAAAAGATGGTGTCAGGTTTCGGTGCTATCTTGAATAAACTTCATTCTCAAGTGCAAACTGTCTAATGAATCATTTTTATTTTAAGGATAGCAATATCCGACATTTCTGATTCAAATTGCAGCCAAACTGGCCCCTCCTTCCAACCCCCTCCTCTTCCGCTCTCCAACCCCAATGTCCCATTGGCCATCATACAGATCCATCTCTACATCCCGGCACGTTCTTTTCACAGGAATGTAGCCCCCATCCTCGTATCCCAGGAAACACTATCTGTAACATACAAAACTAGGTAAAAGTTCATCTTGTTATGTCAGCGCTGGAAGAAAGCCTAATTTGGAACGCTGACATCCGGCCCCTCTTCCTTCACTTCTGCGACATCACCTATCCCATAGGGAAAACACAACAAGATTAGTCTCATCAGCCCCTCCCTGGCTGTGCACCCCCCCCTCCCGGCTTTCCCGGGTGGTCTGCATGGAATTTTGCTATAAGGCGATCAGCTTGAATGTTTGCGCTCTTCACCCAGGAAGCCTCTGACAATGGGTAACCCTTCCATTTAATTAAGTACTGAAGGCGCCCCCTGTGCCATCTTGAATCAAGAATCCGCTGCACTTCGTAGTGCGTTTGGCCCCCAACAACCAGGGGCCCAGGGGGTTCACGTGGCGTTGGCCTTAAAGTAGACCCTACTACAGGTTTTAGAAGGCTACTGTGAAAAACGGGGTGAATTTTCCCCAAAAGCCGTGGCAACTGCAATTGCACTGTAACGGGGTTGATTATTTTTATTATAGGAAATGGTCCTATAAATTTTGGGCCCAATTTCCTGCTCGGGAGTCTAAGTCTCAAGTACTTGGTGGAGAGGTAAACTTTCTCTCCCAGCTGAAATGGTCTTTGGGGAGTTCGGTGCTTGTCTGCTTGTTCCTTATAAGATTGAGCCGCCTTTGCCAGCGCCCTCTTAACATTTTCCCAAGTTTGTCTCAACATTGCCATCCAGTCGGTCAAACTGACTGAGGAAGGGGGCTCCCTCGGGTATTCTGGCATGGGAACAAAATCCATGCCACTCACTATTTTGAACGGGGTTAGCCCCGTGCTGCTGTGGACAGCATTATTATATGCAACCTCCGCAAAAGATAGGAGGTCTGCCCAATTGGACTGCTGGTAGTCGACATAGCATCTTAAATACTGTTCTATCATAGCGTTCAGTCTTTCTACCCCCCCATTGGTGCTTGGGTGAAATGCTGAGCTGAGCCCTTGGGATGAACCTATGGCTCGTAGGAACTCCCTCCAGAACTTTGCTGTGAACTGGACCCCTCTGTCGGAAATGATTCTCCTGGGGACACCATGTAGGCGGTAAATGTGTTTCAGGAACAGTTTGGATAACTGACGGGCTGAAGGCAGTCCACTACAAGGAAAGAAGTGTGCCTGTTTGGAGAATAAGTCTATTACAGTCCAGATCACTGTATTTCCACTGCTCCTCGATAGGTCTACTATAAAGTCCATTGCAATCTCCTCTCTGTGCTGAGCTCTGGAGGGCCAGCCTTGGTGTTGATAGTCCTCTGCCTCGTCTCTCATCCTGGGGTGGGGAGGTGCTGCCTTGTCTGGGCTTCGCTGCCATTCCCATCCCCAGCTCGCCCTTCCCAATTCACTTAGGGGTTTTTCTTTATCTTTTACATTTGCAAAAGGAAATTCTGCCTCTAAGGCTTTTGGCACAGTCCCCGGGTACTTATCTGCGTCACGTTTCTTTGTTTGAAGTTCTGCGGGGAGGGAAGGCGGAGAAAGTTGAACCTTTGTATTTTCCAAGTTGGCTGGAATCACGACCGCTTCTGCTCCTCCCGTTTCTTGAAGCAGGCTTTCCTCCGAGAGCTTGGCTTCAGCCATAGTCCGTCCGACCAGATGTCTGGGAGGGAACGGGATGATTTAAACTCAGCCAGCCTGGCTTTGGAGGAGAGTTTGGCTGTCTGTCAGGTTTCGGTGCTATCTTGAATAAACTTCATTCTCAAGTGCAAACTGTCTAATGAATCATTTTTATTTTAAGGATAGCAATATCCGACATTTCTGATTCAAATTGCAGCCAAACTGGCCCCTCCTTCCAACCCCCTCCTCTTCCGCTCTCCAACCCCAATGTCCCATTGGCCATCATACAGATCCATCTCTACATCCCGGCACGTTCTTTTCACAGGAATGTAGCCCCCATCCTCGTCTCCCAGGAAACACTATCTGTAACATACAAAACTAGGTAAAAGTTCATCTTGTTATGTCAGCACTGGAAGAGAGCCTAATTTGGAACGCTAACAGATGGATTGTGTAGCTCAGGGTCGAACTGTGGGGTCCTTGTTACTCTCCGAGCTTGGTGGTTTTCTCGCAGGTGTATCATTACCAAAATAGGCAACACCATCAATGCTATCACCACCACTAGCACTGATGATGTTACCTAGTTTGGTAATACACTTGCAAGAAAACCACCAAGGACCCTACAGGTGGGCTCATGTTCATTTTGCATTTCCTAAACCCACAATTAGAGGGACGCGGTGGCTCAGAGGCTAAGACGCTGAGCTTGGCGATCGAAAGGTCGGCAGCTCAGCGGCTCGAATCCCTAGTGCCGCGTAATGGGGTGAGCTCCCGTGACTTGTCCCAGCTTCTGCCAACCTAGTAGTTCGAAAGCAGGTAAAAAATGCAAGTGGAAAAATAGGGACCACCTTTGGTGGGAAGGTAAGAGTGTTCCGTGCGCCTTTGGCGTTGAGTCATGCCGGCCACATGACCACGGAGACGTCTTTGGACAGCGCTGGCTCCTCGGCTTTGAAACGGAGATGAGTACTGCCCCCCCGTCAGGAACGACTAGCACATATGTGTGAGGGGAACCTTTACCTTTACCTAAAGCCACAATGCCATGAAAGGGGTTGCTTGAAAGCTCCGTGGTTCACCGAACAATAGCTGTCTGGCTCCCTTTTTGGCAGTCTTCCATGCGCTGGTTATTCTGCCCCACCTGAAAAGAAGCTTCTCCACAGACCAGAGAGCAGGCTGGGCAGGCCCCGCTCCTTGGAGCCCAGCAGGTGCTCCTTCTACCTGTCCAGGTGAGCATCAAGGAACAAGACCTCTTGAAACCGCCCTGACCCCCCACCCTCGTTATCGTTCTTCCCCCCCTTCAAAGTACAAAACGAGGACTCGTTGATTTCACAAATGTTTATTATGGCAATGCAGTTCCCCTTGCTCCAAAAACGATAAAAATTAAAAAAAAAAATGCTCTTGACATATGTCAACAGACAGGCCAGCCGTGGCTCAGACCGATGCACCCCTCCCTCCCTCCCACCCCACAGAAGCACTTGAAGAGAAGCCCCCGACCAGACCGCCAGCCTGTTTGCCAGGGTGGAGACCCTTAACGCTCTTTAATTTTTTTAAAAAAATGTCCCTTCTGAATGAGCTTTGATCCCACCCCCCGCCTCCATCCCACCCTCACCCACCCACCCATCCGAAAAAAACAACAACCCCACAATCCCCCAAGTTTAAATCAATGCCAAAATTGTGCTGATCACCCCACGGATGTCGACAGTTGCCGAGTTCGCTCTCCCGCCAGGTGGTCTTACAAGCTGGATGTGCTCAGACCCCCGCCCCCCTCCTAACCCGCAGGCTTGAGGGGGCTTCTCCCCTGGATCCCTTCCTGGGTAAGGAGGGGGGGCAGGAGGGATTCAAAAGCAGGACCCATCCGCAGAATGCTTCTCTTCCTGGGCACTTTTCTTGCGATGGCAAGCCGGGGTCGGGGAGCCCTCCCAGGGCTCCTGATCTGCCCACCAAGGAGCTGGGAAGAGCTGCCTTCTCCTGGGAGGGGGCTTGGCGGGGAGGGGGAAAAGCCAGGCAAAGAGAGAAAAAGAGGAGAGACCGAGAAAGCAGCCAAAGGCCGTGGTTACCCGTGGCAGAGTCACAATGCTGGTGGGAGGACGAGATCAAAATTTTCTCTGCCGTCGCACGAAGCAGAAAAGGGGGAGGGGGCGCAGGTTGAGGATGCCGACGTCCACGTGGCTGGTGGAAGCCTCCACGCTTCCTTTTCCACGTGTAAGGCAAGGCAGGGCCAGGCTGGGAGAAAAAACAAACAAACAAACCACGGATTCCCAGGCCCGCCTCGCCCCTTCTTCCCGGCTGTCGGAATAAGCTAAGCGCATGCAACCGAAGGACGACGACGAAGTCTGTTGGTGGTGCTAGAGAGAATAAAGAAAGGCGCTGGGTTAGGGACCGCTAACCGATATCTGCCGCTTCGGTTATACCGCATGGGGCAAAGCCAATCCTAGCGTCCTCTCCTGCATCGCACTTTCTACCGGGAAAGAGGGAAGGGGGGGGGGGGGGGAAGAAGGCCAGGGCGGAAAAGTTCACCCGAGTCAGTCCCCTGGTTAAAAAAAAAACGAAGAAAGTTAGCATGGGTTTTTTTTTTGTTTGTTTGTTTTGTTTTAATTTTTCTACCTTTTTTTCCATCTAGAAAGCCCCTTTTTCCGTTCTGCAGGAAGTGACACGAAAGAAGCCGGCTGGCCTTTCTCTTTTGCAGGGATTCTCACCCGCACTCAGCATCCGGGAAAGGGGTGAGGGAAGACAGCATGCAAAGGCTCCGGGGCTGCGGAGAAGGAAGGTGTGGTTGTGACAGCTTAAGAGGAAAAGAATGATTTTTTTTAAAGGTGGAGAAAGAGAAAAGCGGGGTGGGGTGGGGAGCAGGAATAAATAGTTTCCCGTCCTAAAACCTTCCCGGTTCCCTTGCGACTCTGGCCATCCTTTCCAAAGTTTCGACGTCCGACCAGCACCCCAGCTTCCTCTGTCTCAACCCGGAATGCGGGGAATCCCCCCCTCAAAACGAGTCAATTTCGCCCGAAAAACACAGTAAGGGAGGGGGGGAAAAGGGAACATTTAAGTTAAAAACGAAGACGACAGCGTGCCCCCTTTCCCCACTGCTGGGTTTCCAAGAGAGCCTCCTCTGGAGATCCTGATCGATTCCCGCCAGGATCACGCAGGACCCTTGGGGAGGTTTCTTCCTGCAGTGAGGAGACGGGAGGGTGGGATGGGGGGCAAAAATCAAGGGAATTTCCGTTTTGTTTCATTGTTAAACGCGGGAGCTGAGCCGCCGGCGCCTTTTCTGACGAGAAACCAAACGAGCGTCGAGAACGGAGCCCCCCTCCCGCCCGCCGCTGTCTCTCCGGGGCACGGCCAAGGTGCGCCACTCTCCCCCAAGAAGGGCTGCGATGTCCCCCACGCGCGCCACCTCCTCTGCGGGGAGGGGAGGTGATGGCGGGGCAGTTGCGTGCGTGTCGTGTGTGTGCGCGCCCCCCGCGCCTGTGTGTTTGGCGCACACACCCCGGTTGCTCGGGTTTTTTCTTTTGGTGGGTTGCCACCGCGGTTGCGTCGTGTCCAAGTGAGCGCCTGCGGTTTGACGTTCTTTCGTTCCAATGCGGTGCGTCCAGAGACGGGCAGACGGAGCTTCAACCAACCCGGTGGTCCCGAGGGGCTCAGCCCATCTCCTTCCACTGCTTGTAAAACTCCACAACGTTCTGGATCTCAATGCTGGCGCTGGCCGCTGCTTGGATGGCGGACTGAGGAGGAGAGGAGAGGAAGAATTCCAGTGAGCAGGCAGAGAAGGTCCCAGCCTTGCAGCTCAGCCGCCCTCAAGGCCCCAGAGCTCATCTAGTCCAGCCCCCTGCAGGAATCCGCTGCTGTTGCCATCCTGCGCAAATTGTCAATCTTTCTAGTTAGA
Source organism: Pantherophis guttatus (assembly GCF_029531705.1). Next base: position 1,031,552 of record NW_026844085.1, on the reverse strand, counting down.
AGGGCGTTATTGTTTTTTGTATGGGTTTTTTTTTATCCCAGTAAGCTGCCTGCAGTCACTGAGAGTGATCCAGGCAGCTATATAAATTTTCTTAAATTAATAAAGCTCATTTTTTTTTATTTTTTATTTTTTAATTTATTTTTATATGCCGCCCTTCTCCGGAGACTCAGGGCGGCTTACAATGTGCTCAGCAATAGCCTTCATACTTTTGTATATTTTATACAAAGTCAGCTTATTGCCCCCACAAACCGGGTCCTCATTTTACCCACCTTAGAAAGGATGGAAGGCTGAGTCGACCTTGAGCCTGGTGAGAATTGAACTCGCAGTAACTGCAGGCAACTGGATGTTAAATGCTGCCTTAGTAGGAGGCATTAGCCTCCTACGCCACTCAGGCTCCTCATCATTTGTCTTCCAACAAGGCACTTTTGGGAAGCGGTAGTGGCAATGGGGAAGACCATCATTATTTTGAGAAGTTTATTTTGATTTGTCTTTCATAGTAAGGAAAGTCTAGGGCAGGGGTGTCATACTCAAGGCCCGCAGGGGTGCTTAGATCTGGCCTGCAGTGCCTCCACCAGGAAAAATGGGGCCGGGGGGGAGGGGGGGGAGAAGAGAGAGCGAAAACAAAAACAAAAGGAGAAATGTTTCTTTCCCTTTTGCATTTTTTCAGCATCCAAGAATGGACAGGAAAAGAGAAAGACGAAAGACAAAGAAAAAAGAAAACAAAAAAAAAAGAAAAAAGAAATGAAAAAAAGAAGAAAAAAAAGAAAGAAAAAAGAAAGAAAACAGAAAAAAGAAAGGAAAAAAAAAAGAAGGAAAGAGGGAAAGGAAAAAGAAAGGAGAATGAAGAGGGAAGAAAAAAGAAAAGGAAGGAGATTAGAATGAGAGCGAGGGAGGGACTGAGGGAAGTCCCGCCTTAGCCATCACAGGCGCCCCTCCCAACATGAGTGACAGAGCTGGCCACGCCCCCCCTGACCTCCCCCCCCCAGGTGAAGCACAACCCCGATGCAGCCCTCAATGAAACCGAGTTGGCCACCCCTGGTCTAGGGTTTCCTGCCTGAGAAGGGGGTTGGACTAGAAAACCTCCAAGATCCTTTTCCAACTCTCTTTGTCATTCTATTCTAGGCCGGACACCTACCTGCATGGGAGCAGAAAGTTTGCTGGGATCCTCGAGTTGGAAGCCGGTGATGACGGTCACCATGCCAGCCGTGTCGTCTTCGCTGCCTCCCTGAGAGGCGGTCAGCTGCTTACAGCTGTCCAAGATCTTATAGAGATTCCTGGGAAGGAAGGGAGGAAGGTTGAAACAAGGCAGCAGGGGAGAGAGAGAAAACCTGTTGGCAAAAGCACCCCCGGGTACAGCTAGTCCTCGAGGTACGACCACAACCGAGCCGAACGTTCACGTTGCTAAGCGAGACATATTTGTTAAGGGAGTTTTGCCCCATTTTACGACCTTTCTTTCCTCATTTTTTTTTTAAGCGAACCAATTGATAAAAGTTAGTAACCCCGTTGTTAAGTGAATCGGGCTTCCCCATTGACTAGCCTCAAAACGGACGCTATAGAGCATTGCACACCAGAACAACTAGACACAAGAACAGTTTTTTTCCCAAACCCCATCCCTCTGCTAAACAAATAATTCCCTCAACACTGTCAAACTATTTACTAAATCTGCACTACTATTAATCTTCTCATTGTTCCCACCACCCATCTCCTCCCACTTATGACTGCATGACTGTAATTTTGTTGCTTGCATCCTTACGATATTGATAATATTTCCTGATTGCTTATTTGTACCCTATGACTATCATTAAGTGTTGTACTTTATGATTCTTGGTGAACGTATCTTTTCTTTTATGTACACTGAGACCATATGCACCAAAGACAAATTCCTTGTGTGTCCAATCACACTTGGCCAATAAAAAATTCTATTCTATTCTATTCTATTCTATTCTATTCTATTCTATTCTATTCTATTCTATTCTATTCTATTCTATTCTATTCTATTCTATTCTATTCTATTCTACTCTACTCTACTCTACTCTACTCTACTCTACTCTACTCTACTCTACTCTATCCATCCATCCCATCCCATCCCATCCCATCCTATCCCATCCTTCTATTCTACTCTACTCTACTCTACTCTACTCTACTCTACTCTACTCTACTCTACTCTATTAACTGTGGGCTGAAGGAACAAGTCTCAACTGCACCGCTAAGCCTAAATCTTGGTAAGATCGCCTACCAGGGGTCTCGGTGTCATGATATTTATTTAGTTCCAGGCAATTGGATTAGAAGCAACTGTAATAAAGGGGGAAAGGAAGGGGAAGGAGAGGAGTGGAAGGAGAGGAGGAAAGAAGAAAGTTGAAAAGAATAGAAGGGAGGGAAGGAAGGATAAGAGGGGAGAAGGAGAGGAATGGTTGTTGTGGAAGACGGGAAATATGGAATGGTAGAAGAGCAACTCCGAATGTACTTTAAAGTTTTAGGATGAAGAATGAACCAATATGGAAACCAAAAGATAATCTATGTGATAAGAATGGTTATTGTACGTTATATATGTTTTATGAGAAATAAAAATAAAAAACTTTTATATATATAAAAAAGAAGCAATTGTAATAATACCAAAATTAATTAAAGCCCGGCTATGTTGCAGGTCCCATTTTACTCAAAGAATATTCAAGAAAAATTCAGAATTGGAAAGCAAAAGTTGTTACCAAGAATATGATTCTACAGTGTCATTGTTTTCCATTTAGCCCGAATCAAATGAAATTTGTGAATGGCAACAAAAAGCACTTTTGGTATCGTTAGTTTATCACCGTAAAACTACTACTACAAAACATACAGTCCCTTGTGAAAAGCCACTCAAATCTGAGGATTTATTTCAGAAATTCCAAAATCCATCTTAGATACTGGAAGAGGCAAAGTTGTTGTTGTTTTTTTTAAATCCTTACATATTTGCATCAATGGGAGATCATAACGTCTCATAAAACATAAAGCCTTTAAAAACTAGTTGATTAAAACAAGGAAATTTACAGCCTACCCTGGGGTAGGGGGTTTGCAGGGGTTCGGGAGAACCTCTAGCTAAGATACTGTGCAGTTCTGAGAACCCCCAAATCCCACTCCTGGCTGGCCCCGCCCACCCTGCCCCGCCCCTCCCAGGAGTCCCCACACAGTCTGTTTTGGATGCAGGTAAGTGCAGGGTGCGTGGGAAGGCTTGGGGAAAAAAATGGGCCTACTAGAAGTTCAGGAAGGCTGGAAATGGACCCGTTTCCAGCCTCCAGAGGGCCTCTGGAGCCTGGGGAGACCATTTTCACCCTCCCGGAGGCTCAAGGAAAGCCTCTGGAGCCCGGGGAGGGCAAAAATGCCCCCTCCGCTATGGTGCAAGAGGCCAACTAGGCCACGCCCACCCAGCAACCGGCAGAGAACCCCTTGCTAAAATTTTTGAAGCCTACCCGTGAGATCCCCTTATATTTGCTAGCATTATTCACCAAGAAGATTACTGTTGAGTTGTAGGAAATCAGCTGCTTTATATAGTAGGTGCAAGACAAGTAAAAACTATGCTCTAAATATAGTACACAGTGTTCCTACAAAATACCTTGAGAAGCAATCAACTGTATTCATTTCCTTTAGAATAAACTTGCTGAAACCCAAAGAATTAAGCTAGCTCTAGCTTACTTTCATTTCGACGGATATTCGCAGGACTGGATCCCTGCGTTACATCTTAGCAAAAGCTGTCTAATATGGCATGTCAAATTTTGCTTCAAATAATATGATTACAGTTTTTACACAGCGTACACAGGAAAACCAACATAAACCAACAATCTAAAGAAATATTAAGGCATAAAAGGAGGATAGAGATAGAATTGTGACAAGGAAGGAGGGAAGGGAGGGAGGGAGGGGGGAAGGGAGGAAATGAATAGAGGGAGGGAGGGAAGGAAGGAGGAAGGAAGGAAATGAATAGATGGAGGGAGGGAGGGAGGGAGCGAGGTGGGAAGGAAGGAAGGAAGGAAGGAAGGAAGGAAGGAAGGAAGGAAGGAAGGAAGGAAGGAAGGAAGGAAAACACATAGCTAATAGTTAACTGGACAAAATTACTTCACTACCTCAAATCTTTGCCCTGGTTCTCACTGGCTCCTCCATAACCAAGGGGGAAAAAAAGACTGCATAAGTGCTAGAATTTGAGAAATGACAATTTTCATGAAGCGCACAGGAAAATGAGGCTCCATAATTGTTCTCACATGACGCAGATCGGTTTCCTTAATAAAGCCAGGTCAGTATCGGGCACAGACAAAATGGGAAATTAGAAGGTTAAGTTCCAACTAGCCCTTCAGAGCAAGAGTTGACATCCTTCCACTAATAAACATATCTGCCACTATTAGCAATTTAAGCATAATATAATTATAGTTGGACTGGACTTGGGAGGGAAAAAAATACATTTTCTTTTGCCTGCATTCTCAAGAATTGGGGGTGTCTCTTCTTACTTGCATGGATCTTTAAAAAGTACGATTAGAAAGAAGACCCCAAAAGGACAGATCTACAAAGACAGAACGAAAAGAACACCATAATTGGTGGGTTGGTAGAAGATTTTCAACCTTTCTTAAAGTGGACATCCGGAAAAATAAAGCTATAAGGAAATATTCTGTTGCTGGTGTCCCAAAATGCTTATTTTTCCCTTCCAAAGGGCAACTGGACTTCATCTTTCCTTGGAGACATTTTGCTCCTCATCCATTTCAGCAGTTCCAAGAAAGTTCCACACCCATCTCTACTATTCAGGTGACCCTGAGGACACAGATAAACCTCCAAGTCACCTCAACGAGTCTCCAAAAGAGTGATAACCACCAGATGACGGCAAGGAATATACATCCGACCATCCTCCATCATCCAGCCAGAACTGAAGAAGCTTCTTAGATGAGAAGCGAAATGTCTTCTCATCTAAGGTGGGTTTCACATAATTTTACCACGGGTTTGCCACACACCAAAAAATGTGTGAGCACACCAGGGGTGGGTTCTACTTACCTTTACTACTGGTTCGCAACGGGCTCGCAGAAGCTTTTGCGCGTGCGCAGATCGCTGTTGATGACATCCGGGGCGGTGGGCGGGGCCTCCCAACAGTTTTACTACCGGTTCTTGCGAACCGGTCTGAACCAGGGGCAACCCACCATTGGCGCACACCTTCTGTGTGTATATATATATATATATGTATGTATCTTTTTTCTTTTTTCGTAGGCTTTTATGTGCATATTCTTTCTAGCCAGTTTACGTAGGTAAAACCTGGCTAGAAAGAATATGCATATATATATATATATATATAAAATCAGATTTACATACCGCCCTATCTCCCGAAGGATTCAGGGCGGTGCCTATATATATAGAATTTGCTCCTGGAAGCACGAAGCCGAGAACACCAGCCTGAAGATGACAAATGAGACTTCGTCGAAACGTTGCCAAGACACTTCCAATTTTACGTGGGAGAAGACCCGAATAACCAAAGACCTACATACAAACACACGCAAAAACCTGAGAAAACAAATATATATATTGAAGTGATGTCCCGGTGCCTGGAGGCCGTACGGATCTGGATGGGGAGGAACAGGCTCAGGCTCAACCCATCCAAGACCGAGTGGCTGTGGTTTCCGACGTCCCGATATAGCCAGTTGACGCCATCACTGACTATTGGGGGCGAATCACTGGCCCCCACGGAGAGGGCTCGCAACTTGGGCGTCCTCCTGGATTCACGGCTGTCTTTAGAAGAGCACTTGACGGCCGTGACCGGGAGGATTTTTTATCAGGTCTGCCTGATTCGCCAGTTGCGTCCCTTTCTGGATCGGGACTCGTTACGCACAATCACTCATGCCCTCGTCACCTCCCGCCTGGACTATTGTAATGCTCTCTACATGGGGCTCCCCTTGAGGAGCACCCGGAGGCTCCAACTGGCAGAGAGTGTGGCCGCGCGGGTGGTAATGGGAGCGACATGGCGCTCCCATGTAACACCTCTCCTGCGCGAGCTGCACTGGCTCCCGGTGGTCTTCCGGGTGCGCTTCAAGGTTTTGGTTACCACCTTTAAAGCGCTCCATGGCTTAGGGCCTGGTTATTTACGGGACCGCCTACTACCACCAATAGCCTCCCACCGGCCAGTACGCTCTCATAGAGAGGGACTCCTCCGGGTGCCGTCAGCCAAACAGTGTCGACTGGCGGCGCCTAGGGGGAGAGCCTTCTCTGTGGGGGCACCTACCATCTGGAATGAGCTCCCCCCGGAGATACGGAGGATCCCGGATCTGTGCTCCTTCCGCCATGCTGTGAAGACCTTTTTATTCCATCAAGCGGGCTTGGCCTGATCTCTTCCCTTTTAAATACGTAAATTTTAATCTGTTTTTAAATTATTGGGGCATTTTAATTTGTCTGGGCCAAATAATTTAATTTGATTTTATCGGGTTTTTAAATTTTGTGTATTTATGTATTTTATTGTTGGCTGTTCACCGCCCTGAGTCCTTCGGGAGTAGGGCGGTATACAAATCAAATAAACCTAAACCTAAACCTATATATATATATATATATATTTGTTTTTCTCATATATATATATAATATATATATATAATATATATATATATATATATATAATATATGCGGTGGCTCAGAGGCTAAGACGCTGAGCTTGTCGATTGAAAGGTCAGCAGTTTGGAGGTTCGAATCCCTAGTGTTGCGTAACGGGGTGAGCTCCTGATACTTGTCCCAGCTTCTGCCAACCCAGCAGTTCAAAAGCACGTAAAAAATGCAAGTAGAAAAATAGGGACTACAAACTATTTTGGTGTGTATGTGTGTGTATACACACATATCCCAGGTTATTTTCATCAATTAGCATGTAAAATGTTTAGAGGGTTTTTTTTAAAGTAGCATCTGTTTATTTTTCAGAATAAAGACAAAATTGTCTCTGTGATTTTTAAGGATTCTCCTAGGCAGCATTATTCTCAGATCATGTGTCATCCTTGTGTTGTTTGCCTGTAAGATTTGTGGTACCCAAACTTTCTGCCGACTGGGGTCCAGTTAAAATGGGGGCACACATTCCAAATACTCTCCCTTAACAAGATTGCCACTGGACAATGAAACCAAACTTTCTCATCCTGAGATTATCTTATACGTTACAAAAATGCAAGCTTAGACATACGTAGCTACCAGCTTTAGGCCTATAGTCATCAAAAGAAAAAAAAAATTGGGGTGTAATTATACTTTGAGTTTTGGTTTTGGCGTCAATGCTTAAACTAGCATTGGAGAAATTTCCTGAGCTATTAAGAAGTGGAACAGCTGGTCTCCCAGAATTATGGATGCTCCATCATTGGAGGCTTAAAAAAAAAAAGGTCAACTAACCTTCATACCAAGATGAGATGAAGACTTCACACCAAGGTGAGATGAAGACTTTTTTTTTAAAAAAAATTGATTTATATGCTGCCCTTCTCCGGAGACTCAGGGCGGCTTACAATGCGCTAAGCAATAGCCTTCATCCTTTTGTATATTTATACAAAGTCAGCTTATTGCCCCCACAACTGGGTCCTCAATTTACCTACCTTAGAAAGGATGGAAGGCTGAGTCAACCTTGAGCCTGGCGAGATTCGAACCTGCAGTAATTGCAGGCAGTTGGTCTTAATAACAGGGTGCTTTAGACCACTGTACTACCAAGGCTCCACACCAAGGTGAGATGAAGACTTCACACCAAGGTGAGATGAAGACTTCACACCAAGGTGAGATGAAGACTTCACACCAAGGTGAGATGAAGACTTCACAACAAGATGAGATGAAGACTTCATAACAAGATGAGATGAAGACTTGGGTAGGGAGTTGGACTACTAGAAGACCTCCAAAGTCCCTTCCAATGCTGTGATTATATAACTAAGTTGTGACAATGATTTGTTGCATCGTCTCTAAAATATGCTAAACTACCATGCAGATTAGAGATTTGGTTTAGGATTGTGCGTAAATCCATCCTCTATAGATTGTAAATCAAAACTTCTATTTCACTATGCTGTATGCCGTATTCGTGTGCTAGCTAACTGTGCTTGTGATTTGCTGGTCAACGACAGAAAAACCTGACTATGGTTTATGAAATAAACTACAGTTCAGCGATTCTGTGTGAGCCTCCCTAATTAGGACTAGGTCTGGAGCCAACACAATGAGTCTGAAAATTGTATTTTCTCCCTTGTTATGTTTCCTGAAAAGGAAACCATTATGCTGATGAGGAAGCACCCATAACAAACCGCAAGGAAATCAAAATGATGACACCAGGGCAATGATACAACCCACAAATATGGCAATTACATCTTGCATCATGGGGCCTGGTGATGATCCCATGCAGGTGTTATCCCTTGACACCCTGCCTGCCTGCACAAGAGTTCATGGCTAATTACGCTGAAATGTGCCAAAAGGAAGGTGAATATGCCATATACATTGTGATTCATCATACCATCACACACATAATGACATAATTCGCACAATTTGTGTGACGAGTCCTGATTCGTGAAATATCAGTCTGCCGTACCCCAGATATACAATGGCCAATCTTTCATGTTTTACCTAGGGTGGTGCTAAATCCTTCAGCTAATACAGCGTTTAGGTGAAGTTTCCACAAATAAGAGCCTTGATAGTACAGTGGTCTAAGCACCCTGTTATTAAGACCAGCTGCCTGCAATTACTGCTGGTTCGAATCTCTCCAAGGCTCAAGGTCGACTCAGCCTTCCATCCTTTCTAAGGTAGGTAAATTGAGGACCCAGTTTGTGGGGCAATAAGCTGACTTTGTATAAATATACAAAAGGATGAAGGCTATTGCTTAACGCATTGTAAGCCACCCTGAGTCTCCGGAGAAGGGCGGCATATAAATCAAATTAAAAAAATAAATAAATATTTTTAATATATACCTGAATGAAGGATTAAATGTTAGGAGTTTAGCTTCAAGGTATTGGTTACCATCTTTAGAGCGCTCCATGTCTTAGGACCTGAGTATCTACGAGACCGCCTTCTGCCACCGGTAGCCTCCCACCGGCCAGTACGCTCCCACAGAGAGGGGCTCCTCAGGGTGCCGTCGGTCAAACAATGTCGACTGGCGGCCCCCAGGGGGAGAGCCTTCTCTGTGGGGCACCTGCCCTTTGGAACGAACTGCCCCCGGAGATACGAAGGATCCCGATCTATGCACCTTCTGCCGTGCCCACAAAATTTTTCTATTCCAGCAAGCCGGGCTGGCATAGTTCTTTTAATTGTTTTTAATTCGTCTTTTAAAAAAGGTTTTTTTTTAATTAAATATGGGCCAAATTTGTTTAATTTACTTTTAAATTGTTTTAAATTTTTATATTTTTATGATTTTATCTTTGGCTGTACACCGCCCTGAGTCCTTCGGGAGAAGGGCGATATATAAATTTAAATAAATGAAAAATGAAAAGGAGTAATCCTTGACTTGCAACCATTTCTACAGTGACCGTTGGAAGTTACAAAGGCACTGGTAAAAAGGTGACTTGTGACAGTTTTTCACGCAATCGTTGCAGAATCCCCATAGTCACATCAATGGTGGGTTGCCCCTGGTTCGCACCAGTTCTATCGAACCGGTAGTAAAACCAGTGGGAGGCTCCGCCCACCGACCCCAATGTTATCAGAACGCTTCTGCGCATGCACAGAAGAGCCTGCGCACGTGCGCAAGCAAAGCAACCACACACGCGGCCCCATTGCAAACCGGTAGTGAAGGTAAGTAGAACCCACCTCTGAGTCACATGATCAAAATTCGGAAACTTGACAACTGGCATGTATCTATGACAGTTGCAGCATCCCAGGGTCATGCAATCACCTTTTGAAACCTTCTGACAAACAATCTCCGGCAGATTCACTTAACAACCATGTTATTAACTCAACAATTGCAGTGATTGGCTAAACAACACTTAGACTTATATGCCACTTCACAGTGCTTTACAGCCTGCTCTGAGCAGTTTTATAGAGCCAGAATCTTGCCCCCAACAATCTGGGTCCTCGTTTTACAGACCTCGGAAGGATGGAAGGCTGAGTCAACTGTGAGCTGGTGAGACACGAACTGCCAAATTGCTGGCAGCCGGCAGCCAGCAAAAGTAGCCTGTCGTGCTGCATTCTAACCACTGTGCCACCACGGCCAGTGGTGGGATTCAAATAATTTAACAACCGGTTCTCTGCTCTAATGATTTCTTCCAACAACTAGTTCACCAAGCTGCTCAGAAAGTTAACAACCGGTTCTCCCAAAGTGGTGCGAACCGGCTGAATCCCACCACTGACCATGGCTCATACTATGGAAAGAAAGATCACAAAATGGAGGAAAACTCACTTAACAACTGTCTTGCTTAGCAAGAAAAATTGGGCGCTCAATTGTGTTTGTACGTCGAGGACTACCTGTATACAAACCCTACTGTTTGTCGACCTCTGGTAGTGCCAAGAATTAGTAGGTAGTGCCACCTGTGTCAAAAAGAACAGAGGAGCTATCTGTTAGGACCTCCAGTGTTGGTGTGCTGTCCCACTCACTCACACTCACATGTCAGTGGTGGTTTATGGAAAGTTTTATTTGTCTTCCCCCAGCAGTTCTTGTCATCCAGCCTTAGAGCTGCCCCAGCTGAAGCCAGCCACAAGCAAGTCCAGATTAATTCCCCATGCAATAGCCAATTAGACCATAACACAAAGAACAAGCTGCTCAAACAATAAATCCAATAAACAAACATAAAGCCCCCAGACAAAACTTAAAAGTACATCCACTCAAGGGTTATAGAAGTTCAGAGTCTTGGGAAACACAAATGAGCACATGGCCACAACCCACCCACATGCATTGTTCCCAGCAATGGGAACAATGTTGTGCTAAATAGGTCCTGGTGCAGCTCATCAAGAGAAGCGGGACCTATTCCTGAGCAATCTTGCAGACCTCCATTTCAATGCCCTGCGTGTGCTGAGATCTACCACAGCAGGCAGTTCCTCCCTCCCCTTCCTCTTCTCTGGCCTGCAAGCTCTCTCCAGCTGAAGCCTGTTCTGCTGGCAGTTCAGGGTCAGTAATTCCTGACGTGCCAGGAAAGATCTCGTTTTCCCTCGAGCCAGCCTCTGAGGAAGAGTCGGAGGTGTCATCCAAAGGAGACATCACAGTCGGCCTGGAGCCTTGCTGGGTTCCTGCCATCAAAGGAAGTCACTTTGGGCAATCCACACTTGTATATCGAATGGTGGATGGGGGAAGAACATCAGATCACGAAACCGGCTTGTACCAGGATCTTCAAGGCCATTTGCCCTGAGAATGGAATGTTACAAGTATCACACCTCAGAGTTTCTCAAAACATCTTACCGGCATCACATTGGATGGCCGGGGATTGGTTATGGGGGTAGGGATTGTGAATTGGAAAGAATAGCTTTGTAATTTGCATGGGAACACCAGATTCGGCCTTACTTTGCTGCAACCAGTTGCTTTCAGGAAAAGTTCCTTTGCTTCAACTACACAGAGTCACGAGTTCAATTTTCCTGAGAGAGCAAACCGGGACAGGCCTGACACTATCATACCTGCAAAAATATCTGGGCGGCCATTAGGTGGCGGGAACGAGATGTAGAAGACGACTCTCGATGCTTTGCCGCCATCTAATGGCGGCCTGAATTCTGCGTCCCTGATGCGCTGTCCCAAAATAGAAGCTTCAATAAAGTAGCTTGTAATTCTATACAGATACGTCGTTCTCTGATTGCCAGCTGTGCGAGCAAGCACATTCAAAGAGAAGACAGGAACAAGCTTTTGCGACGCTGGCTTGAAAGATCACAATAACAAAGCACAAAGGGCACCGCCAATGGGGTCATTGGAGTATGCATGTCACCTTTAAGGAAAATTGTAGGTCAACAGAAGTTAAGCTGTCACTCAGAAGCCCATCTCTCAATATTCTCTCAACTGAAAAGACGCTTCATGCTATTTTAAACAACAGCAAACCTTTATTTTATTTTATTTGCCTCCCCCTCATTCTTTCTGAGTTTTATTTTACTAGCAGGGATTATAATTAAGGGAAGATCTAGCGCGCTTCATTTCAGGTCTTTGCAAAATGCAATTTTTTTAAAAAAAACCACATTCTCTGAAATTCAATACAATAAGGGGACAATGGTGGTTTTCAACAGGCAACTTCTTTCCTTATTTCAGGTTTCACATTTTCAAAAGACAGTATGTGTGTGTGTGTGTGATTTCTCTCCAAAAGGGAAGCTCTTTATATATGAAAAATTGTATTGAGAACATTTGTGCTAAATTGTTAGGCTGCAAACTAGACTGCCAATGTCTAAAATGCAGATTGAAAGACAACCCGCTGATCTCATTAGGGGCATTATTAAAAGACAACCTTCTCCAATGTCCAGATACACTCCTACAGATTAAGCCACCTGAACTGTACTTGAGTTTGCATCTTAAGATCTTGGAATCCGGTTAGCTTGAGAGTCGTTAAAACAATGAAGGAATTGAGTCATTCAATTACAGAGGGGATTCTTGGATGCATTTCAGAGGTGGGTTTCAGCAGGTTCTGACCAGTTCTGGAGAACTGGTAGAGGAAATTTTGAGTAGTTCGGAGAACCGGTAGTAAAAATTCTGACTGGCCCCACCCCCATCTATTCTCTGCCTCCCAAGTCCCAGCTGATTGGGAGGGAATCTGGCTTTTCCCCCTTGACTTGGCTTGTGAGAAGGTGTTGTGGCTCTGTTGCCTGAGCCTGGGCTATCGACAGATGCAGACTCTGAGAGTGAGGGAGAGGAGTTAACAAGGCCTCCCTCTCCAGGACCCTCCTCTCTGGCAATGCCTCCGGAGGACACCGAAGGCCAAACGATAGGCTCAGAGACAAGCACGTCCCTGCAGCCACAGGTGGACAGCGATGAAGAAGATAAGTGCTGGCTGGATCCTCGGCAGAGGCGCAGGGAGAAGCGTGCGCAGCAGAGGGGAAGGCGTGCCAGAGATTAGCTGAGTCACTGGACCACACCCCACAGGGTATAAATGTGGGTGTGGTGGCCGGTTCAGTTTGTGACAAGCAAAAACTGGAAATACTCCATGATCTCTGCGTTACTGGACTTTGCCTGCTTTATCGGACTGCATTTGGATTAATCCTTGTATTGTTGAAACTCTGCCTGTTTTATCGGAATGCTTGCAGTCTAATCTTTGTTTTGTGTGAGTAAAGTCTGAATTGGCAGCTAGCCACTGGGTTGCTGCCAGCTTTATCTTCAAAGAGTTTTGTCGTGTGGCTTATTAACTCCGGGGCACGTGGTACAACGAAATTAAATGCCCTCTTCAGTGTACATTATAACTATAAAAATAAAAACACAAACATATATCCTTTACATTCTATAGAATTGAAATTGAAAACTCGATATTGCACTATACTATAAAATTCAATATGGTTATTGCCCTGGGATCATAGAAGCTGTTTTTCAGCCTATTTGTCCTTGTTTTTATTGCCCTGTACCGTCTGCCAGATGGTAATAGTTCAAAAAAAAAAAAAAGAGACCGGGATGAGATGGATCTTTAAGAATGTTTTGAACTTTCTTAAGGCAGCAGGAGCTATAAAGCTCTTCCAAAGAGGGGAGGGGGCAAGCAATGATCCTCTGGGCAATGATGTTGACCCTCTGGAGCGTTGTCCTATCTGCCACTGTGCAATTGGCAAACCAGACACAGGTGCAGAGTGGATAAAAATCAATGATTTTTTAAAAAATAAAAAATAAAAAAAAATGGATTTTTTTATTTAAATCGGATTTTTTTTATTTTTATGGAATTTATTTTAATAAAAAACTTTTGGGGTAAAAATCTATCGTAAGATCGTTTTCTATTTAAGATACATAAATAATTTAGTTTATTCAGCATGAAATGGAGCTTAGTTATCTAGCATGAGGCTGTATATTCTGCAACACTGGGACTATCGGTGAGTCAACAGTGGGTCAAAGGAGTAGCAGAGGTGACAGCTGCTCTTTAAAAATTATGATTTAAATCAAGTTGATTTAAATCAAGCCTTTTTACTAGTGATTTAAATCATGATTTAAATTGTGATTTAAATCAACTCGATTTAAATCAAATCCACCCTGCACAGGTGCAATAAGTTAAAAGTTAAAAATCCAAGTTATACCTGGATTCAGAAAAGAACTCTTTGAACTCTGTTCAAAGAACACACAAGGGAGAAATACCTAGAATTGAATAGCCAAGAAGCAGACACAGACAGAGATAAAGATCCAAGAGAGGAATTTGGGAGGCAAGTCAAAAAAAAAGCATAGCAATTAAAGTATTGAAGCGGGCAAGAGACGATGGATAGATAATTTTTCTTTCTTGTTGTTGATCTGATTTGCTTCTCCTTTATTCTGTTTTTCTTTTCTTTTTTTTTAGGTAGGTGACATGACTAGAAGTTAGGTAGGATAGAAAGAGAATGCTTTTTAGTAAAGGGTGACATGATTAAAAGTTAGAATAAGTGATAGAAATAAGAGAAGGGGGAATAGTAGTGTATATACTTTTATATAATAAAATAAAAGTAGTAAGAGAAAATATGGAATAATTGAATAATGACAGATTGTAACTTAATATAACTGTGCATTATTATTAGAAATATATAAGTATATACTGTAAGGATCAATCCGGAGCTGTTATCGGCTGCAGGGGCCTTCAGGAAAGCCATGCCGGATGCAAAAGGAGAAATTCCTGAAGGCCTCTGACAACGAAAAGGAGGCCGGGGAAGACGTGCGCAAGTGAGGTGGGTCCGTGAATGACATCCCCCCCAAAATAAGACTTTTTTGCTGGCAAAATAAAATAAAATAAAATAAGGCAGGGTCTTGTTTTCGGAAAACACGGTAGCAACGCAGAGGTTAGTGATCTGGAACCCGGAGGCTCCTAGCTCTGAACCTGCCAGGTGTGCCACTTACCTGCCCTCTTGAGGCTGTGGACGCTCATCAGGCAAATGACGATCATGCGGAAGATGAGCAGGTCCGGCAGGAAGGAGCAGCCGTTCTCCCACTCCTCCTCCTCCTCCGTGGTGGAGCTCGGGTGGGGTGAAGAGGGCAGGTAGAAAAGGCAGAGGTTCAATTCCTCCAGGACTGACTGGCAGAGGGAGGTCAGCTCCGAGTCGGCAGAACTGAGGGGAGAGAAAAGGCAGAGGCTCAAAGCGCGGAAGTCCAAAGCTTTGTCACAAATTGTGTAAGAGACTCAGCTCGGGAGAGGAAGGTGTGAGATGCTGAACAGGGCCCTCATGGCAAAGCCACAATAAGCCAATGTCCAGAATCTGTCAGGAGAGACAATCTTGAAACGGGGCCCACAGCATCTGAACAAAGAGCCCTCAGACACACACAACTACAGCCTGCAACTGCAACCAGGCTAAACACCTCAGTGTTTCCCAAAACATCGCGGATTTGTTGGGCTGGTCAGTACAAGTATTTTTCACTTCAACCAAATGGGAGTCGAGAGTTTCTCTTCCCGAAGGGATCAGACTGGGGCAGGTCTGACACAAGGTATCATTAATAGCCATGGCATCTAATTTATTGAGCCGCGGTGGCGCAGTGGTTAGACTGCGGTACTGCAGGCTCCTTCTGCTGATTGCCGGCTGCCTGCAATTCGGTAGTTCAGATCTCAGCAGGCTCGAGGTTGACTCAGCCTTCCGTCCTTCCGAGGTGGGTAAAATGAGGACCCAGATTGTTGGGAGGCAAGAGGCTGACTGTAAACCGCTTAGAGAGGGCTGTGAAGCCCCGTGAAGCGTTATATAAGTGCTATTGTTATTTTTTTTCCTTCTGTTGTGACTCCGACCCCCGAGCCTGTCCTAACAGAGGGAGAGGACTCAGAAGGTGAAGGAGAGGATTTGGCAAGGCCTCCCTCTCCAGGACCCTCCTCTCTGGCAATGCCTCAGGTTTCCTCCGAAGGCCAAGAAGAGATATGCCAGGAGCAAGGCACTTCCGAGCAGCCGCAGATAGAGAGCGAGGGGGATGAGTTTTGGCTGGATCCCAGACAGCGTCGGAAGGATAAGAGCGCGCAGCAGAGAAAGAGGCGTGGGCGGGCCAGAGATTGAGCTGAGTCAGTGGACCACACCCCACAAGAGATAAAAGGGGGTGTGTTGGCTATTCAGGCCTTGTGACGGACAAATTGAAAAACTCGGAAGTCATATCGTGTTTCTAGAACCCTGTTGGAATCTCTTTTTGGATTTCTTCGGACTGGACTTTGACAATTCTTTGCTTTGAGGAATTAATTTGGTATATCCGACTGAGGGGAAAAAAACCTCCCTTAGTGAGTAAAATCTCTTGGCAGGCAGACTCTCAAATCTCTTTGCTGCCAAGACTGTTATCTTAAACGAATTCCTGACTGTTTGATTCATTAATTCCTGGCTGGCTGTTTGTGTGTGTGCGTGCGACGGGGACAGAACATCTTCCTTCCTTCCATCCATCCTGTTTCCTTCTTTCCTTTTCATTTCCTTCCTTCCTTCCATCCATCCATCCTTCCTGTTTCCTTCCTTTCCTACAGAGAGGGCTGTAAAGCACCATGAAGCAGTATATATGTGCTATTGTTATTTTACTTCCTTCCTTCCATCCATCCATCCTTCCTGTTTCCTTCCTTCCTTTCCTACAGAGAGGGCTGTAAAGCACCGTGAAGCGGTATATAAGTCTAAGGGCTACTGCTATTAGGGTGGCAGCTGTTACGCCATGCAGGGGCACAGAAGTCTGCTGCAGAGTAGACCAGCCCTAGTGTTCCCACCAAGGAAGGGCACCGTTGAAACTTTTCTTAAATAGGTGCATTTACGGCATCAGGAGTTTTCACATTTGAGACTTACCTACTCTTTGGCTGAAAGAGGCTCTGTAAATACATGAAGCTCACCAGTAACCTTTTAATGTCTTTGCACCTGCCGAATTGGAGAGGGTGGGGAAGGGAAAAAAAGGGGGGAGCAGTTAGTAGGTTTTGATACAAGTCAAAATTGAAACAATTACTACCAACCTGCCTTCCATTGAGGACCTGTATACTGCATGAGTGAAAAAGAGGGCTGTGAAAATATTTACAGATCCCTCACATCCTGGACATAAACTGTTTCAACTCCTACCCTCAAAACGACGCTATAGAGCACTGCACACCAGAACAACTAGACACAAGGACAGTTTTTTCCCCGAACGCCATCACTCTACTAAACAAATAATTCCCTCAACACTGTCCAACTATTCACTAAGTCTGCACTACTATTAATCTTCTCATCGTTCCTATCACCCATCTCCTCCTACTTGTGACTGTAACCTTGTTGCTGGTATCCTTAAGATTTATATTGACCGTTTCCTTATGACTATCATTAAGTATTGTACCTTATTATTCTTGACAAATGTACCTTTTCTTTTATGTACATTGAGAGCGTATGCACCAAGACAAATTCCTTGTGTGTCCAATCACACTTGGCCAATAAAGAATTCTATTCTATTCTATTCTATTCTATTCTATTCTATTCTATTCTATTCTATTCTATTCTATTCTATTCTATTCTATTCCATTCCATTCCAATTCCGTTCTCTCTCATTCTATTCTATTCTATTCTATTCTATTCTATTCTATTCTATTCTATTCTATTCTATTCTATTTCTATTCCATTCCATTCCCTCTCATTTTATTCTATTCTATTCTATTCTATTCTATTCTATTCTATTCTATTCTATTCTATTCTATTCTATTCTATTCTATTCTATTCTATTCTATTTCATTCCGTTCTCTCTCACTCTATTCTATTCTATTCTATTCTATTCTATTCTATTCCATTCCGTTCTCTCTCATTTTATTCTATTCTATTCTATTCTATTCTATCTATTCTATTCTATTCTATTCTATTCTATTCTATTCTATTTCATTCCGTTCTCTCTCACTCTATTCTATTCTATTCTATTCTATTCTATTCTATTCTATTCTATTCTATTCTATTCCATTCCATTCTCTCTCATTCTATTCTATTCTATTCTATTCTATTCTATTCTATTCTATTCTATTCTATTCTATTCTATTCCGTTCTCTCTCATTCTATTCCATTCTATTCCATTCCATTCCATCCCATTCCATTCTCTCTCATTCTATTCCATTCTATTCCATTCCATTCCATTCCGTTCCGTTCCGTTCTCTCTCATTCTATTCTATTCTATTCTATTCTATTCTATTCTATTCTATTCTATGTCAGACAAACTTTGTGAATTTTTCACTCATTTGCTTTTGCCAAGAAAAAAAAAATGACTGGAGGGAAATCTTGGCGAGGTTTGCCCCGTTTTACGACCTTTCTGGACACCGTTGTTAAGTGAATCCCTGCAGTTGTTCAATTAATAGCAGGGTTATTAAGTGAATCTGGCTTCCCCACTGACTTTGCTCGTCAGAAGGTCATCAAAGGGGACACTGCAATTGTCATAAATATGAACCAGTTGCCAAGTTGTCTGAATTTTGATCCTGTGACTATGGGAATGCTGCCACGGTCGTTAAATGTGAAAAATGGTCCTAAGTCACTGTTGTAACTTTGAACGGTCACTAAATGAACTGTGAGGACTAACGGTACATCTTTGCAAGTATCACTGACTTGCCGAACAAGCTATTATTCTTAGAGCAAAACTTTGGCTGCCCAAGGCAAGTCTAATCTAAGATTACTGCCCCAGGGCTTCCTTGTTATAAATTATGGTCTAGCACTAGCAGGACCAAGGATATAAAACAGAAACAATTTAAGTTGGTTAAAAGGAGCTTCACCTCACTTCCCAATATCATTGAGCAGGGTGGATTTGATTTAAATTAAGTCGATTTAAATCACTAGTAAAAAGGCTCGATTTAAATCAACTCGATTTAAATCATAATTTTTACAGAACAACTATCATTTCTGTCCCTCTGACCCGCTGTTGACTCACCAACAGTCCCAATATTGTAGAATATACAGCCGCATGCTCAGTGGTGGGATTCAAATAATTTAACAACTGGTTCTCTGCCCTAATGATTTCTTCCAAGAACCAGTTTGACAAACTGCTCAGAAAGTTAACAACCGGTTCTCCCAAAGTGGTGCGAACCGGCTGAATCTCACCACTGCTCATGCTACATAACTAAGCTCCATTTCATGCTGAATAAATTCAATTATTAATGTATCTTAAATAGAAAACTATCTTTAGATAGATTTTTTTTTACTCCAAAAGCATTTGGTTAAAATAAATTTGATTAAAAAAAAAATTAAAATCTGATTTCCTATTTTTATGGAACTTTTATTTTATAGTAACATAAAAATAACTCTGATTATCTAACAGGAAATGTATAGAATTAAATAAAGAGCAGACTATAATGTTCTATATACAAATATGTAAATACGTAAATATAGATATAGATATGAACAGAGAAAGATAAGAAAAATAGAAAAATAACCCACCGATGTGATAGCTTTAAGAGTCAGCCATAAGACTGAATCGATGTTTGTTTGTTTTGTATGTTGTCTTAATGTATTTATGTTTGTTTGTATATTTTTTATCAAGAAAAACTTTTTTTAAAAAAAATCCCATTTAAATAAAAAAAATCCAATTAAAAAAAACGATTAAAAAACAACAACAACAACAAACCAAGTGGGTAAATTGGATTGGTTTTACTTTTAAGTTCTAAAGCAGTGTTTTTCAAATTTGTCTTTTTTTCTCAAGGTTTTTCCATCCTCGGGAACTTTTAAGATAAGTGGACTTCAACTCCCAGAATTCCCCAGCCGGCATGGCTGGCTGGGGAATTCTGGGAATTGAAGTCCACCCATCTTGAAGTTGTCAAGCCTTGATAATCACTAGAAAAAAAGAATGGGATAATCAGTGCTGCATCCTCCAGTGATGTCTTCAAGCCATGAAAGAGTCAGAAAATGGCAATGTTTTTTTTAAAATTTTTTGATTTATATGCCGCCCTTCTCCAGAGACTCAGGGCGGCTTACCAATGCGCTAAGCAATAGCCTTCATCCTTTTGTATATTTATACAAAGTCAGCTTATTGCCCCCACAAACTGGGTCCTCAATTTACCTACCTTAGAAAGGATGGAAGGCTGAGTCAACCTTGAGCCTGGCGAGATTCGAACCTGCAGAATTGCAGGCAGCTGGTCTTAATAACAGGGTGCTTTAGACCACTGTACTACCAAGGCTCTTGGAGATTTAAATAGGTTTGGGCTGGATAAACCGTCTTCAGTGCCCAACTACAGCAAAAGCTGTCCATCCAATTCAGTGGTGAAATCTGAACCGGTTTATTACCGGTTGCATGCGCAAAAAAAAAGAGGTTTGGGAAGGTAAGTAGAACAGCGCATGTGTGTGTGTGTGAGATCAGCTGTGGCGCGCGTGGGAACCTTTTTAAAAACCTTTTTAAAGCATTTTTTCCCTACCGGTTCAGGTGAATAGGTAGTAAAAAATGCTAAACACACTAAACACATTAAACACACTAAAAACACATTAAAAATCAAACATATACATACAACAAAAAATAACACAAAAAAGAAAAATATCACTTTTCTTTTCAGCTATTTTTTATTTTATTTCATTTTACTTTTTTAAAGCATTTTTTTACTACCTATTCGCCTGAGCCAGTAGTAAAAAAATGCTTTTAAAAGGTTAAAAAAAAAAAAAGGCTTCGACGATCATAGCTGTGCTGCGCGGTCATGGGAACATTTTTTTTAACCTTTTAAAAGCAATTTTTTTACTACCGGCTCGGGTGAATAGTTAGTAAAAAATGCTTTAAAAAAGTAAAAAAAAATAAAATAAAAAATAAGGCTCCGGGGGTCACGCGGCACAGCTGTGACTGTTGGAAGCTTTTTTTTTTTTTTTTTACTTTTTTAAAGCATTTTTTTTACTACCTATTCGCCAGAATCGGTAGTAAAAAAAAAATGCTATAAAAATAAGAAAAAAAAAGTTCTGATGATCTCGCGTTGCTCAACTGATCGTCGGAACTTTTTTTTTTTTTTACATTTTTTACTACCGGTTTGGGCAAACCAGCCCGAACCGATAGCATTTCACCCCTGATCCAATTACTGACTGGCCATTCCAGTTTGCGTCCGCCTTTGACTCATTCCTGAAGGCCTCCAGGGGGTCGGGTGGGGGGCTGCCTTCTCACCTTTTTTTGCTGGAGGACAGCTTCCGGGTCTCGCATTTCTTCAGCTGGTGATACATTTTGGCTGCCTTGTCGTAGAGGCGCTTGAGATTCCCGTAAGCGCCTTCAAAGGACACTTCCGACTGGATGCTAAACAGGGGAAGGAAGCCCAGGGAGCAGAAAAATTATTTTCTCAATCGGACTCCCTTAATTCTCTTTTAAACATCTTGTGCCTGGCAAGATGTTTACAAACAGAATTAAAGGTCAGAATAAATAGCTGGTGCAATCAATTTATTCACGGAAGAGATCTTTCTCCCTCTCTCCCTCCTTCCTGTCCTTTTTCCTTCTTCCTTCCTCCCTCTCTCCCTTCCTCACTCCTTCCCTTTCTTCTCCCTTCCTCCCTTCCCTCTCTTCCTTCTTCAAACCTACCTCTTCCTTCTTTCCCTCCTTCCTTTCCTTGCTTCCCCTTCCTTTCCTTCCTCTCTCCCTTCCCTTTCTTCTCCCTTTCTTCTCCCTTCCCTTCCTTCTTCAAACCTATCTCTTCCTTCTTCAAACCTATCTCTTCCTTCTTTCCCCCCTTTCCTCTCTTCCTTCCTCCTCCCTCCTTTCCTCTCTCCCTACCTTTCCTTCCTCTACCGTGTTTCCCCGAAAATAAGTCCTCCCCAGAAAATATTTAAACGTATGCGCAGCTGGTCCCTGCCATTTCCTCTGGTTAGGGAGACAGAGCTGGAAATCAGGTAAGATGGCAAGAGGAGCCCCATCTTGCTCCACGTGCCCCAAAATAATAAGACCTCCCTGAAAATAAGGCCAAGCACTTATTTTGGGGTTCAAAAAATATAAGACAGGGTCTTAATTTTCGGGAAAACACAGTACTTCAGTCCTTCCTTCCTCACTCCCTCCTTTCCCCTCTCAGACGTTTTACTTTGGTGACTTTAGTTTCTCTCTCTTCCACAAAGACTGCCTGTCTGCTCACGAAACATCTAAGCTAGTTCATGCTCAGTGTATACCCCTTTAGGGGAATCTGAGAACAACCAAGCCTACATTCTTCAGAGAAACCATGTTCCAGGCCATGGAAGCCACTGCAAGAATGCTGGACTAGGTCATAGGTGTCAACTTTTGCTAGGGGTTATGCAAATCTTAACTCTACCTGCCACCTTTCTGTTTAGGAAACATGAGCTGGGAATAAAACACTTCCTCCAAAAAAGGGCA
The DNA here is from genome assembly GCF_029531705.1 of Pantherophis guttatus. The sequence goes on along the minus strand of NW_026844085.1, from coordinate 1,009,330 downwards.
ACGGCTACTCTGCAGAGTTTCTATGCGTCAAGCTCTATTTCTCCCCGATTTTGCTTTTCATCTAAATCAAGGCTTTGTCAATCTTGGCAACTTTTAAGACGTCTGAACTTCAACTCCCAGAATTCCCCTATGCTGGCGGGTGAATTCTGGGAATTGAAGTCCAGATATCTTCAATTTGAGAAACACCAATAAACAATGGAGAAGCTCAGGTTCAGAAGAGACATCCTCTGCCAGTCATCCCATCAGTTCCACCCAATCTGACCTCAAACATCCCCCTTCATAAAGTTAATTCCCTAAAAAGGAATAACAGAATAGCAGAGCAACAGAGAATGGAGGCCTTCTGGCCCAGCCCTCTGCCCAAGCGGAAAAGGAAGAATAATCTTGTCTGTCTTGACAATATGGAGATGGGAAGAAAGTGGACATCCTCCCGTTGTCTAACTATAAGCCAGGATTGCTTTATTGGCGGGACAGATGGGAGAAAAAACACAGCACAGTAACCCTTCACGTCCAGCTGGCGAAGTCTACTGCAGGGGTCTCCAACCTTGGCAAGTTTAAGACTTGTGGTCTTAAATTTGGTGGCTGAGGAATTCTGGGAGTTGAAGTCCACAAGTCTTAAAAGTTGCCAAGGTTGGAGACCCCTGGCCTACTGGACAGAGGTTTGAGTATGAATAGAATAGAGCTGGAAGGGATCTTGGAGGACTTCTAGTCCAGCCACCTGCTCAAGCAGGAGAACCTATACCATTTCAGACAAGTCTGTCCAATTTCTTCTTAAAAGCCCACAGTGATGCACAATTTCTGGTGGCAAGCTGTTCCCCTGCTTAATTGTTCTCACTGTTAAGGAAGTTTCTCCTTAATTCCAGGTTGCTTCTCTCCTTGATCAGTTTCCATCGTTTCTCATCCTGCCCTCTGGTGTTTTGGAGAATAATTTGACCCCCCCCTCTTTGTGGCAGCCCCTCAAATACTGGAATACTGCTATCCTGTCCCCCCTAATTCTTCTTTTCTTTAGACTAGTAAAATAAGGGCAGTTGCCTTTTATAAATTGTTTCTTTTCCGTAGGAGACACACTTACCAGCGCAGGTAGCAATAGGTAGCTTCCACATTGTAGTATTTACTCCCAGCCAGGGTCCCAAGTTGGTTAAAAGGCATCCCTGTTCCCCAAAGACAGAAAACAAAGCAAACACGTTCCATTACAACACAACCTAGGTCCATTTCCAACGAGGTTGGAAATGGCGACGATGTGATCAGAATGCTACAAGCGCCATAAATACAGGTAGTCCTCGATATACGACCACAATTGAGTCCCAAATTTTGGTTGTTAAGTGAGACGTTTGTTAAGTGAGCTTTGCCATTTTACAACTTTTCTTGCCTCGGTTGTTAAGTGTATCACTGCCCTTAATAAGTTAGCAATCTGGTCGTTAGGCGAATCTGGCTTCCCCATGGACTTGGGCTTGTCCCTGGGACACCGTCACCGTCATAAATATGAGTCCGTTGCCAAGCGTCTGAATGTGAATCAGGTGACTGTGGGGGTGCTGCAACGGTCGTAAGTGTGAAAAACGGCCCTAAGTCACTTTTTCCAGTGCCATTGTATCTTCGGTCACTGTTGTAAGTTGAGGACTACCTGCACAGCCAAATTTTGGAGAGGGAGTTTGTCTGATATGTTGGTCCTGATTTTTTTTTTGTTGTTGATGCAATTCAAAAAATTACTTACTGACTCATTACTCGTTACTGACTCATATTTGTGCTCGGTTACCAAATACACGTGTGCATGTTGGATTGTGCATTATCTGGACGTGTGCGTGTCGGATTACTAAATACTCACCAATCTGTGGGGCGACAGAAAGAGCTTGGTAGTAAAACCTTTCAGCCAGCAATTCTGTGTCTACACCTGCCAATTCGTTCTGATAGCGAGCTGATAAGGAACAAAAGACACACAGAAGCCTTAAGAAACACAATGAAGAGGATACACAACAGATGATACTTGACTCGGTTTGTGTGCAAGAATGAAACAGGGAAGCTTTATACCACCTCACTGAAAGTAAATCAATTACTTTATTGCAGTCATTAACTAGCACAAGAGAACTGATACCCAACTGAAATATACTAATCCTTTTTACGTAGCTGAGTATCTGGAAATGCTTCAGACAATAGGAGATTCCTAATCCTCAAAAAGCAGTGGAAAAGTATTTCAATTCTCTATTGTATACTTCTGGCACAATCCCTAATTAAAAAATCTCTGGTTTAAAGTCTATGTGTCTATGTATTAACAGCAGCTAGAATTGTGTTTGCTAAAAATTGGAAAAATGAGAAAATACCAACACAAGATGAAGTTATTAAGAAAATCATGGAATGTGCTGAAATGAGTAAATTGACATTTGAAATCAGAGAACAAGAAGATAAACAATATTATAAGCTATGGGATTTATTTTATCAACGGCTAGATAATAAAACATGGAAATGATATATGAAATATTAAATGTTATAATATAATATTTGAAAATAATTTTTATGAATTGATAAAGCCATAGTTAAACCAGATAATTAGTTAATTATGAATATGGGGAGGAAGCACAAAAGACTTGTAACCGACCGACACACTGTTTGCAATTGTAATGGATGATGGATTTATGTTTTATGTTAAAATAAAAAAATTAAAAAAAAAGCAGCGGAAAAGTAAAATCAAAGTCCAGAAGGGCTTATCACAAATTTGGTCTGCTACTTAAGACTGGGCTTTTTTCCCCCACCTGATTTCAAATAAATCCAAGTCACAGGATTTGGATTAACCCAGGAAAATGCTCTCTCACCTAAATCCCCCAGGTAGACCAGACATCGGTGGCAGGCTATCTGAGCCCAGTCCATCTCCTTCTCTGACGCAGAGACTGGTTTCTTGCAACCTGTAGAAGAAATAATCAACAGGGTGGCATAGCGTTAGACTGAGCAGGGTGCTGGAAAATCAAGACAGCCGACAATTACCCGTCTATCTTCACAAAGAACCTTTGCTTATTATGGCTCACTGTCAGACCTGCCCCAGCTAGGTCCCTAGGAAGGAAAGACCCTCGACTCCATTTGATTGGAACGATAGGTTCTTTTACTAAGGATTACTACTAAGGATTTACTAAGGATAAAAATGAGGCTAGAACTGAGTATTCCCACGCACACGTTTTCCCCTTCCATGGTCCTCTCCCTTTGACCACATCGCCAAGTGTCCATTAGCAACCCAGTGCGATGGTTTCGATGCTTTGGAAACTGCTGCATCTTGAAACAGCTTCACATTTTTTCCCAGGCCAGGCATCCTTGGGCGGCTGGATCAATCCGGTTTAACACTTCTGGGTCCTGTCAGTGCCCCACCCCTTACAGCCTCCTCCATATGTTCCCAAAATTGTTTTGAGCACCCTCCCTCTGTTTACAGCAAGATGCAAGCAAGGTTAGCGAAGCCACTCACTGTCAGACCTCCTATATATGTCCCTCAAAATGTACGATTTAAAAATGGCCAGGGAGCATCTTAAGCCCTGAAAAGCTAAAAAAGGGGCAAAACCAAAGGAAGCCTTAATGCCACAAGGGAACAGAGCAGGACTCACACAGGAATGAGTCCCACAGGACTCAACCATAAAACTGTGGCTGTGTAAATGTGTAACAGTTGTGTAAATGTACACTTTTATTTATTTTATTTATTTGTTTGAATTTGTATACCGCCCTACTCCCGAAGGACTCAGGGCAGTGAACAGCCATAGAATAAAATTCATAGTTTGCATGAGATAATTTATGATCTAAGAGAACTGTCATAAATTTAACTGCCAGGGCTGTGAACATGCTGCAAAATCAACCACATTCATTTGTTCTGATTGTAAGAATGTATTCTCATTTTTAATTTTGTGGATTGCAGCCTGATGGGGAACCCATCTGGAAAAAAAAGCATCTTGGTTTTCTTAAAACCATTTTAAAATGGGCTATTTTGAGTTTCGCTGTCACATTTTGGGGAGTTTATAACTCATTCTCTGTGCGGTCAAAGGCTTTTACAGATTTGGGTGAGATTTTTAAGGTGTAACCAGGACGGCCAAAGGCAAAGAAGTTGAGCGTGGGCCTGAAAATTGTTAAAACGCACTCCATCAATTCTACAGTAATGCTAGGGAGATGCTCACAGCAACGGTTGCCAAGGACACTTGTCATCTAGCAAGTTACAATGGGCGACAGCCTGACAGATTCCCATCAGCCAAGGGCTGAAAATGCGCAAATGTGATTAGCAGTTACCTAATCACAAACCAAGCTGTGATTATTCTCTTTTCCAAGGCAATTTTTAATCTGGAAAGTTCTATCTCGCTTAAAACTGTTGAGGAATCTCAGGCAATTACAATAAAGTTGAGGTTAAGAAACGTAACAATAAAATCCAATCCCTCCCCCTTTTTAAAGCTGCACCTAACAACTATCCAATTACATTAGAAGCTAGTGTGAGGTAGTTTAAATAATTGTGCAAATGTCATGCAAAATTATTCTTTAGGTTACCAGTTCCCAATTATTTGATTTAGGAGGACTTCTAAACTGTCAATTAATTTTTTCTTGTGGCCCAACAGAGGTCTACAATCCAAAACCAAACTGCATTTTTTTAAATCAAGAGCAAGATAATATGCATTAAACCCCAAGAAAGACCATGTCTGCAGAACCCCCGTGTTAAAGTTAATTTTAAAAACTGTTTAAAAAATTAAATAAACAGATCAAATTCTATGGCATTCTAATACTGACATCAAAATGATCTGAAATAGTAGCCATCTTCCAAAAAAAGACATCTACACTACAGAAAACCTAGTGTCCCCACAAACCACATCTTGAAAATGATTTCTGTATATTTCACAATTTACATGTATTTATTTTTGCTGTATCAACTGTCCTTTGGACTGCAAGGCCATCCAACCGGCCGGTCCTAGAGGAGATCAACCCTGGCTGCTCTTTAGAAAGCCAGATCCTGAAGAGGAAACTCAAATTCTTTGGCCGCCTAATGAGAAGGAAGGACTCCCTGGAGAAGAGCCGAATGCTGGGAACGATGGAGGGCAAAAGAAGACGAAGGGGACAGCAGAGAACGAGGTGGCCAGATGGAGTCACTGAAGCAGGAGGTGAGTGAGCGTAAATGGACTCCAGAGGATGGTAGAGGACAGGAAGGCCTGCAGGAACGTTGTCCATGGGGTCGCGATGGGTTGGATGCAACTTCACAACTAATAACAACACATCTCGGAGAAATGGCTGTCCAATCTTTTCTTGAAAGCCTTCAGTGATGGGAGCCCACAACTTCTGGAGGCCAAGCAGTTCTCACTGCTAGGAAATTGCTCCTTAGTCCCAGGTTAGCTCTTTCTCTCTGACTAGCTTCCCCCTATTGCTTTTTGTTCTGCGTTCAGGTGCTTTGGAGAATAAAATGACCTCCTCTTCTCTGTGGCATTGTAATCCCTCAGCCCCATTAATTAAAGTATACAAAGCTAAGGTTATCCCTATGCTCTTGTATGGAGCAGAGGTTTAGGGTCTATATTCAACCACAGTCCCAGAACAAACACAGTCCCAGCATCTGAGACGTATTTTGGGTGTAGATCCAAGAACATCTGCTGCAGCAGTTAAGAGCTGAATTGGGAATTCATACAATTCATGCACTATCCAAAATTAGAGCATATAACTACTGGTGCAAAGTCAAAGAAATGGAGACTGATAGACTCCCCAAGTTATGTTTACTAGAGCAAATAAAATTACAATCACAAATCTCCTGGGTCACCAAACTAACAAATTTTGTAAGAAGCTGTGGCCTTCCTATCTCTTGGGTAACAGGAGACAGAACTCAAAATAGAATAGAATAGAATAGAATTTTTAATTGGCCAAGTGTGATTGGACACACAAGGAAATTGTCTTGGTGCATAGGCTCTCAGTCAGAGTGGATAAAAATCAATGATTTTTTTAAAAAAATCAAAAAAATCAGATTTTTTTTATTTAAATCGGGTTTTTTTTATTTTTATCAAATTTATTTTAATAAAAAACTTTTGGGGTACAAATCTATCATAAGATAGTTTTCTATTTAAGATACATAAATAATTTAGTTTATTCAGCATGAAATGGAGCTCAGTTATGTAGCAGGAGGCTGTATATTCTGCAACACTGGGACTATCGGTGAGTCAACAGTGGGTCAAAGGAGTAGCAGAGGTGACAGTTGCTCTTTAAAAATTATGATTTAAATCGAGTTGATTTAAATCAAGCCTTTTTACTAGTGATTTAAATCATGATTTAAATTGTGATTTAAATCAACTCGATTTAAATCAAATCACCCTGCTCTCAGTGTACATAAAAGAAAAGATACGTTCATCAAGAATCATAAGGTACAACACTTAATGATAGTCATAAGGAACAAATAAGCAATCAGGAAACAATATCAATCGTAAGGATACAAGCAACAAATTACAGTCATACAGTCATAAGTGGGAGGAGATGGGTGGTGGGAACGATGAGAAGATTAATAGTAGTGCAGACTTAGTAAATAGAGCTGCCCAAAGAATTAAGGATATAGAAGCACAAAATGACATAGCTATTCTTAGTAAGGTGAGTCACTTGAAATGGCTGAGCAAATACAAACGTATTTTTCAAGTAGACAGCTATTTGAAGTTACAACTGCCAAAACATCTTAGGGAGATATTTACGTGAGCGAGATTCGAACAGCTTGACACAATGGTCAGATATGGGAGATTTTATACCCTGCAGTGAGCGTCTCTGCATCTGTGGAGCGGCAGAGGTAGAGGACCTGGCTCACATCCTATTTGATTGGTGCTTGTATAAGGGGGTGACAGACAGGTATCTTGGTCCATATACCAAACGAAGGACCCGTTGGGACCCATATATCAAAACAACTTACTTTTATGTGCGGCCAGAACCTGAAAATAACATTTAACACAGCACAGGACTTAAAACGAAATGGTTCGGTTGAGATCTGCATACGTGGAACTGATTGGGGTAGATTGCAAAGGGTGATACCGAAATATAACTTTATGTCATTTTACTCTGTTTTATATATTTATGTATCAAATTATATTGTATCTAATCCTATAACTATTATATTTTACCCTACTTTTATTTTAAATTGTTTGCAAGAGAGTTTAATGGTGATATGTGTTTGCACTTTGTGCTTTGATATGGTCTATAGCTGTGATGGCAAACCTATGGCACAGCCATATCTGTGGGCATGCGAGCCCTCCAGGCCCACTGGAAGTCGAGAAATGGGCTGTTTCCAGCCTCCGGGGAGGGGAGGGGAGGGGGAGGCTGTTTTTGCCCTCCCCAGGCTCTAAGAAAGCTCTGGAGCCTCAGGAGGGTGAAAAATGGGTGTACTGGGCCCAACGTGCCAAAAGCGGGGGGGGGGGGTTTGCGCGCGCATGCGGGGCGCATTGAATTATGGGTGTGGGCATGTGCACGTGAGACACCCCCCCCGCACTCCCCCTGCTTTTGGCACGCGACGGCAAAAAGGTTAGCCATCCCTGGCCTATAGGCTAATCAATAAACCTAACTAACTAACTGTGGCACTGTACTGGAAGACTGCTATCGTGTCACCCCGACTTCTTCTCTTCGATAAGTGAGCCATCCCTAGCCCCCTCAAGTGTTCATCGTACGATTCAGCCTCCAGACCTTTTACCATCTGTGTTGCTCTTTTCTGCATTCTTTCCAGGGTTTCAGCATCTTTTTTTTTTTTTTTTGGTATCGTGGCAACTAGAACTGGAAGTAATATTCCAGCGAGGCTCAGTACAGAGGCCTAGTCACTGTTCAAGAGCTTCCAATATGCTGCAAAATGTTTTAAAAGCACATGCACCAAGACGAATTCCTTGTGTGTCCAATCACACTTGGCCAATAAAATTCTATTCTATTCTATTCTATTCTATTCTATTCTATTCTATTCTATTCTATTCCATATTTTCTATTCTATTCCTTTCTATTCTATTCCATATTTTCTATTCTATTCTATTCTATTCTATTCTATTCTATTCTATATTCCATTCCATTCTATTCTATTCTCTATTCCATATTTTCTATTCTATTCTATTCTATTCCATATTTTCTATTCTCTTCTATTCCATATTTTCTATTCTCTTCTATTCCATATTTTCTATTCTATTCTATTCTATTCTCCATTCCATATTTTCTATTCTATTCTATCCTATTCTATCCTATTCTATCCTATTCTATCCTATTCTATCCTATCCTATCCTATCCTATCCTATCCTATCCTATCCTATCCTATCCTATCCTATCCTATCCTATCCTATTCTATTCTCCTTTCCATTCCATATTTTCTATTCTATTCTATTCTATTCTATTCTATTCTATTCTATTCTATTCTATTCTATTCTATTCTATTCTATTCTATTAGGATTTCCTTTACTCAAGGGAATAAAAGAAAAAGTATCTGCACTCTGACTTATGACCACAACTGAGCCCAAAATTTTGATTTGCTAAGTGAGCTCAATTAATTTTATGAACCTTTCTTGCCAGAGCTCTTAAGTGAACCACCGCAGCTGTTAAATTAGTCCCACGGTTGTTAAGTGAATCTGGCTCTCCCACTGACTGCTTGTCAGAAGGTTGCAAAAGGGAAACGTGTGACCCTGGGACGCTGCCACTGTCATAAATACGAGTCAGTTGCCAAGCCTTCCAATTTTTTTTTTAATTTTTTTTTTATTATTTACATATATCCTCATAACTTGATTGCCATTGTATGTGTGTACACAATATACCCATACGACGAAATTCACTTAACACCCAAAGACCAGGTCGAACACACATAACAATCCCCAAACACACTCCCACCCACCACAAATTCCCCACCCCTAAACCACCCAAACATTGAACACAGTGTGACCATCCTGGCGATTCATCTGCCATAAGAACCCAAGTGAAAGACAAATAACATAAATACTACTTTCACAGTGCTACCGTGTTTCCCCGAAAATAAGACATGTCCTGAAAATAAGGCCAAGGTTTATTTTGGGGGTGGGCCTAAATATACACCCTTCCCCCGAAAATAAGCCCCCCCACACACACACGCAGGTCGCTCACCCCCCCAACCCTCCCAAGGCAGCCACATCCCTGCAAACTCCTGCGCCCCCTGCCCCTTTCCCCGCCCGCAGCACCAACCGTAGACCTCAAGCACCTGCTCCTGCGCCATGGGAGCGGCCCGCCCGCTCTCTCCCCCGTGCCCAGGTGCCGCATCCACATAAGCCTGTACTATGGTTTGGAAGCCGCCGAGGCAGAGTTTGGGGGAGAGAAAGAGAGACTTCTGGTGCTTCTGCTTTTGGCGGCATGCAAGGAAAGCAGCAGAAGTCTTTCTTTCTCTCCCCCAAACTCTGCCTCGGCGGCTTCCAGACCCCAGCCAGGGCAGCGGCCGCTCTGGGAGTGTGCTTCCCACTCTATGGTGACGGCTGGAGCTGAAGCCTGCAGGGAGAGCTGGCCCAGGCCATGGCTTCCGCGCCGGGTGCCGGCAGCAATGGCTATGAGCTCGAGGACCTGGTGCTCACCGGCTTCGCCCACATTGACATGGTGAGGCCTGCAAGACGCGCAAGTGGGGGGGGACAGGCACTCACGCAGCTTGGTGCTCGCGTTCTACACACACACCCCCGTGGGAGGGGAGGGGCTTGATGGCGGCGCACAAAGGGAACCTCTCTCTGCTGGACTCCTGGCTATGAGTGCGCAGGCCGCCTGGGCCTTCTGCACCCCCAGAATATTAACACCCCCCCCCCAATAATAAGGCCAAGCCCTTATTTCGGGGCTCAAAAGAAAATAAGACCCTGTCTTATTTTCGGGGAAACATGGTAGTTTTGTACAATTATTTTGGACCAGCTTATTCATTCTGGTACCTATGTAATTTCTCATTCTGGGTCTCCTTAACCTAATTGTTTCATGTTCCGACTCCCACCTTGTGTCTCCAGCCATTGATAAAACCTGTTCCATGTGTCATAATATTCTGTCTCTCCTTTGTTTTCTTAATTCTAAGGTTAATCTATCCATTTCTGCGCATCTCTGAATTTTGTTCACGTGACCCCGGGGGGGAGGGGGGGAATGCTGCGACGGTCGTAAGAGTGAAAAACGATTGTAAGTTAACTTTTTTTCGGTGCCGTTGTAACTTCGGACGGCCCTAAATAAACTATTCTAAATCAAGGACTACCAGTGTAATGATGGCCACAATAAATAAATAAAACAATCCCTCTCAAGAAGAGAAGAGAAGGAAACATTGAGTGGTACATAGATTGAAACACTGGGGTGCCCATATATCTAAATACGCCAGGCGGATCAAGCAGGACCGAATCTCGGGAAGCACTGACCTATCAGGGGGTCCGTAACGTGGGTCCAGTCAATGCAGCACTGCAACTCCAGCTGATAGTGAGACTGGATGTAGAGAAGCAGGTGCTGGTAAAACCCGATGCCAGCAATCAGGTGAGTCCGGTAAGCGCACTCCAGGGTGCTCCGACTATGGATGTGCTGCGGATTGGGGAAAACAAAGAGAGCAAGTTAGGGTCGGTCTCTAGCTTCTCTCGTGACAGCTGGTCCTCGATTTACGACCACGAGGGATCCCGGAATTTCTGTTGTGAAGCGAGACGCTTTGTTAACCGAGTTTGCCCCATTTTACGACCTTTCTTGACACACTTCGTTAAGTGAATCACTGCGGCTGATCAGTTAGTAGCCCGGCTGTTAAGGGAACCTGGCTTCCCCGTTGACTTTGCTTTCGCGAAGAGACCGGACTGCCATCTGTTGGAAATGGTGTAGGGCAGTGATGGCGAACCTTTTTGGCACCGAGTGCCCAAACCGGAACACGCGTGCATGTGCACCAGCTGGCCGGCGCACACATGCCTGTTGTCGGGTTTCGGTGTCGTCTCAAATAAATTGCATTTCCAAACAAATAGTCTTTGATGAAATCTTTCATTTATTAAGCACGACAATCTGTCCCCGATTATATCGTAGCCAACACTGACTTCCTGACCCCAAACCTTCCCTTTCCGTTCCCCAATTCTCTGCGTCTCATTGGCCACCTTCCAAATCACTCTCCCCATATCTACTACTTCAGCTCCCAGGAATGTCCCCCCTCCCATCCCATCTCCTAGGGGATATTATCTTCAGAGAAAATAAGTAGGTGAAAAGTCAAGCGTCCTCTTGCCAGCTGACCCCTCTTTCTCCTCCTTATGTCAGCACTGGAACGAATGTAGTTTGGAGTGCTGACACCTGTTTTCTGGCCTTTTTTGGCTGTTTTTCGGGCCAAAATTGTTTCCAAAAACGTTACAAAAATGGGCTGATTTTCGGGCCGTTTTCCAGTGCGCCAGCGCCCGTGAAGGCCAGCTGGCCTGTGCACATCGGAAATCAGAAGAGAAAAGGAGAGGAAGGAAGGGTAAGGGACAAGTGTAGGAGAGATGAGAAGGGGGAAAAGAAGAGAGGAGTGGGGGAAAGGAAGGGGAAGTAGGACGAGGTAGGAGAGGAGGAAGGAGAAAGTAGGAGAGAAGAGGAGGGAGGGAAGGGAAAGAAAGGAGAAGAAGAAGGAGGTTTGTTGCAAAATGAGGGAAGAAAGGGTAGAAGAGCAACTCCGAATGTAATTAAAATGCCTTATTTTAATGCTCTCTTTTAAGGAAAACATGTATATGTAGGATTAATTATGTACAAGAAAATGTACATTTTATATTATGTGTGTAAGAAATAAAACTGAAAAACTTTTCAAAAAAAAAAAAAAGGAAACCAGAAGAGCAGCTGACAATGGCGCACGTGCCCACATAGAGGGCTCTCCGTGCCACCTCTGGCACGCGTGCCATAGGTTCGCCACCACGGGTGTAGGGTCTCCTGCTTGGATGGGGGGCTGGACTAGATGACCTACACGGTGGTCCCTCCCAACTCTTGTTATTCTGTATTCTGCTTGTCAAAAGGTTGGCAAAGCGGATCAACACGATCTTGGGACATAGCAACGGTCATAAGTACGAGCTGGTGGCCAAGGGTCTGAATGCTGATCACATGACCATGGGGATGCTACAAAAGTCGTAACTGTGAAAAACAAGTCAGAAGTCAGATTTTACACTGCCGTTGTAACTTCAAACAGTCACTAAATGAACTGTTTTAGTTACTTGTAATTATTTTCCAAAAAAGGTCAAAGCCACAGATTAATTCAGCATCAACAATTCCATTCCTGCCCATTTCATGCTTCGGAAGGCTCCAATGCAGATTTTATCCCTGACTATATTCAAGGCAGGGACAGAGCTGAAATCCCTGCTGATGAGTCCAACTACAGGCGGTCCTCGACTTACAACAGTTCATTTAGTGACCATTCGACGATTGAAACAGTGACTTATGGCCGTTTTTCAATGCTTACGACCGTTTTAGCATTCCCCGGGGGGTTCCATGCGATCAAAATTCAGACACTGGGCAACTGGCTCATCTTTACGACGGTTTGCGGTGTCCCAGGGTCACGTGATCCCCTTTTTACGACCTTCGGAGCAGCAAGGGGGAACCAGATTCACTTAACAACCGTGTTACTTAACAACTTGCAGGGATTCACTTGCCAACTGTGGCAAGGAAGGTGGTAAGATGGGGCAAACTCAAAGTGTCTCGCTTAACAACAGAAATTTTGGGCTCAATTGTGGCCGTAACCCGAGGACCACCTGTATTTTGGGAACCAAGTTCTGTACCTTAGTTCAAACAAATATACTTCCGTACAATATTCAACCATTTTCTCTCATTCTGGAAAGCTTACAGGCCCCCTGGGTCTATCCATGCCTTCCCCACTTTGTTAGATCGATTATTAATTACTGATTCCACAATCTCTTAATTGAAAGAGACCACAAAAAAACCCCCCAAACACATAGCCAGGCAATAATCCTGCAACTCTCTCTTCTGCTTCAAAGTCCCAGATTGAGCGAAGTGTAGTAGCGTTATCCTCCCAGAAACATTTCTCCCCTTTCTCCGGTATTTTTATTTACTGTTCTATCTTTCGGCTGTGGGTTATCATCCAAATAAGATTCACATGCAAACATTATCAGAATGGATCGCCTACCTTTTTATTTGTTTTGATCAGCTGAATGACTTCGTAGTAAACTTTCCGCCACAGCAGTTCCTCTGCTTTCCTCCCATAGTCCACAGGGTGTAGGAACATCAGCTTTACACAGAGTTCGCGGAGCCTGGGGCAGGAAGGAAGAGTGAAGAGAGAGAGACGCTGCTCACAATTTGTCTCAAAACCATTTTTTAAAAAAAGTCCTAATCATACATACATACATACATACATACATGTATATATATATATATGTATGTATGTATATATGTATATATCCCTCTCTAAGCAGTTTATAGAGGCAGCATATTGGCCCCAACAATCTGGGGCCAACCAAGGGGGGATGGAAGGCTGAGTCAACCTTGAGCCAATCAGGATCGAACTGATGGCAGTTGGCAGGATTAGCCTGCAATACTATATTCTAACCACCGTGCCAGTATGGCAATAGAATAGAAGAATTAAGAATAAGAACAGAACAGAAATGCCATTTAGACTTACATACTGCTTCACAGTGCTTTACAGGCCCCTCTGAGCATTTTACAGAGTCAGCCTCTTGCCCCCAACAATCTGGGTTGTCATTTAACCGACCTCGGAAGGAAGGAAGACTGAGTCAACCTTGAGCCAGTCAGGATCGAACTGCTGGCAGTTGGCAGAATTAGCCTGCTATCCTGCCTTCTAACCACTGCACCATGGATCTGCGTACAGGTGCAATTTTTGAAGACTAAGAACTGTATTCTGTTAAAAGTCAGCAGATATCTTCCCCACCCATCAAGGCCACTCAATTTGCCTAGCAGGACCTCAACCCGAGATTACTAGTCTGCTTATCTATGAAGCTGCGTCCAAACAATATTCTGTGCAATGGAATTACTTTGAGGCTGAACCTTGGGAATATGAGCCCCAGACAGAATGCTCTGGAATGAATGAATGAATGAATGAATGGCAAGCTAGTTTTGCCACACAGGAATACAACATTTTTATGATATTCTGTATTTCCATGGAATTAATTTTTCCCAGCAATACTTCACCCAGACTTTTTCCGTTCAAGTAAGACTGCTGCATCCTGGCCTTTCAAGACCATACATCTGATTGAAATGCAGAACATGGAATAAAGAAAGGCCCAACTTTCTTACTTGTTTCTCAGGCTGATGTTCTCCGGCTTAAATACTTCTTGATAAGCTGCCTTGTTTCCAAGAATGAGATCCAATCGATGCACTGCTTCAACCACAGCTCTACGAAAAGCACAGGAGGCATTCAAAGTCAGGAAGAAGCTGCTGCTCAGAAATTCTTCAGTTGGACTCAGACATAACATGAAGTTATAATATACCACCCAGAGCCCCTCTGCACCGCCCAGAACCTCACTGTCAGTTCTGCCATCTTCCGCTCGGTGCCTTGCTGGCATTCTGCCATCAAAAGCTAGGGGGGAGGGGGCAAGGGGGACAAATGTGTATGGGGATGTGAAATAGGGAAGGGGGATGACAGTTTGACGAAGATGAGGGAGTCATAAAACCAATTTGTGCCAGTCTTCAAGGCCACACTCTCTGAGAGTGGAATTTGGGTTGCACCAAGCATCTCAAGTGATTCTCAAAACACCTGTGACTCTCCATTGGCTGAAGACAAACTGGTCATGGGGTGGGAGGGGGGGCTGGGTTGAGGGGAAAAAAATTTAACCTGGGGAGGGGGGGAAGAATCTTGGTTCTAGCCTGATTTTACTGGAACCAGCAACCTTTAGTAAAAGAACCTATCACTTCACCCAAATGGAGTCGAGGGTTTTTCTTTCCTAAGGGTCCTGACTGGGGCAGGTCTGACACTCTCACTGAGGAAGATGGGCAGATAAGAAGTATGAAATACAAAATAAAATAAAATACGCTTTGACTATCTATTGCTTAGCGTGTTACAATGAACTCACTCATAGCAATTTGTGTACCATAATTTATGGTTTAGTGTGCAGTTGTGGGTTTTACCGTCAGACTCTAATACAGCCACCTTTCTGGAATGCATAGCTGGAGGGCTATAAAATTAGCCTTCTCGTCCCGCAGTGGCTTCAATTGACAAGAAGAAGGCCACAATCCAATCTGACTATGGAGATTTTCAAATCATCCATGAATCATCTTTAGTTCTGACTGAAAGGCAACCAATACTGAAGAAGCTTCTTTTTTCCCTTTTTTAAGGGAAAAAAAACCAAGGCAGTCCAGCTGCCTTTTGGAAAAACACGTTTGGGGGCCACAATCTAAACTGTTTGCCTTCAAACTCTCCAAAGAAGGAACATTGCTGAATTGTACTAAGCTCTTCTCTGGGATGCGAAGAGACTTGCTGGGCTTGCTTCTTTGCAGACAGCAAGCCATGTGCCACGGTCTATTAAAAGATCTCACAGTGCCACCAGCTGCCAAGCTCTATGGCCATCATCCAAGCCTTCCAATACCAGGGAAAAGTGACAAGGAGATCAAGCCATCCAGGCTGTGCCACACGGTACGTTCAAACACCGGCATCAAAAGCAACCTTTTGCAAAGTCATCCTTACAAGGCAAGTGTCAAAACCTTGACTTGACATTCATGTCATGGCGTGTTGCTTTTAGGGGGGTGGGAGGGGGAGGGAAATACTTCTAGCTTTTAAGACCTCTGGAAAATAAGAGCGCAACCGAAACTGAGAATGCTATTGGGAGGGCACAGAAGACACAGGAAATGACTTGAAGAAGTTGAAGGAACTGTGTAAAGTCCTTGGGAACTACCCATTATCAAGAGTGTGTGAGGGAATCCCCACAGAATTGGGGAGAAGGGGAGATGCTCAGCTGCCACTGAGCACATGCCACGTTTCTCTTGCTGGCTGTAGCAGCCCGGCATGGCAAACTGGCAAATCGTGGAGTAGTCTTAAAAGTGGATTACTGGCCTGTGGGTTGCCTGCCCCCCCCACAACATGGCGTAACATGCCTTCTGGACTCCCCCAATCCAGAGGGCCTGTAAAAGTGTCAGGCGACAACTGCCATCCCTGTCTATGAATAACAATGTAAACTCTGATGCGTCCAAAAGGGGAAAGTCAAACAGAAGCATAAAATGGGACACGTAGGTCAAGGTGAATCCTAAGGCTGTAAAAGGAGAATATTTGTAGCTCAGGGTTGAAATGAGGGGTTTTCTTGCAGACGTTTCATGACCCAACTAGATAACATTATCAGTGGTAGAAGGAAGGGGGTGTTGTAGAAAAGAGGAGGAGGAGAATCCTAGGTACCCTCTGAGCTTGGCTGTTTTCTTGCAGACGTTTCATTATCCAATTAGGGAACATTATCAGTGCTAGAAGAGAGTGGAGGGTACAGGGAGGGAGGAGGAGGAAGACTGTGGGGTCCTGGGTGCTCTCTGAGCTTGGTTGTTTTCTTGCAGACGTCTCATTACCCAACTAAGTCATGAAATCAGTGCACTGATGATGTTTTCTAGTTTGGGTAATGAAACGTTTACAAGGAAACAGCCAAGCTCAGAGAGCACCCAGGACTTCAATCAATCCTTCCTTCCTTCCTTCCTTCTCCCTCCTTCTTCCTTCTTTCCTTCCTTCTGCAAACACCTCTCCCTTCTAGCATTGATGATGTTACCTAGCTGGGTAATGAAATGTTTACAAGGAAACAGCCAAGCTGAGAGAGCACCCAGGACTCCTTCCTTCCTTCCTTTCCTCCCTCTCTCCCTCCTTCCTTCTGCAAACACCTCTCCCTTCTAGCACTGATGATGTTCCCTAGTTGGGTCGTGAAACGTTTCAAGGAAACAGCCAAGCTCAGAGAGCACCCAGGACTCAATCAATCCTCCCTCCCTCCCTCTTCCTTCCTTCCTTCCTCCCTCCCTCCCTCCTTCCTTCCTCTGCAAACACCTCTCCCTTCTACCACTGATGATGTTCCCTAGCTGGGTAAAGAAACAACCAAGCTCAAAGAGCACCAAGGACCCCTTCTCCTCCCTCCCTCCCTCCCTCCTTTTCTTTCTTTCCTTCCTTCCTTCCTCCCTGTCTTTCTCCTCCTCCTCCCTTCTGCAAACACCTCTCCCTTCTAGCACTGATGATGTTACCTAACTGGGTAATGAAAGGTTTACAAGGAAACAGCCAAGCTCAGAGAGCAGCCAGGACCCCCTCCCCTCCTAAGACTGTCCGTTTCCCCTTTCACCCCCTTCACAAAGGATGTGACAAAAAGGACAAAAATTAGTTGCTGATTTAGGGGGGGGGCTAGCTGGGAGCAATGGGGAGGGGGTTTCAAATGGGTGGATGTCCTGCTGGTAGGCGTTTCGAAGCAGGTGGAGGCAGCAGGAGCTGTACTACCCAAAGGCTATAGCGCTAGGTACACGGGAAAGTCCTCGACTTAAAGCGACCAAAACCAACCCCCTGCCCCCCAAATTGAGGTTGCTAAGGGAGTTTCGCCCCATTTTAGATCCTCATTTAAGCGAACCGTCGCAATTCTGAAGTTAGGAGGAGTACGGTCGTTAAGTGAATCCGGCTGACTTCTCCAAAGGGCTCAAAAAGGGGGATTTTTACCTGATACCCCCACCCGGGACTCTGCAACCGTCGTAAGTGCGAGGATCCCTATTTGGATCACGTGATTCCCGGTGGGGGGGGAGGGGTGGGGGAAACGGCACACGCCTCAACGGTCATTTTAAAAAATGTGGGGGGGGGGAAAGGGCCCTAAGTCTCTTTTTTTCCCCCTCCCCACCGCTCCGTTGTCAGTCAGGTCACTAAACGGACCGCCGTTGTAAGTCGAGGACTTCCACTGGGGAATAACATTTAACATCGTTAAGAGGAGCCCCCCTCATCCCCCCCTCTCTCTCTATTGGTGGGAGGGACCCACGTGCCCCATGGCTTGCGGGGATGATGGGACCTGGAGTCCCTTCACGGTCCCACGCGGGGCCTGCAAGGGGGCGATGAGGAGTTTATTTCACCCCCTCCATATACACACACACAAACAGGCGCCCGCCCGCCCGGCTTCCTTTGGGGGGGGCTGCGGGGGGGACGATGGGACCTGGAGTCCCTCAGGGCCGGCCGTGGACGATGGGGCCGCTCGCTCACCGGTAGAGCCTTTTGGTGTGGAGAGCCTTGGCCTCCGGCTCACCGCCGCCGCCGCCGCTTCCGCTGCCTTGGCTCATGGCGCCCGGCAGGCCTTGAGGCCCCCTCAGCAGCCCCTGCCGCCCCGCCAGGCCCGGCCCGCCCCTCTCGGCCGCCGCCTCAGCCCGGCCTTGGAGCGCTTCTGCTGCTGCTGCTGCTGCTGCTGCTGCTGCTGGTGCTGCTGTCGCCGCCTCCGCCGCAGCCCTGGAGCCTCCGGGTTCTGCAGCCGCCAGCGACCCCGCTCGGCCGCCATCGCGCTCCGGCTGCCCGCCGCCGCCGCCGCCGCCGCCGCTTTCCCCTCAGCCAAGTCTCGCGAGACCGCCGCCCTCGGGTCTCGCGAGCGCTCGGCGCCCAAGTCTCGCGAGAGCTCCGCAGCCGCCTAGTGCTTGTGGGGAGGGAAAAGGGGAAGAAAAAAAAAAACACCTCTGCCCCGCGCGAGTAAGCACCGCCCCCTCCCTCCAAACCCACTTCTTCAGCTCTCGCGAGGTCTGAGTCTCTGCCCGTAGACTTATTCGGAATGCAAGAGGTGGGGGCACCTCGGGAAGGGAAGGGAAGCAACCGATGGCGGGTCGCGTTTCAGGGTTTCCGATTCATTCGTTCATTCATTCATTCTGGAGGGTTTGGACATTCTTGTCGTTTCCGTGGCCTCTTTTTCTCCTCCTCCTTTTTTTTTTCCCTTTCTGGAAGTGCGGAAAAACAGCAAAGTGGCGCTAAAAGAAGTGGAGTCAAAACTCTTCTTCCATTTGTTATATGGTACTATATGTGTGTGTTGTGTATGTGTGTATATATGTGTATATATATATGTGTGTGTGTGTATAGATAGATAGATAGATAGATAGATAGATAGATAGATAGATAGATAGATAGATGTAAATATATATATATATGTATATATGTGTGTGTATGTATATATATATATATATATACATACATATATATACCCTGTTTCCCCCAAAATAAGACACCTCCTGATAATAAGCCCAATTGGGCTTTTGAGCGCATGGCAATAAGGCCAAGCACTTATATCAGGGTTCAAAAAAATAGAAGACAGGGTGTTATTTTTGGGGAAGCACGGTATATACATATCTTTAGATAATATAATAAATATAAATAAATATTATATATATATATATATATATATATATATATATATATATATATATATGTATGTATATATATATATATATATATATGTAGGTTTTTGGTTATTCGGGTTTTCTCCCGCGTAAAATTGGAAGTGTCTTGGCTATTTATTATATATATCATACCATATAACACGACACAAACACATACACACATATATATAGAGAGAGATTAGATATAGATATAGAGATGGATGGATGGATGGATAGACGGATAGACAGACAGACAGACAGACAGATAGATAGACAGATAGATACAGATTAGATGTAGATGTAGATATATAGATGGATGGATGGATAGATAGATATAGATTAGATATAGATGTAGATGTAGATATAGAGATGGATGGATGGATGGATGGATACACAGATAGATAGACAAATTAAATGTAGATGTAGATTAGATAGACAGATAGACAGACAGACAGATAGATACAGATTAGATGTAGATGTAGATATAGAGATGGATGGATAGATAGATAGATAGATGATTTCCAGGTTGAGCAGTGGGCTGGTCTAGCAGACCTCCAAGGTCCCGTCCAGCTCTGTTCTGATTCATTCTTTCATGCAGACAGGAGCCTGCAGAGGGTTTTCTGCAAACTCCATGTTTTCTGTAAAGGTCACTAAACGAATGGTTGTAAGTAGAGGACTACATGTAAACCGATATTCTATTTAAAAAAAAAAAACATATTCACTTATATTTATGGCTGGTCTCCTGCTGCCCTCTGCTGGTGACGGGTGGCAGTGCAGCCCCTCTCAGCAATACTCTTTTCGATGAAGAAAAAACGCAATAAAATCCGTTTTACATTCATTTATTTTTACTTATTTCACACCTGCCCTAGCAGAGGACAGCATGGGACCAGCCTTTCGGTGCGGTCTCCCTCCGCCATGTCCACTCCTCCGGGACATTGCAACCGTCATAAATATAAGTCAGTTCTCAAACATCTGGATTTTGATCATTTGATGGTATCAATGCTGCAACGGTCGTAAGTGTGAAAAAGTGTCATAAGTCACTTTTTTTAGGGCCGTTGTAAGAGATTAGACAGCCTTTGTCTGGAATGGTATCAACTAAGTTTCCAGCCTGAGTGGGGGTTGGACTAGAAGATCTCCAAGGTCCCTTCCGAATTTATGATTCTGTGATTCTATGGGATAGATAAAATGATAGAGATTAGATAGGTTAGATAGAAGAGAGAGGGGGGGAGGGAGAGAGCAATGATGATGGTGATGGATGGATGGATGGATGGAAGGAAGAAGGAAGGAAAGAAGGAAGGAAGGAAGGAAGGAAGGAAAGAAGGAAGGAAGGAAGGAAGGAAGGAAGGAAGGAAGGAAGGAAGGAAGGAAGGAAGAACGAACAATTTGTCTTGGACAGGGGGTCAGACTAGAAGACCTCCGAAGTCCCTTCCAGCCCTAGGATTCTATGATTCTGTGAGATGACAAGGAGTTCCCCAAAGGTTGGATTCTCACAACCAATTTAGCCAAGTCAGGGAAAGACGTAGCTGCAGCCTCTGTGTAAACTGGGTCGAATAAATGCCTTTTCTCTTTAAGCGTCTTCATTTAGATGCCTTTGTATCATCTTTTTTGTTGTTGTTGTTTTAATTCTATGCTAAGCCACCCAGAGTTGCTGTAGCAATGAGATGGACACCATTACAATTTAATTAATGAATAAAAGGGATTCATGGGAGCTGGGAGGGTTGGGCTTCTTTGGGGGCTTCTAATGTGGGGCAAACACGTTTTTGTGGTAGTTTGGGGTCCATTGGTGAACAAAAGCAGGCAGGATGGACGTACCATAGATCGGGAATGGGACTAAGAAATTATGAGTGGTCCTCAGTTACCAGAAAAAACTGGTCATTAAACAATGAAGAACCTACGGTATGACTGGTGGGTAATATATCAATGAAACTACAACTGTTCATTCATTAAAACATGAGTGGTTAATAAGTAAGTAAATACAACTGGTCATTGATTAATTAATCAAGTAATTATGAGAGGTCACAATGAAGAAATTACGACTGATCTGGTCATTCATTGCTGAAGGAAGCTCCAACAATGAACAAAAATGATGAACAGTCACTAATGAACAAACTCCAACTAATTAATTAAGACATGACGAGTAGTAATAATTTGGTCATTGCTTAATTAATGAAGCAGTTATGACTGGTCGTTCATTAATGAAGACACTATGAGTGGCCACTAATTATTGAAGAAGCTACGAGTGGTGATAAATTAATTGAGAAATTATGTGACCTTCATGTGACTTTGATTCTATCCCTCTGTTAATGCAGACTAGGATTGCATTGGCATTTTTGGCTGCTGCTGCACATTGTTAGCTCATATTTAAGCGATTGTCCACAGGATTCAATTAATTACAACTGGTGGTTAATTAATTAAGACAGGTCTCCCCTCGTTCTCCTTCAGGAGGCCCAGACAGGCTCTCCAGAAGAGAGGGACCACTTGCCCAAGTACCTCATCTCGGCCCAGCCCGAATTTGGATCCACCAACCCTGCCCTCCAGGTGTACGGCTACCAGCTGGCCTGCAGGGAGCATGAGCTGGAGCATTTCCTTAGCAAAGGAGGAGAAGGCAGGGAAGGAGAGGGACCCCCTGAATCTGAAGAAGTGGAGCTCGGACAAGCTGCGCCTCACCGTCTATGAAATGGCTGACAGAGAGCAGCCGGATCAGGCCCGGGGCAGAGGACGCAAGAGGAAACTCAAGTAGAGAAGGGGGCACTGTGAAACTTTGAGGTGTGCCCAGTGGGCAGCCGGAATGAAGGGAGCTCAGGAGTCACTGAGTATCATGATTTGTCTTGAGACATTTATTGGGAATAAATTATGAATGAAATCGAGACGAATCCAGATAAGACTTCTTCTGTGGGCCAGTCAGGTCATCGCGAAGCTGGGTGAGGTGCCAGGCGTTGGGACTGGTGACAGAGATGCCCTCATTGGGCTGTCCTCTGTTCAGACGGTCTCCTAGATGCTCATGGTCCATTCCGTTTTTCAAATTTTATTTTATTTTGACGAGTCTGATGGGGAAAGTCAGCTGCCTGCAGCTACCTGGAGTCAGGGAGCTCTACATCTGTGTTTCTCCAACGTGGAGACTTTGAGATGTGGGGACTTCAACTCCCAGAATTCCCAGCCAGCATGCCCAGAATAGTTCGGTCTGGATTCATGGGTTGTTGGTTGACACAGCAGAGGACTTGTGGCTCATTCAGCAATCGCCCGGTGAAATGGGTTGGGTCCCTCTTCAGTCGTGGACTTCAGATCAGGCAACGAGGGACTGTCAGACCTGTCCCAGTCTGATCTCCCAGGGAAGTAAAACCCTCGACTCCATTTGGTTGAAGTGAAAAGGCACTTTTACTAACAGATGCTCACTGCAGGACAGTCAGGTGGAATCTGAAGTTCCAGCGCATCAATTCAGCACTAACTCCTTGGTTTCCCCAGCCCTCCCCCCATAGTCCATCCAAGGGCAGCCAATCCAGCACCGCTGAGATTATTTTGGGAAGCGCTGAGATGTTTAAGTTGGTGAAATTCCATTCTCAGGAGAGGTGGCCTTGAAGATGCCTGCATAGACTGGATTCCAAACCGCTCTGTTCTTCCTCAACTGTCAATTCCCGCCTCCCAATTTCCCCTCATGAAGACACACAGCTTGATTGCCCATTGGTTCCCCCTCCCTTTCCCAGGTTGATGGCAGACTGCCAGCGAGGTGCCAAGCTGAAGGTGGTGGATCTGACAGGACATTGGTCTGTGTGGGGGCCGAGAGGGCCTCTGTCCAGCCTCATCGTGGTCTTAGCCAGGACGTATTGCACCGAGGGGGGGGGGGGGGGTCCCTTCCGTCTTTGTCATCCATTGCTCTTTTTTTCTTCTGTTCCGTCGGGTTCAATTCTCAGAGACTGTCTGAACAAGTCCAGTCTCTATTCTTGGAGAGGTTTTGGAGAAGTGGTTTGCCATTGCTTCCTTCCTAGGGCTGAAAAAGAATGATTGGCATAAGGTCACTGAGATGGCCTCTACCACAGGGAGGGAGGGAGGGAGGGAGGGAGGAAGGAAGGAGAAAGGGAAGGAAGAAAGGGGGGACAGAGAGAGGGGAAGGAAAAGAGAGATGGAGGGAGGGAGGAAGGGGAGGGAAGGAGGGAGGGAAGGAAGGGTGGATGGATGGAAGGAAGGAAGAAAGGAAAGAAGGAAGGAAGGAAGGGGGAGAGAGGGAGAGGAAGGAACAGAGAGAGGGAGGAAGGGAAGGGAGGGAGGAAGGAAGGAAGGAAGAAAGGAAGGAAGGAAGGAAAGAAGGAAGGAAGGGCAGGCTTTGGTGCCCATTGGAGGACTAGAACTCACCATCTCCTGGGGATTGGCCCAAAGTGACACAGCTGCCTCTCTTGAGTATTCCAGGAGCAGAACTCACCATGCCTATTGCAGGAAGAAAAGACACCGTTTCTTGGTTATTGATCCGAAGTTACTAAGTCGGCCATTGTGAGAATTGAAGGATTAGAACTCACTGTCAATTCCTGGTGGAAAGTCATTCAGGTACCTGTCATTCATATTGCAGGACTACAACTGATCGTCTGCTGGTTATGGGCCCAAAGTCATCCAATTGCCTGTTGTGTATCTTGCAAGACTAAAAATCACTGTCTCCTGGTTATAGGCCTGAGGTCACGAAAATGGCTGTCTTAGTATAAGGTACCACAAATACTCACCATCCCTTCATTATTACCCAAAGTCACTAAAGCACCAGTCGTGTGCATTGCTGGATTAGATTTACCTTTCCAATTACAGTACGAGAAGTTACCGTCTTCTGCTTCTGGGCCCAAAGTCACGGTGCTGTATCTCACTCTAAAGCCCATAGGCTGCATCCTGCTAGCTGCCAGGGCGATGGATGCCCTAATTAATTCACGGCCCTCGAGCCAAGTTTCAAAAGAAATCCAGGTAATTATTAGGAGCAACATGTCAGCACATACCCAAGTGGAGTCAGCTCTGCCCCACGTAATTTGCATCCCAAATATGACCCTATAATCTGCCTCCTCCCACGGTATGTCATAAATCACATTCTCCGAGGGAGCACTATTCAAAGGGAAGCTCCACAACTACTCACCATCTCCTGAGTTTTCCTCCAAAAAAATAAAGGTTCCATTCCTGTATAAAGGGAAGTGCTGCAAATAATCACTAACAAAAACCTGTCTATCCTATGTTATATTCCTCAAGTATTCACTTTTTCCTCTTATTCCTGGAAAGGGAAGAACCTGGCTAATCTATACAATATTGAAAAATACCCACCATCACAAACCTGGCTGTCCTGTGTCATAATCGTTAATTATCCACTTTTCCTCTTATTCCTGCAAAGGGAAGAACCTGGCTAATCTATACAATATTGAAAAATACCCACCATCACAAACCTGGCTGTCCTGTGTCATAATCGTTAATTATCCACTTTTTCCTCTTATTCCTGGAAAGGGAAGAACCTGGATAATCTTTATAATATTAAAAAATACTCACCATCACAAACCTGGCTGTCCTGTGTCATAATTGTTAATTATCCACTTTTTCCTCTTATTCCTGCAAACTGCAAAGGGAAGAACCTGGATAATCTTTATAATATTAAAAAATACCCACCATCACAAACCTGGCTGTCCTGTGTCATAATTGTTAATTATCCACTTTTTTCTGTTATTCCTGCAAAGGGAAGAACCTGGATAATCTTTATAATATTAAAAAATACCCACCATCACAAACCTGGCTGTCCTGTGTCATAATCATTAATTATCCACTTTTTCCTCTTATTCCTGGAAAGGGAAGAACCTGGATAATCTTTATAATATTAAAAAATACTCACCATCACAAACCTGGCTGTCCTGTGTCATAATCGTTAATTATCCACTTTTTCCTCTTATTCCTGGAAAGGGAAGAACCTGGATAATCTTTATAATATTAAAAAATACTCACCATCACAAACCTGGCTGTCCGGTGTCATAATCATTAATTATCCACTTTTTCCTCTTATTCCTGCAAACTGCAAAGGGAAGAACCTGGATAATCTTTATAATATTAAAAAATACCCACCATCACAAACCTGGCTGTCCTGTGTCATAATTGTTAATTATCCACTTTTTTCTGTTATTCCTGCAAAGGGAAGAACCTGGATAATCTTTATAATATTAAAAAATACTCACCATCACAAACCTGGCTGTCCGGTGTCATAATCGTTAATTATCCACTTTTTCCTCTTATTCCTGCAAAGGGAAGAACCTGGCTAATCTTTATAATATTAAAAAATACTCACCATCACAAACCTGGCTGTCCTGTGTCATAATCGTTAATTATCCACTTTTTCCTCTTATTCCTGCAAAGGGAAGAACCTGGCTAATCTTTATAATATTAAAAAATACTCACCATCACAAACCTGGCTGTCCGGTGTCATAATCATTAATTATCCACTTTTTCCTCTTATTCCTGCAAACTGCAAAGGGAAGAACCTGGATAATCTTTATAATATTAAAAAATACCCACCATCACAAACCTGGCTGTCCTGTGTCATAATCCTTAATTATCCACTTTTTCCTCTTATTCCTGCAAAGGGAAGAACCTGGCTAATCTTTATAATATTAAAAAATACTCACCATCACAAACCTGGCTGTCCGGTGTCATAATCATTAATTATCCACTTTTTCCTCTTATTCCTGCAAACTGCAAAGGGAAGAACCTGGATAATCTTTATAATATTAAAAAATACCCACCATCACAAACCTGGCTGTCCTGTGTCATAATTGTTAATTATCCACTTTTTTCTGTTATTCCTGCAAAGGGAAGAACCTGGATAATCTTTATAATATTAAAAAATACCCACCATCACAAACCTGGCTGTCCTGTGTCATAATCCTTAATTATCCACTTTTTCCTCTTATTCCTGCAAAGGGAAGAACCTGGATAATCTTTATAATATTAAAAAATACCCACCATCACAAACCTGGCTGTCCTGTGTCATAATCATTAATTATCCACTTTTTCCTCTTATTCCTGGAAAGGGAAGAACCTGGATAATCTTTATAATATTAAAAAATACTCACCATCACAAACCTGGCTGTCCTGTGTCATAATCGTTAATTATCCACTTTTTCCTCTTATTCCTGCAAACTGCAAAGGGAAGAACCTGGATAATCTTTATAATATTAAAAAATACCCACCATCACAAACCTGGCTGTCCTGTGTCATAATTGTTAATTATCCACTTTTTTCTGTTATTCCTGCAAAGGGAAGAACCTGGATAATCTTTATAATATTAAAAAATACCCACCATCACAAACCTGGCTGTCCTGTGTCATAATCATTAATTATCCACTTTTTCCTCTTATTCCTGCAAAGGGAAGAACCTGGATAATCTTTATAATATTAAAAAATACTCACCATCACAAACCTGGCTGTCCTCTGTCATAATCCTTAATTATCCACTTTTTCTTCTTATTCCTGCAAAGGGAAGAACCTGGCTAATCTGTATAATATTAAAAAATACTCACCATCACAAACCTGGCTGTCCTGTGTCATAATCCTTAATTATCCACTTTTTCCTCTTATTCCTGCAAAGGGAAGAACCTGGCTAATCTATACAATATTAAAAAATACTCACCATCACAAACCTGGCTGTCCTGTGTCATAATTGTTAATTATCCACTTTTTCCTCTTATTCCTGCAAAGGGAAGAACCTGGCTTATCTATACAATATTAAAAAATACTCACCATCACAAACCTGGCTGTCCTGTGTCATAATCCTTAATTATCCACTTTTTCCTCTTATTCCTGCAAAGGGAAGAACCTGGATAATCTATACAATATTAAAAAATACTCACCATCACAAACCTGGCTGTCCTGTGTCATAATTGTTAATTATCCACTTTTTCCTCTTATTCCTGCAAAGGGAAGAACCTGGATAATCTATACAATATTAAAAAATACTCACCATCACAAACCTGGCTGTCCTGTGTCATAATCCTTAATTATCCACTTTTTCTCTTACTCCTGCAAAGGGAAGAACCTGGCTTATCTATATAATATTTAAAAATACTCACCATCACAAACCTGGCTGTCCTGTGCCATAATCCTTAATTATCCACTTTTTCCTCTTATTCCTGCAAAGGGAAGAACCTGGATAATCTGTATAATATTAAAAAATACTCACCATCACAAACCTGGCTGTCCTGTGTCATAATCCTTAATTATCCACTTTTTCCTCTTATTCCTGCAAAGGGAAGAACCTGGATAATCTATACAATATTAAAAAATACTCACCATCACAAACCTGGCTGTCCTGTGTCATATTCCTCAAGTATTCACTTTTTCCTCTTATTTCTGCAAACTGCAAAGGGAAGAACCTGGATAATCTATACAATATTAAAAAATACCCACCATCACAAACCTGGCTGTCCTGTATCATAATCGTTAATTATCCACTTTTTTCTCTTATTCCTGCAAAGGGAAGAACCTGGATAATCTGTATAATATTAAAAAATACTCACCATCACAAACCTGGCTGTCCTCTGTCATAATCCTTAATTATCCACTTTTTCCTCTTATTTCTGCAATGGGAAGAACCTGGATAATCTGTATAATATTTAAAAAATACTCACCATCACAAACCTGGCTGTCCTGTGTCATAATCCTTAATTATCCACTTTTTCTTCTTATTCCTGCAAAGGGAAGAACCTGGCTCATCTTTATAATATTAAAAAATACTCACCATAACAAACCTGGCTGTCCTGTATCATAATCCTTAATTACCCAATTTTTCCTCTTATTCCTGCAAAGGGAAGAACCTGGCTCATCTATATAATATTAAAAAATACTCACCATCACAAACCTGGCTGTCCTGTGTCATAATCCTTAATTATCCACTTTTTCCTCTTATTCCTGCAAAGGGAAGAACCTGGCTAATCTTTATAATATTAAAAAATACTCACCATCACAAACCTGGCTGTCCTGTGTCATAATCCTTAATTATCCACTTTTTCCTCTTATTCCTGCAAAGGGAAGAACCTGGCTCATCTATATAATATTAAAAAATACTCACCATCACAAACCTGGCTGTCCTCTGTCATAATCCTTAATTATCCACTTTTTCCTCTTATTCCTGCAAAGGGAAGAACCTGGCTCATCTATATAATATTTAAAAATACTCACCCTCACAAACCTGGCTGTCCTGTGTCATAATCGTTAATTATCCACTTTTTCCTCTTATTTCTGCAAAGGGAAGAACCTGGCTCATCTATATAATATTTAAAAATACTCACCCTCACAAACCTGGCTGTCCTGTGTCATAATCGTTAATTATCCACTTTTTCCTCTTATTTCTGCAAAGGGAAGAACCTGGCTCATCTATATAATATTTAAAAATACTCACCCTCACAAACCTGGCTGTCCTGTGTCATAATCGTTAATTATCCACTTTTTCCTCTTATTTCTGCAAAGGGAAGAACCTGGCT
Source organism: Pantherophis guttatus (assembly GCF_029531705.1). The sequence goes on along the minus strand of NW_026844085.1, from coordinate 980,663 downwards.
CATCTATATAATATTTAAAAATACTCACCCTCACAAACCTGGCTGTCCTGTGTCATAATCGTTAATTATCCACTTTTTCCTCTTATTCCTGCAAAGGGAAGAACCTGGCTCATCTATATAATATTTAAAAATACTCACCCTCACAAACCTGGCTGTCCTGTGTCATAATCGTTAATTATCCACTTTTTCCTCTTATTTCTGCAAAGGGAAGAACCTGGCTCATCTATATAATATTTAAAAATACTCACCATCACAAACCTGGCTGTCCTCTGTCATAATCCTTAATTATCCACTTTTTCCTCTTATTCCTGCAAAGGGAAGAACCTGGCTCATCTATATAATATTAAAAAATACTCACCATCACAAACCTGGCTGTCCTGTGTCATAATCGTTAATTATCCACTTTTTTCTCTTATTCCTGCAAAGGGAAGAACCTGGATAATCTGTATAATATTAAAAAATACTCACCATCACAAACCTGGCTGTCCTGTGTCATAATCGTTAATTATCCACTTTTTCCTCTTATTTCTGCAAAGGGAAGAACCTGGATAATCTGTATAATATTTAAAAATACTCACCATCACAAACCTGGCTGTCCTCTGTCATAATCCTTAATTATCCACTTTTTCCTCTTATTCCTGCAAAGGGAAGAACCTGGCTCATCTATATAATATTAAAAAATACTCACCATCACAAACCTGGCTGTCCTCTGTCATAATCCTTAATTATCCACTTTTTCCTCTTATTCCTGCAAAGGGAAGAACCTGGATCATCTATATAATATTTAAAAATACTCACCATCACAAACCTGGCTGTCCTGTGTCATAATCCTTAATTATCCACTTTTTCCTCTTATTCCTGCAAAGGGAAGAACCTGGATAATCTGTATAATATTAAAAAATACTCACCATCACAAACCTGGCTGTCCTGTGTCATAATCGTTAATTATCCACTTTTTTCTCTTATTCCTGCAAAGGGAAGAACCTGGATAATCTGTATAATATTAAAAAATACTCACCATCACAAACCTGGCTGTCCTGTGTCATAATCGTTAATTATCCACTTTTTCCTCTTATTCCTGCAAAGGGAAGAACCTGGCTAATCTTTATAATATTAAAAAATACTCACCATCACAAACCTGGCTGTCCTCTGTCATAATCCTTAATTATCCACTTTTTCCTCTTATTCCTGCAAAGGGAAGAACCTGGATAATCTATACAATATTAAAAAATACTCACCATCACAAACCTGGCTGTCCTGTGTCATAATCCTTAATTATCCACTTTTTCTCTTACTCCTGCAAAGGGAAGAACCTGGCTTATCTATATAATATTTAAAAATACTCACCATCACAAACCTGGCTGTCCTGTGTCATAATCCTTAATTATCCACTTTTTCCTCTTATTCCTGCAAAGGGAAGAACCTGGCTAATCTGTATAATATTAAAAAATACTCACCATCACAAACCTGGCTGTCCTGTGTCATAATCCTTAATTATCCACTTTTTCCTCTTATTCCTGCAAAGGGAAGAACCTGGATAATCTATACAATATTAAAAAATACTCACCATCACAAACCTGGCTGTCCTGTGTCATAATCGTTAATTATCCACTTTTTCCTCTTATTTCTGCAAACTGCAAAGGGAAGAACCTGGATAATCTATACAATATTAAAAAATACCCACCATCACAAACCTGGCTGTCCTGTATCATAATCGTTAATTATCCACTTTTTTCTCTTATTCCTGCAAAGGGAAGAACCTGGATAATCTGTATAATATTAAAAAATACTCACCATCACAAACCTGGCTGTCCTCTGTCATAATCCTTAATTATCCACTTTTTCCTCTTATTTCTGCAATGGGAAGAACCTGGATAATCTGTATAATATTTAAAAAATACTCACCATCACAAACCTGGCTGTCCTGTGTCATAATCCTTAATTATCCACTTTTTCTTCTTATTCCTGCAAAGGGAAGAACCTGGCTCATCTATATAATATTAAAAAATACTCACCATCACAAACCTGGCTGTCCTGTGTCATAATCCTTAATTATCCACTTTTTCCTCTTATTCCTGCAAAGGGAAGAACCTGGATAATCTGTATAATATTAAAAAATACTCACCATCACAAACCTGGCTGTCCTGTGTCATAATCCTTAATTATCCACTTTTTCCTCTTATTCCTGCAAAGGGAAGAACCTGGATAATCTTTATAATATTAAAAAATACTCACCATCACAAACCTGGCTGTCCTCTGTCATAATCCTTAATTATCCACTTTTTCCTCTTATTCCTGCAAAGGGAAGAACCTGGCTCATCTATATAATATTTAAAAATACTCACCATCACAAACCTGGCTGTCCTGTGTCATAATCCTTAATTATCCACTTTTTCCTCTTATTCCTGCAAAGGGAAGAACCTGGATAATCTGTATAATATTAAAAAATACCCACCATCACAAACCTGGCTGTCCTCTGTCATAATCCTTAATTATCCACTTTTTCTTCTTATTCCTGCAAAGGGAAGAACCTGGCTCATCTATATAATATTAAAAAATACTCACCATCACAAACCTGGCTGTCCTGTGTCATAATCCTTAATTATCCACTTTTTCCTCTTATTCCTGCAAAGGGAAGAACCTGGCTAATCTTTATAATATTAAAAAATACCCACCATCACAAACCTGGCTGTCCTCTGTCATAATCCTTAATTATCCACTTTTTCCTCTTATTCCTGCAAAGGGAAGAACCTGGCTCATCTTTATAATATTAAAAAATACCCACCATCACAAACCTGGCTGTCCGGTGTCATAATCATTAATTATCCACTTTTTCCTCTTATTCCTGCAAACTGCAAAGGGAAGAACCTGGATAATCTTTATAATATTAAAAAATACCCACCATCACAAACCTGGCTGTCCTGTGTCATAATTGTTAATTATCCACTTTTTTCTGTTATTCCTGCAAAGGGAAGAACCTGGATAATCTTTATAATATTAAAAAATACCCACCATCACAAACCTGGCTGTCCTGTGTCATAATTGTTAATTATCCACTTTTTTCTGTTATTCCTGCAAAGGGAAGAACCTGGATAATCTTTATAATATTAAAAAATACCCACCATCACAAACCTGGCTGTCCTGTGTCATAATTGTTAATTATCCACTTTTTTCTGTTATTCCTGCAAAGGGAAGAACCTGGATAATCTGTATAATATTAAAAAATACCCACCATCACAAACCTGGCTGTCCTCTGTCATAATCCTTAATTATCCACTTTTTCTCTTACTCCTGCAAAGGGAAGAACCTGGCTTATCTATATAATATTAAAAAATACCCACCATCACAAACCTGGCTGTCCTCTGTCATAATCCTTAATTATCCACTTTTTCTCTTACTCCTGCAAAGGGAAGAACCTGGATAATCTATACAATATTAAAAAATACTCACCATCACAAACCTGGCTGTCCTGTGTCATAATCCTTAATTATCCACTTTTTCCTCTTATTCCTGCAAAGGGAAGAACCTGGATAATCTATACAATATTAAAAAATACCCACCATCACAAACCTGGCTGTCCTGTATCATAATCGTTAATTATCCACTTTTTTCTCTTATTCCTGCAAAGGGAAGAACCTGGATAATCTGTATAATATTAAAAAATACTCACCATCACAAACCTGGCTGTCCTCTGTCATAATCCTTAATTATCCACTTTTTCCTCTTATTTCTGCAATGGGAAGAACCTGGATAATCTGTATAATATTTAAAAAATACTCACCATCACAAACCTGGCTGTCCTGTGTCATAATCCTTAATTATCCACTTTTTCTTCTTATTCCTGCAAAGGGAAGAACCTGGCTCATCTTTATAATATTAAAAAATACTCACCATCACAAACCTGGCTGTCCTGTATCATAATCCTTAATTATCCACTTTTTTCTCTTATTCCTGCAAAGGGAAGAACCTGGATAATCTGTATAATATTAAAAAATACCCACCATCACAAACCTGGCTGTCCTCTGTCATAATCCTTAATTATCCACTTTTTCTCTTACTCCTGCAAAGGGAAGAACCTGGCTCATCTATATAATATTTAAAAATACTCACCATCACAAACCTGGCTGTCCTGTGTCATAATCCTTAATTATCCACTTTTTCCTCTTATTCCTGCAAAGGGAAGAACCTGGATAATCTGTATAATATTAAAAAATACCCACCATCACAAACCTGGCTGTCCTGTGTGATAATCCTCAATTATCCACTTTTTCCTCTTATTCCTGCAAAGGGAAGAACCTGGCTAATCTATATAATATTAAAAAATACTCACCATCACAAACCTGGCTGTCCTGTGTCATATTCCACCAATATTGACTGTCTCCTGATTATTGGCCCAAAGTCCCTGGACGAACTGTCATGTGTAAAGCAGAACTCGAACTCATGCTGCCTATTGCTGGAGAAGGATTCATCCTTTCCTGGCTTGTGGCCCTAGCACCCACCTGGCTCTCCTGCCTATTCCAGGACTAGAACTCCCAAATCCGGGGTTCCTAGCTCGCTACCTTGATTTCTAAAGGAAATTGGCCCCCATTGAGGATGGGAGTGGATGCCAACCTCTCCCAACTGTCAGAGAACCTGAGCCCAGGTGGCACCTCCTGACAACCTGCCTGCAGAGTGTCTGCCCACCCATTGGCTGTTGCTTAGTGACCTGTGTGTGTGTGTGTGTGGGGTCATCTCTGATGTCACAGTGGAGGGAGGGGAGGGGGCAGGTGTGGATGTAACCAGGGATGGGTTCTAAAATTTTAAATTACTGGTTCTGTGGGTGTGGCTTATTTTGTGGGCGTGGCTTGATGGTCATGTGACAATGGGTGTGGCTTGGTGGACATGTTATCGGGTAGGCGTGGTCAACTCAATGTCCCTCACGTCAAGGGGTTCCTCGCCTGGCCCCTCCCCTCCCAGCAGAAATATTTCAGTCCTAACGTCGCCTATAAAATAGCCATTCGTGGAAGACAACCTGCCTATTGTTCAAAAGAGCCATTAGTACAGGGGTCCCCAAACTTTTTAAGCAGGGGGCCAATTCACGGTCCCTCAAACTGTTGGGGGGCCGAATCAGCTGGCTAGGTGGCCATGTGACTAGGTGGGCGTGGCTAGGTCATGTGACTAGGTGGGCCAATTTAACAGTCCATTGAACAATGCACATAAATTAAACTTTAATTTGTTTTGCTCCTGGGGGTGTTTTATTTGCTTTTGTTAGATCGTTTTTTTCAGTTGTTTAGGAGTCTCAGTTTCTTCTCAGCTCCAAGGAGCTTGAGAAATCTCTCTCTGTCTTTCTCTATCTCTTTGTCTCTCTCTCTCTCTTTCCTTCTCTCTCTCCCTCTCTTTTCTCTCTCTTTCTCTCTCCTCCCTCTTTCTCTCTTTCATTCTCTTTCTTTCTTTCTCTCTTTCTCTTTCTCTCTCCCCCTCTTTCTGTCCCTCTTTCTCTTTCTTTGTCTCTCTCCCTGTATCTCTCTCTCCCTTCTCTCTTTCTCTCTCTCTCCCTCTTTTTCTTTCATTCTTTGTTTTTCTTTCTTTCTTTCTTTCTCTTTCTCTCTCTTTCTCTCTCCCTCTTTTTCCCTCTCTTTCCTTCTCTCCCTCCCTCTCCTTTTTTTTGTATCTCTCCCCCTTTTTCTCTTTCATTCTTTCTGTTTTTCTCTTTCTTTCTCTTTCTCTCTCCTCTTTCTTTCTCTTTCCCTCTCTTTCCTTCTCTCCCTCCCTCTTTTCTTTCTGTCTCTCGCTCCCTCTCTCCCTTTTCTCTCTCTCTCTCTCTCTCTCTCTTTCTGTCTCTCTCTCTGTGTCTATCTATCTTGTGGAGGCGGTGAAGGTGAAAAATGGGTCATTTTTGCCTGGTTTTTTTTTTTTTTTTTTGTCTTTTCACATATACCCCACCTCCACAAGCATTCTGCAGGCTAAAACCAGGCAAAAATGGCTCATTTTTTGGCCAAAAATGAGCCATTTTTGACTGTTTTTTTTTTTTTGGCCTCTTCTACCTCCCCCCCTACCTCCACAAGCATTTTGCAGGCTAAAATTGTTGAGCTTACCTTTTGGTTCCAGCCCGCAGGTCTCCCGAAGGCAAGTCCTGCACTCTGCTGAAGAGTGGGTGGGGTGATGTGGGCGGGGCAACCTCGTGGTGCTCCGCGGGGCAGATTAATTGGTTCAGTAGGCCGCATGTGGCCCGCGGGCCGTAGTTTGAGGACCCATCATGCATCAATATGATGGCTGATGATTGACAGCAAGCCTAAAAGTCCAGGATCGCAAGAGTTCTTCTTTCTCTGCATGCATACAAAACATCCCATACCAGGAATAGCATCTGAAGATGGAATTATGCAAGGGTGGATTTCAAAATTTTCTACTACTGGTTCTGTGGGCGTGGCTTGGTGGGCGTGGCTTGACAGGGGAAGGTTCCTGCAAAATCCCCATTCCCTGCCCCCCCACCCCAGTAACCTGCTCTGGGAAGGAATCCAACTCCCCCCTCTCCATTTCCCCAAATAAAATATGACTCCGAAGAAAAGCCAGGAAAAATCAAGCTGCTGAGAAGGAACCCGCCTGAGACTCATTCCACATTCCTGCCAGGGGCATCGAGGAAACTTTGGAAGGAGAAAACGGCTCCCGGTGCTTAGAGAGAATAGAAAGTGGAAGCCGGACGTTCGGCTCCGTTGACAACTCATTCAAGACAGGATATTTCACAATGGAAATCTCACCCAACCCTTTTTAGGAACACAAAGCCCATGTTGCACAAACCCCACAACTTCCAAAACCATAGAACCGGATAAGAATCCCTCCTCTTATCCAGTTTGTTGTTCAGCTGAGCCTAGAAATGAACGGCTGAAGGTCACTTCGCTTCTGCAAGCCGAAACTTCCTTCCAGCCGGGAATTAAAAACTTGGCTTTTCAAATCCCTTGACCTGGTCTGATGACGGGGTTTTTAAGGGTTTTAATAGGTTAATTTTAAATTTTTTAGATTTTAGTCTTTTATTTTTATTGTGGCTTGTGTTTTATTGTTGTGAGCCGCCCTGAGTCCATTGTGAGATAGGGCGGCATATAAGCCGAATAAAATAAATAAATAAAATAAATAAATCTTCCTCTTCCTCAGGTAATTTTTGGTGGGGGGGTCCAAAGCCCCCTAGGAGCAGCGGCTGCCATCCCAGAATCCCCTACAGCTCTATTCCCTACAGGGAGGACCTGCTGGGGACCCCCAATGACCCCCCAGGCGTCTGCTGTGCTTGGAGGGGGGCTGGCAGAGGGGGAAGGGGCTGCCCCCCCCAGATCCCTGGCTTCTAGGAGGGGGCTTCCTCCTTTTATCCGGAATGGGGGGACTTTGAAATCTTTCTGGAGCTCCTGCTTTGTGACATTAATGTAGGTAATCCGGGTCCAGCTGGATGATCACTGAAGGGCCCTCTTTATTCATAGTATTGTAAGAAAGAAAATGCGCTTGTTTAAGAGAAGCAAATTATCCAGTTGAGACAGTACAAAGGCAGAACAAAGTTCCTTTGAAGTAGAAACATTCAGAAGAGGGGCCCCTCAGTTGTCAGAGATAGAGACATTTGGTGATATGCAGTTTGAAGGTTAAAAGAGATCAAGGATGACCACATAAAATATCAACAAGAGATAATTTGAATCTATGCTTCGGTGGTTTACAAGAAGAATTATGATTGTTTGGCAAGAATAATATGAAACTTAGTAATTAGAAAAATGTCATTTGATGTAACGAATGTCTGCAATGATAAAACTGCTGAATTCACAGAATCCTTTGTTTGAAAATGTATAAAGCTGGGGTCTCAGGATCATAAGTTTGTTCAAAGCTTCATGTACAAACGGGCTTTGAACCTATTGCGCAGTACGCTGTCTCTGACTAACCTAGAAAAGTTGTGTTGGTCTAATTATTCCACAACAACATGATCCAGCTTTGCGACCCCGATGGCCGTCTGATCACTTGGCCAAAGGAAAACTCAGGAATGACATGAAACAGGCTTCAAGGAAGCTTTCTGAAATAAAGGCCATCGTGCCATTGTGCTTATCAGTCACACAGGGGGTCCTCGACGTACGACCAGAATGGAGCCCAAAATGTATGTTGCTAAGGGAGACCTTCGTTCAAGGAGGGTTTTTTTGCCCCATTTGACGACCACAGTTGTTCAGCGAATCCTTGCAGTTGCTCAGTGAGTCGCACGGTTGCTAAGCGAGTCTGGCTTCCTCCCTTGACTCTGTTGGGTCAGGAGGTCGCAAAAGGGGACACGGCAACCGTCGTAAATATGAGTCGGTTGCCAAGCGTCCGAATGTAAATCCCTTGATCGTGGGGATTGCTGCAACGGGCGTAAGTGTGAGAAACGGCCGTAAGTCCCTTTCTTCAGCGCCGTTGTCAAATTTGAACCGTCACTAAGCGAACTTGCTGTAAGTGGAGGACTACCTGTATACAGTCTCTTACTTTCTTGTGTGGTTCCATTAACAGAAGCCTCTCTCCCACCTCCCCTTTTACAGTCCATGAGGGAGGGTCCCTTCTGAGACATTTGCCTCGCCTCCCCCCCAATTCCTCCTGTGGACTCTGAGCTCTCAATAAAGGAGAATATTTGTAGCTCCAGGGTGAAATGGGGGGTCTTGGGTTCTCTCTGAGCTTGGTAGTTTTCCTGCAGACGTTTCCTGACCCAGATTAGCCACCATCCCTGCCAGACTAGCACTGATGATGTTCCCTAGTTGGGTCATGAAACGTCTGGAAGAAAACAAATAAGCTCAGAGAACAAGGATCCCACTGTCTTTTTCCTCCTCCTCCTCCTCCTCCCCCTCCTTCTCTCCACAAACCCCCTCCCTTCTAACATTGGTGACGTTACTTATTTGGGTAATAGTAACAATAACAGAGTTGGAAGGGACCTTGGAGGTCATCTAGTCCAACCCCCTGGCTCACACAGAAGACTTGAACTAGGGATTCAAACTGCTGAACTGCCGACCTTTCTGATTGACAAGCTCAGCGTCTTAGCCACTGAGCCACGTCTGCAAGAAAACAGCCAAGCTCTGAGAGCATCAAGGATCCTACAGTCCTTTTCCTCCTCCTCCTCCTCCTCTTCTCCACAAACTCCATTCCCTTCTAGCACTGATGTTGTTATATAGTTGGGTAATGAAATGTCTGCAGGAAAACAGCCACCTCAGACAGCATCAAGGACCCCACAGTCCTTTTCCTCCTCCTCCTCCTCCTCTTTCTCCTCCTCCTCCTCACTCCCCCTCCTCCTCACTCCCCCTCCTCCTCCTCCTCCTCTCCACCTTCCCTTCTAGCACTGATGATGTTCCCTAGTTGGGTAATAAAACGTCTGCGAGGAAACAAATAAGCTCTGAGAGCATCAAGGACTCTACAGTCCTTTTTCTCTTCTTCCTCCTCCTCCTCCACTCCATAACCCCACTTCCTTCTAGCACTGATGATGTTCCCTAGTTGGGTAATAAAACGTCTGCAAGAAAACAAATAAGCTCAGAGAACAGCCAGGACCCCTCACTACGGTCAACTCATTCTTATGCCCAAGGTTGTTTGGAGTCTACATTTCTTAGAATAAAAAACGAGAAGAGAAGAGAAGGAGAAAAAGTCTCCTTTCGGTCTCCGACAACTTGCCACAGTCAACTCACCACAGCCAACTCCCTGTAGGACAATCCAGCAATTCAAATATTTCAAATAATTAAAAAGTTAGTTTAACTTTCCACATTCCCATTTTGTTTTGCCCCTCCTTTGGGGTTGGACTAGATGACCTACAAGGTCCCTTCCAACTCTGGCAATCGAATCCCACCATTTCTTTGCTATTAGCGGGACTCTTGTCCCGCGGCGAGTTCTCGTAGACCCCGATGGAGAAGCATCTTCCGGAAACCAAAAGGAAACTTTTCTGATTTTTCTCCTACTCTCATTTTTTTTAATTATATGAAATTGAGACCCCAAACAACCTCGGGGAACCTTTTTAACACCGTAAAGAAGAAAGAAATTAAAGGGGGAAAAAATCATCCAGGACAAACAAGCACAACGCAACGAAGAGAAAACGATGGAGGCCCGAGAACCGGACGATCCCGAAGCCTCCGAGAACTGCCAGGTTTTCCAGGCCTTTGGGGACACAGGAGGGGGAGCTATGTGGATATTTGGGGTGTCTGTGTGTGACTGTTCAACAGGGCAGCCCCCCCTTTTTTTCCCTTCTTCCACCTCTCCTGGTGGAGATACAAAAGCCGCAAAAAGAAACCGTCAAAAATAGTGAGACACGATTCCTTTTCCTTGCACAAAGCCCATCTCCAGCTGTTGTTGCCTCGGGGATCGGGGAAGGTTATTTTGCATCCGTTTCTAGATATTTTTTTTACCCCTCTCGGGTTCGTTCTCCTCCTTGCACAAAAAATCCAGAAAGCCCTTGCCAAAAATTCATTCCGCAATATACATATACATATACATATACATATACATATACATATACATATACATACATACATACATACATACATACATACATACATACATACATATATATATATATATATATATATATATATATATATATGAGCCTTGGTGGCGCAGCAGACTGAAGCACTGTTAAGTAGCACCAGCTGCCTGCAATTACTGTGAGTTCAAATCTCACCAGGCTCAAGGTTGACTCAGCCTTCCATCCTTTCCAGGTAGGTAAAAGGAGGACCCGGATTGTGGGGGCAATTAGCTGACTTTGTATAAAAAAGAACACCGCTTTGGGGGTGGGGGGCGAAAGCCCAACTAAGCAGGTCTATACAAAAGTATGAAGGCTATTGCTTAACGCATTGTAAGCCGCCCTGAGTCTCTGGAGAAGGGCGGCATATAAATCGAACCAATATATATATATATATATATATATTTTCTACGTCCAGAGATTTCTTCCTGCCTCGCCTTCTTTCCCAGGGATGGAAAGCGCAGTCTAGGGTGGGGGAAAACAACTTTGCAAATTCAGAATCAGCTCTGCAAGGTGGGAATAGAATCCCAGGGCGGGAAGGGACCCCGGAGGTCATCTAGTCCAACCCCCTGCTTAGGCAGGAAACCCTACACCACTTCAGACAAATGGTTGTCCAATCTCTTCTTAAAAACTTCCAGTGTTGGAGCATCCACAACTTCTGCAGGCAAGTTGTTCCACTGATTAATTGTTCTCACTGTCAGGAAATTCCTCCTTAGTTCTAAGTTGCTTCTCTCCTTGATGAGTTTCCACCCATTGCTTCTTGTCCTGGAGTAAACCTGCTTGACTCCCTCTTCTTTGGGCAGCCCCTGAGATACTGGAACACTGCTCTCCTGTCTCCCCTGGTCCTTCTTTTCATCAGACTAGACATACCCAGTTCCTGCAACTGTTCTTCCTATGTTTTAGCCTCCAGGCCCCTAATCATCTTGGTTGCTCTTCTCTGCACTCTTTCTAGAGTCTCCACATCTTTTTTATAGTGTGATGGCCAAAACTGGATGCAGGAGTCCAAGTGTGGCCTTACCAAGGCTTTATAAAGTGGTATTAACACTTCACGTGATCTTGATTCTACCACTTTGTTCACGCAGCCTGGGCATTCTTTGTTGGTTGCTGCTGCACACGGCTGGCTCATAGTTAAGTGATTGTTCGCTTGGATTCCAAGATCCAAACGATTTTCCAGTTTACCGTGAATTTTGGCAATCGGCAAGACTAAAACGGAATACGCAAGAGTCATCGAAGAAGACGCCCATCATTTATTTGTAAGGTTCTGCTTGTTCGTTTGTTTGTTTGAAAAAAAACCCCACATCCTGATAACTCAAACAAAGGTTTAACCACCTTTTGTAAAAATCAGACTAAAGCACCTTTGGGTCTCCCCCGAATATTTATATTTTCTTAGCAGTGTATATATTTCTTTGGCAAGGAATGGCCCGAAACAGGAATGGCAGTGCAAAAATTTCGGCCAGGGTTTCTCAACCGTGGGCCTCTGGAAGACGCGTGGACTTCCAATTCCCAGAATTCCCCAGCCAGCAAAGACCACACATCTGCCAGAGGCCACGGTTGAGAAACGCTGATCTAGAACAGTGATGGCGAACCTTTGGCACGCGTGCCACACGTGGCACATGGAGCCCTCTCTGCGGGCACGCGAGCCGTCGCCCAGCTCAGTACCACCCCATATGTGTGCATGCCTACCGCCAAGCAGCTGATTTTTGGGTCTCCGCTACGCATGCATGGGGGGGCGGAGCACATGCAGGAAATGCGTGTGCATGCCCGGGGGTTGCGCGTACATGCTGGGGGGCGGTGGCGCACCCCCTGCGGCCCATTTTGGGCCTAGCAGGCCTCCCTGCAGCCTCTTGGACCAAAAACGGGCCACAGAGGCTGCAGGGAAGCCTGCTAGGCCCAAAACGGGGCGGAGGGGTCATGCACGCATGCACGGGGGACAGGGCGCAGGGGGCCATGCACATTGCATTATGGGTACAGGCATGCACGCGTGCTGTTCCATGTGCATGCATGCACTTTCGGCACGCGACGACAAAAGCTGGGATGATCTAGATCATCCCAGCTGTTCGGGAACCTGCTTTTAGTTGCATGCATTGCAACAGCCCATCTTAAATCTCCGTGCCAAATTGCTGTTGTAAAGTACAGGGTGATTTCCAAATTTTAATAATAATTACGGGATGAGAAATATTTGATAACTCCCAGCTCTGGTTCGTGGTTCCTGCTGGCGTCCGTCCAATGAAGAGCAAGTCCCTCGCAAGAATGGCTTACGCCCCAAAACCTCACGGCAGGGAAGAGCCTTGTCCTTTTAGTTTCTTTCCCTTTCCCCAACCCGGATCTCCATCTAGAGAGCAAGGCGGATGTTCAGAGACACCCGTGCAAACGGAGGTCCCATTTCGCATTCGGAATTCCAGCCACTGGCCAAAAAAGGCAGATGGTCTGGCGTGCTTTGCAAAGTTGCATCCTTCCTGCGTGGTTTTGGGCAACGGGCGATCCCCGAAATCGGAGCCGGCTCTTGGGAGGATTGGGAGCTGGTTTCTCGCCTGCAGGAAGAGAGGATGGAAAAATGGTTTTAGCGCTGTGAACATTTGGGGCTGTGAAATTAAAATCTGGAATGGAAAAAAAGGGATCACAATTCCCTCTGATTCCCAAACGTGTGTTTGAAGGCAACTTGGATTTGTTTGGGAAAGTCCACGTTTCAGATGTCGTTGAATTGATCCTGCGGTTGAGACGCTGAATTTTTTTTTTTTTTTTTGTAATAATTTTTTATTTTATTTTTTTAACGTACAAAAATTCCAGTTTCAATTGACCAGTGTGTTGTCAGGGTACAAATCATTTTAGAAAGTAATAATCGAAGTATTCACAACAATAATCGTTGCATTAATATCAATTGTATTAATGTTAATAACTGTAATAATCATACTATTTATTTAACCAAGTTAACCTATCTTCCTTGTATCATTGATCCTTTCACATATTTCCCTCTTTCTAGCTCCTGTTTTTGTCAGCTAGCCGTTGACAAAATAACTCCCAAGTCAAAAAATATTCATTCTTTTTTTTTTCCTTTAATTGTAAATGTTAGCTTATTCATTTCTGCACATTCTAATATTTTTCTAATCGCTTCTTCATCTGTTGGTTTTCCATTGTTGTGCAAATACTCTTCTTGCTGCAGTCAATATATGTAAAATCAGATATACATTCCCTTTTGTTGGGAAAATACCCAACAAAAATGCCTCTGGTTTCAAGTCTATAAGTTGTTTTATCATTTTTTTCCAACCATGTATTTTTGTCCAGTATTTTTTTGCTTTTTGACATGTCCACCACATATGATAGTATGAACCGGGTATCTGGTGACATTTTCAGCCAGTCAGTTCTTAAATGGTTCTCCGACTGAGCCTGCGAAGCTGTCCCTGGAACTGCCTGCCACTTGAGAAAAAAACAGAAGTGTGGGAGAACCTTAAAAAAAACTGCTGGTGGTGAGTGAAATCTCGTTTATCAGGAGGGGAAGATTTAGGGATCAAATGAAATTCTGAATAATGGCGATCATAGATGTGACTTTTAGAAATATATATATATATATAAAAATAAGCTTCTCACACAGAGTTTTCCGGACTTCAGTCTGTCCTCAGGATCCGCAATAGCATGGCATGGACCTCTTCATCCATGTACCCCTGCATTGGAGAAAAAAATCCCCCCAATAATGTAGATTCTAGCATCACTGGCCCACGCAAGGATTTCCCTTCAAAGCAAACACTCATTCTTCAATTTCTTTGCCAGAAACAAATCTAAAAGTGGTAGTCCTTGATCTACGACCATAATTGGAAGCCGGGGTGGCGCAGTGGTGAGAATGCAGTATTGCAGGCTAATTCTGCCCACTGCCAGCAGTTCGATCCTGACCAGCTCAAGGTTGACTCGTCCTTCTGTCCTTCCGAGGTCGGTTAAATGAGGACCCAGATTGTTAGGGGCAAGAGGTTGACTCTGTAAACTGCTTAGAGAGGGCTGGAAAGCTGTATATGAATCTAAGAGCTATTGCTATGGCTATTCTATTCTATTCTATTTTTTCTGTTCTATTTTCTATTCTATTCTATTCTGAATTCTATTCTATTCTATTCTCTATTCATTCTATTCTATTCTCTATTCTATTCTATTTTATTCTATAGAGAAAGAGGCGAGGGGGAGAGAGAAAGGGGGAGAAAGGGAGCAGGCAGATAGATAGGGAGAGGAGACAAAGAGAAAGAGAGAAGGAGAGAGGAGGAAAAGAGGGAGGAGGAGAGAGAGAGAGAAAGGGAGAGTGAGGGAAAGGAGAGATGGGGAGAGAGAGAAAGAGACAGAGGGAGAGAAGAAGACATGGGGAGAGAGAGAGAAGAAGAAGAGAGGGAGAGAGAGAGAAAGGAGAGGGGGGAGAGAGGGAGAGAGAGAAAGGAGAGAGGAAGAGGGAAGAAAGGGAGAAAGGAGAGAGGGAGAGAGAAGAGGGGGAGAGAAGGAGAGAAAGAGAAGAAGAGAGGGAGAAAAAGAGGACGAGGGAGAGATAAAGGGAGAGAAGAGAGGAAGAAAGACGAGGGAGAGATAAAGGGAGAGAAGAGAGGGAGAGAGAAGGAGAGAGAAGGAGATAGGGAGAGAGAGAGAAAGGAGAGGGAAAGTGAAAGGGAGAGGGAGAGAAAGAGGAGAAGAGGGAGGGAGATGAGAGAGGGGGAGAGATAAAGGGAGAGGAGAGAGGGAGAAAGAAGAAGAGGGGGAAAGAGGGAGAGAAAGAGAGAGAAGAAGAGAGGGAGAAAAAGAGGAGGAGAGAGAGATAAAGGGAGAGGAGAGAGGGAGAAAGAAGAGGGAGAGAAAGAGGGGGAGAAAGGTGGAGAGAGAAGAGAGAAGAGAGAAAGAGGAGAGAGGGAGAGAGAGAAAAGAGAGAGAGGGAGAAGGAAAGAGAGGGAAAGGAGGGAGAGAGAGAAAGCTGCTGGAAGCTCCCACCTGTCTTACCTGGGCTGCATTGAGCAGGTGAGTCCTGTATATGGCCACGATCTCTTGGTGGTTCTTTTGCGCAACCTGAAAGAAGCCAAGCGAAGGGGTGAGAAACGGCCCATGGGGGCTCAGCAGTCAGCAGACTCAACAACCCCATACAGGCAGTCCTCAACTTACGACCATCCTTTCAGCAACCCAGAGCCTCCTTGACTCTGCATAATGACTGCAGAATGGGAAGAGCTGGAATCGCATGGCCGCCTCGCTTAAGCAACGGCAACAATTTATTCGTCATAATTCTGGGCTCCATTGTAAGTCGTAAGTCGAGGACCAGCTGTCGTGCATAACATACAGCATAAAAACCAATTTCCCCAGCCACTACTCCACAGAGATTAGCTGGACCGCGTGGCGAAGGAAAGATAATATATAGGGCAGAGCAAGGCGGGAATGGCGGTTCCAGCAGGTGGTCGATTTTACCGGTTCTCCGAACCGGCTGAATCCCTGTGCAAAAGTCTTGGTAGGGTTCGCCAGGACCAACTGGTCGAAATAGTACAAATGCCAGCACCAGAATCGCTTCGTATCGCAAGTGTCGCACCCCCACGCCAAGTCCTGTGTGACTCACCTCGTTCTGCAGGATCAGCCGAGTGCGTTCGCTCCGTAGGTTCAAGATTTCGCTCGAGAGCTTCTCCGTTTCCTTCAGCAGCTTCTTGATCTGAGGGGAAACCAAACCAGACGGCACGGGTATAGTCCTCGACGTACGACCGCAGAGGAGCCCAACACTTCTGGGCTTAAGCGAGGCAGTCGTGAAGTGAGTTTTTCCCTCATTTTACGACCTTTCTGGCCACGGTCGTTAAGTGAATCGCCGCAGTTGTTAAAGTTAGGAACGTGGTTGTTAAACGAATCCAGCTTCCCCATCGACTTTGCGGGTCAGAAAGTCAAAAAAGGGAATCAGGTGACCCTGGGACACTGCAACCGTCATAAGTACATGCCAGTTGCCAAGTGCCCGAATTTTGATCACGCGACCGCGGGGATGCCACAAAGGTCGTAAATGTGAAAAACGGTCATAACTCACTTTTTTCAGTGCCATTGTAACTTCGAACAGTTGCTAAATGGATAGGTGTAATTGTTGTGGTCCGCCAGCAGCCCATGGAGCTGGCAGCGGAGTCGGACAGTGAGGAGGCTGGGGAGGATCATGGGCCAGTCCTGGTATCTGGGGAAGGCCCGGACGAGGGCTCTGCGTCGGAGGCAGAGATGGGGCCAGGGCCATCTGGGAGTGATACACAGACTCCGGAGCCCCCAGAGTCAGACAGCAGAGACGTAGAGGAACAGGAGGAGCCTGTTCCTAGTGCGTGCATGCGCAGAGCTGCCAGAAGGCATGAACAGTTAAAACAAAAGGGACGACTCGGGAGTAAGGCCTGGAGATGATTGGTGCCTTCCATAAGGCTTAAAAGAGAAGCAAAGGCACACGGGCCCTTTGCAGGAAAGCAACGTTGTTAATTCTGTTCCCAGTCGGCATCTCTGTTTGATTCTGGAATCCGTGTGGCTTTGCTAAGTAGACTGGAAACAGCAAAAAACGGCCCTTCCCCCCCACCCCCGCGAGGCCATCCAGAGGCAGGAAACAGCCTGTTTCCCTACTTCTGGTGGGCCCAGGAGGCCCGAAAATCAGCTGAGCTCGCGTGCCCACTGATATGATCAGGTGGCACACATGCCATAGGTTCGCCATCACACGGGTCTAGGGTCTCCTGCTTGAGCAGGGGGTTGGGCTAGAAGACCTCCGAGGTCCCTTCCAACTCCGTCAACTTTCACATATCATCTTGTGTATGGGTTTAAGAGACCTGATACAGCCACTTGTCATAGGGTCTCCTGCTTGTACAGAGGGTTGGACTAGAAGCAGAAGGTGGCATTCAGCCGTTTGCACAAAACCGTAGCGGCAATCGCACCTTTCCCGGCTCCAAGTCATGCTATTTAAGCACGTTTTTGAGGCCGGATGCATGTGCGGGGGTAGAACTGGTGGAAAAGGTAAGTGAAACCCACGCCTGACTAGAAGACCTCCAAGGTCCCTTCCAGCTCTGCGATTCTGTTAAAAGTTGCCTCTTCTCCCTGCCCCCTTTGGTTCTTACCTTGGCATCTCTCTCCTGGCACATCTTGGCGATGTCGTCCACTTTCTTATTCAGCTTGTCCACGTTGCCCTCCAATTTCTGGGACTTCCCTCTCAGCTCCTCCACTTCTTCCTCGTGCTCCAGAGCTTCGGCCATCAGCTCTTGAGTCTTCCGCAGTTCGCGGTCCAGGGCTTCCTTGTGACGGGTAGATGCTCCCCTGGCTTCCTCGTATTTCTCCCGGAGAGCCGCCAGTTCCTCCCCCAGGACCTGAGCCCTGGTGGATAGCATGCTGCAGATCTTCTCGTATTTGCCGAGAACTTGTTCTTCCTCCCGGCGCAGGTCAGCCATCTGGGCCAGGACTCGGTCCAGGAGCTGCATCAGGCTGGCTGCCTTGAGGCCACCTTGAGTCACCTGAGATGCAACCAGCAGCTTCTTCATCTCCTGCAAGCCTTTCTCCAGTTCCACCATCTGCTCTCTGACCTTCCAGTTTTCCCCGATGACCTCGGAGGCCTCCAAGAAGATCTCTTGACCGGTTTTGTCATCGTCGGGGCTCCTGGGATCAAGCAGGAGAGTCCGGTCGGCCTCCAAGGCACGGTTCTCCTCTTCCATCTCGGACACCAGCTGCAAGGCCTCGTTCTGCTTCCTCACCACGTTGTCCAGCTTCCAGTGGAGCTCCTTCAAGATGCAGCTGTCCAGGTTGTCGCCGATGATGCCGCTGGCGTCTTGGTTCACCTTCTTGAGGAAGTTGTTCCTCACGAACATCACCTCCTTCCTCTGCTCCTCCAGCTTCAGGCGCAGCTTGCCCGATTCCTCTTTCTCCAGCGAGAGATCCTGGGACAAGACCTCCACCGTCCGTTTCAGCTCTTCCACCAGGCGCTCGGTCTTCTCTGCCCGAGGAGAACCCTCCGTGGAGCCATGTAACTTCTGAAGTTCTTCCTGAAGCTTCTCCCTTTCCCTGCTCAGCTGGGCCAATTCCTGCACCAGGCCGCCGTTGTTCTGCTTGAGGTCCCACACTTCCTTCTCCATGTCAGAGCTTCTCCGATGGCATGGACGGGCCTTGTTTTCCACCCCCTCAGGTTTCGGCCTGAGCTTCACCTGCCCCACAAGACCATTATGGACCTGGGTCTTTTCTACCCCATCTTTCTGCAGCTCCTTGACGGTCTCTAAGCGAGCCGGCTCGTGGCTAGAGCCATTCTTCTCTTCTTCAGGAAGACCGTTGCCGTTGACCAAGGTTTTGGAAGGAGGCTCCAAAATGGCTTCTTGGAGAGGTCGAGCTTTGTCCACGAGAGCAGAACAGGCCTGTTCCAGGTTAGCCAGAGCCCCCTCCAGCCGGTGACAACCTTCTTCCAGGCCGTGACGCATTTCTTAACCGCGCCGGATGGCACCGCTTGGAACTGCAGCCTGCTGCGGACGGCCTCCTCGGCTTCCTTCTTCAGGTCCTCGTTTTCAGCCAACATGGCCACCATCTCCTCCCGGGCCCTGAACTGGGTCTCCTCCATCTCCTTAATGCACTGGGCCACCTTCGCCTGGGCAAGGCTGGTCTCGGGAGGACCGGCCAGGTGTTTTCCCAGGAGACCCCGCAGCCTTCGGTTCTCGTCGCCCAACTGCTGCGTCCGACCCTCCATCTCCTTGAGGGCCGCGTTCTGCGACTTCTTCTTGGCTTCGAAGACCCCGATGACGGCCCTCATGTTCTCCATGTGCCCCTCCATCTCCTCCACCCGCCTGACCGCGGTGGCCTTCTCCTCCAGAGCTGCCTGGAGCTCATTCCGCAGGTGCTTCAGCTCCTCCGCCTCTTCCTCGCCAGGCCACCGGACCGTCCCGGCGGGCTGGAGCTTGGTGGGACTGGTCATCCCACCTTGCGTTGAAGCTTTGGCCAGCTCCTTCTCTGCTTCCTGCTGCTTCTTCCTCTCCTTCAGGTCTCGGACTTGCTGGGCCAGAAGGTCCAGGCAGTGGTCCCCCTCCGTGTGATCGTGGCCGAGGTGCCGACTCAGCTGCCGCCAGTCGCGGACACGTCCCTCCCGATCTGGCAGGAGTTGGCCGATCTCCTGTACTTGGTCCCAGACCTTCTCTTTCAAGAGCTGGCACCCCTTGGAGAAGACCTGGCACTCTTTGGTCTTTTGGTCCAGCTGTAGTTCCAGCTGGATCACTTTCATCTTTTCCTCCCGGAATCTGCTCTGCCATTCCCGTAACTCGGAGCCTTCCTCCGCCTCTCCTTCATCGTCGCTCTGGTCGCCCGCCTCGCTCTGGAAAGCCAAGCTACTCACGTCGGTGTCTTTCCCGCTCTCGGAGGGCACCTGCGGGAAAAGGGACAGAAATCACACAGGTAGTCCTCGACTTGCCTTGACTCAAGGGAGGTACTAATCCCACTCTATAAAGCCTTAGTAAAGCCACACCTAGAGTCCTGCATCCAATTTTGATCACCACACTATAAAAAAGAGGTTGAAACTCTAGAAAAAGTGCAGAGAAGAGCAACCAAGAGGATTAGGAGGCTAAAACAGATGATGAACAGTTGCAGGAACTGGGCCTGGCTAGTCTAGTGAAGAGAAGGACCAGGGGAGACAGGAGAGCATCTTCCAATATTTGAGGGGCTGCCCCAGAGAGGAGGAAGGGGGTCAAGCTATTTTCCAAGGCACCCGAAGGCCAGACAAGGAAGAATGGATGGAAACTGATCAAGGAGAGATTTCAATTACATTTTCAATGACCTACGACCACAATTGAGCCCCGAATTGATGTCGCTAAGTGAAACATTTGTTAAGTGAGTTTTGACCCGTTTTATGGCTTTTATTGCCACCTTTGTTAAATGAATCATGGCCGTAAGTAAAAAAATGCAAACAAACTGCTAGTACCCTGTTTCCCCTAAAATAAGACCTCCCCTGATAATAAGCCCAATCGGGCTTTTGAGCGCATGGACTAAAATAAGCTCACCCTGAAAACAAGCCCTCCCCGAAAATATTTAAATCATGCGCAGCCCGTCCCCACCGTTTCCTCTGGTTTCCTCCACGCACCCCAAAATAATAAGACCTCCCCGAAATAAGGCCAACCACTTTTTTCAGGGTTCAGAAAAATATAAGACAGGGTCTTATTTTTGGGGAAAGACGGTACCAAAGAACTAAAAAAAATCCCCACCAAACCTCTGGTTCTTTTAGTTGAAAGTATAAATGGCCGCTCTTACCTGTGAACCAGTTTCCGACGAGTCAAACAGCCCCAGTTCTGTGGAAACAGAAGCACCCAAAATGAACGGGATGAAAGGATGTGTCGAGAATGTCAGGTTCTTTTACAGGGCTGGTGGGGTGGGGTGGGGTGGGGGCTTCTGTGCCAGGTTTCTGGGAGACCCCTTTGCTGCCTTGGGCAGACAGACACGGACTCCTTCCATGGGTTGACAATCTCCCAGTTTTTCAGATAGATAGATTGACTGAGTGATCAGTTGTTTGATTGATAGACTGAGTGATCGATTGATTGAGAGATTGAGAGATCAATTGTTTGATTGATAGAGTGATAGTGATAGAGTAATAGATTGTTTGAGTGATCGATTGATCGATTGAGTGATAGAGATATACTGATTGAGTGATAGTGATAGAGTAATAGACTGAGTGATCGATTGATTGAGTGATAGATTGAGATATACTGATTGACAGATTGATTGATCGATTGAGTGATTGAGTGATAGATTGAGATATACTGATTGACTGAGTGAGAGATTGAGAGATTTATTGATTGAGTGATCAATTCTTTGATTGATAGATTGAGTGACTGAGTGATAGATTGATAGATTGAGATACACTGATTGAGTGATAGATTGAGTGATAGATTGATTGAGAGATTGAGAGATTGAGTGATAGTGATAGAGTAATAGATTGAGTGATCGATTGAGTGATAGATTGAGTGAAAGATTGATACATTGAGATATACTGATTGAGTGATAGATTGATCGATTGATTGAGTGAGTGATTGAGTGATAGATTGATCGATTGAGTGATAGATTGAGATATACTGATTGATTGATTGATAGATTGATAGATTTATTGAGAGATTGAGTGATCAATTGTTTGATTGATAGAGTGGTAGAGTGATAGAGTGATAGATTGATTGAGTGATCAATTGATCAATTGATCAATCGAGTGATTAATAGATTGAGATATACTGATTGATTGAGTGGTATTGACAGATTGATTGAGAGATTGATTGATTGATAGATTGATAAATTGATTAATAAATACATTGAGAGATTGATATAGGCAAATAGACAGAGACAGATCAATCTATCAGTCATTTATCAATCGATCACTCAATCACTCAATCAGTCTATCTATTTATCTATCTATCTATCTATCTATCTATCTATCTATCTATCTATCTATCTATCAATCTATCACTCAATCTATCTATCTATCTGAAAAACTGGGTGATTTTCAACCAGTGGATGGAGTCCCGTTTTTGACTGCCCATGTGAAATTAACCAAGGCAGCAAAGGGATCAAGGAGAGATTCAACCTGGAAATAAGGAGAAATTTCCTGACAGTGAGAACAATCAACCGATGGAACAGAAGCTGCCTTCAGAAGCTGTGGGAGCTTCAACACTGGAGGCTTTCAAGAAGAGACTGGACTGCCATCGGTCAGAAATGGTGTAGGTAGGGTCTCTTGCTTGGGCAGAGGGGGGTCGGACTAGATGACCTCCAAGGTCCCTTCCAACTCTGTTAATCTATAATTTGATCCCTGTGACTAACCCAGATTGCAACATTACCCTGGGACATGTATATTTGACTTCAGGAACACCCTAGTCCACGCCAGCCATTGAGTTTGGAATTCAAACCCCTTGAAATAGAAAAAGGAAAACGTTCGTGGAGATGGCCCCAATTCTTCCTCATCGTATACTTTATCACCTCTAAAAATATGTGCCACTCAGTTTCCAGATTGGTACTTATTTTTAAGAGGGAATAAAGTCTATTTCCGGCACATACTTTTGCTGCCAGATCGACACGAGTCGCGATTTCTCCGCCTGGCTCCCCAATACCTCGTTTTTTCCATCTCTTCAAGGCAGTCCGGATCTGTCTCCGAAGAATCCGGTTTTTGCTTCGCGTGGCGTAGTACAAGGCATCGTGGTCGGTCTTGTCCATCAAAGCCACGTTGGCCCCGTTCTGCAGGAGAAGGTCAGCTGCCTCTGCGCCTCCGTTTTCGCAGGCAAGGATGAGAGCCGTCCTGGACAAAATGGGTAGAAACCGTGTAACAGATTAACAGAATTGGAAGGGACCTTGAAGGTCATCTAGCGTGTGCCCACACCAATAATTCAACCCTGCCCCCCGTGCATGAGTGCGTGACCCCCCATGCGCTCCCTCCACTTTTGACATGCGATGGCACGGTGGGCCCCATAGGCCCGTTTTTTGCTCTCTTGGAGCCTGGGGAGGGCGAAAATAGCCTTCCCCACCCCCCTGGAGGCCCTCCGGAGGCTGGAAACAGCCCGTTTCCTGACTTCTGGTGGGCCTGGAAGATCCCAAAATAAGATGGCCAGCTTTTTATTTTATTTTATTTATTATTTTATTTTATTTTATTTTATTTTATTTTATTTTATTTTATTTTATTTTATTTTATTTTATTTTATTATTTTATTTATTTTATTTTATTTTATTTTATTATTTTATTTTATTATTTTTTATTTTATTATTTTATTTTATTTTAATCAAATTTATATACCGCCCTTCTCCCTGAGGACTCAGGGCGGTGTACAGCCAAAGTAAAAACATAAACTACAATCATTAAAATACAATTAAATATATATATATATATATATATATATATATATATATATATATATATATATAATTATATATATATATATATATATATTTGGCCCCATAATTAAAAGCAATGACAAAACAATTAAAAACATTTAAAAAAAGGTGTTAGGCCAGCCCGGCTTGCTGGAAAAAGAAGGTTTTAAGGGCACGGCGGAAGGCACGGAGGTCTTGGATTCTCCTTATCTCAGGGGGCAGCTGGTTCCAGAGGGTAGGTGCCCCCACAGAGAAGGCCCTCCCCCTGGGGGTCACCAGCCTGCATTGCTTGGCTGATGGCACCCCGAGGAGGCCCTCTCTGTGGGAGCGCACAGGTCGATGGGAGGCCGTCGGTAGCAGCAGGCGGTCTCGAAGATAGCTAGGCCCTATGCCATGGAGCGCTTTAAAGGTGATAACCAACACCTTGAAGCGCACCCGGAAGACCACTGGGAGCCAGTGCAGCTCACGCAGGAGCGGTGTTGTATGGGAGCGCCATGCAGCTCCCGTAACTACCCGCGCGGCCGCATTCTGGACCAGTTGGAGCCTCCGGGTGCCCCTCAAGGGGAGCCCCATGTAGAGAGCGTTGCAGTAGTCCAGGCGAGAGGTGAGCTAGGAGCTGACCTAGGGCAAACCTCGCGTGCCCAGAGATATAGTTCCACGTGCCACCTGCGGCACGCGTGCATAGGTTCGCCATCATGGCCCTACATCATTTTCGACAAATGGCAGTCCGGTCTCTTCTTGAAAGCCTCTCAAATATTGGAAGACTGCTAGACTAGCCATGCCCAGTTCCTGTAACCATTCTTCAGATTACAGATTAATAGAGTTGGAAGGGACCTTGGAGGTCATCTAGTCCAACCCCCCCTGAAGCAGGAGACCTGACACCATTTCTGACAGATGGCAGTCCAGTCTCTTCTTGGAAGCCTCCAGGGATGAAGCTCCCACAACCTCCGAAGGCAACTTCTGTTCCATGGGTTGATTGTTCTCACTGTTAGGAAATTCCTCCTTATTTCCAGGTTGAATCTCTCCTTGGTCAGTTTCCATCCATTATTCCTTGTCTGGCCTTCGGGTGCTTTGGAAAATAGCTTGACCCCCGTTCCTCCTCTCTGGGGCAGCCCCTCAAATACTGGAAGATGCTCTCCTGTCTCCCCTAGTCCTTCTCTTCACTAGACTAGCCAGGCCCAGTTCCTGCAACCGTTCAGTGGTTATTTAAAAGAATGACACAGTTGGAAGAAATCTTGGAGGTCTTCTAATCCAACCCCCAATTCAAGCAGGAGACTTCCTCCACTTACACCCACAATGGAGCCCAAAATTCATATTCCTGTGTGAGAAATTGGATAAGTGAGTTTTCTCCCATTTTACAGCTTTTCTCCCCACGTTTGTTAAGTCAATCATCCAAATTCAGAGGCTTGGCAACTGGCACGTACTTATGACCGTTGCAGTGCCCCGCGGCCACGCAATCCCCTTGTCAGCACTTCAAGCTGCATTTACTCTAGTGCTGACATAAGAAGGAGAAGGGGAGGCGTCTGAAAAGGGACGTTTGACTTTTCACCTACTTATTTTCCCTGGAGATAATATCCCCTAGGAGATGGGATGGGAGGGGGAAATTCCTTTGAGCTGGAGCAGTAGATTAGGGGTAGAGTGACTTGGAAGATGGACAATGAGTGCAGGGGAGTGGGGAACGGAAAGGGAGGGTTTTGGGTCTGGAAGTCAGTGTTGGCTGCGATGAGTCGGAGCTAGAATGTCGTGCTTAATAAATGGGAGTTTTTCTTCAAAGACTTTGTTTGAAATGCAATTTATTTGAGACGACCTCAAAACCTGACACCCCTTTTGCCACCTGACAAACAAAGTCAATGGGGAAAGCCAGATTCACTTCACTTAACTGCAGTGATCCACTTAACAACTGTGGCAAGAAAGGTTGCAAGATGGGGCCAAACTCACTTCATGTCTCGCTTAGCCGCAGAAATGTTGGGCTCGATTGCTGTTGTAAGTCGAGGACTATTGATAATCACCAGTCTACACTGGACTGGACTGGACAGATCCCACTGTCATCATCATCATCATTTAACAACCCCATAATTCCTTTCGGGGTGGAGTCTGGGCAACTGAATGGAGCCGTTTATTGGAACTGTTTATTGGCTGGATGCCTTTCCTGTTGCCAATACGGAGTTATATCCAGCAGATAAATTCTATTTGTGCCCAGAGAGAGAAATATCTGCCTCTACCTAGGATCGAACTCACAGCCTCCCGATTGTGAGGCGAGAGCTCCACCTATAGGCCACTACACCACTCTACTGGACTGATACTACTGTACCCCGATAATATAATGTACTACTTGCTTTGAAATAATAAAATGTATATTTTTTTAAAAAGGACAAAAAAGAAACTCCCTCTGCTTGCCACAGAGATGAATTTGGACATCAGGGAACAGCTGGTGCAGTTCTTCCCACATCTGGCCGCACCTCTGGATTTGAGGGACACCTAGTTCTCTAGGCCAGAGTTCCCCAATCTTTTCGGGTTGGCGGCCCGAGCTGGGGGGGGGGGATGGGGAGAGGGAATGATATTGTGGGATGGGTAGGTGCATGTGTGTGCGTGAGCACCTGTGACATTTGTGGCGACACTCACGTGAGTGAGACCATGCGTGCCCGTGGGCGCTCACACACCGGCCAGCCACTCACCTGGCCCAGTGGCGATTAGGCTGTGAGTTGCAGCCCACAGGTTGGAGACCCCTTCTTGTTGTGGCTTGTCGGCCACCGGCCCCTCCAGCAGCCGAATCAGAGGAGGAGGAGGAGGCAGGGAGTCAGGGTCAGCCTCAAGGCAACCTGAGAGCTCCGAGGGGGAAGAGGGAATGGAGCTGGCAGAGAGAGAGAGGCAGAGGTGGAGCCTGAGTCGTCCATTAGCCCTCAGATGGAGAGTCAACCTCCCCCAGGTCTGGAGGTGGCTGATGAGGAAGAGGAGGAGCAGCTGGGTCCAGTGCCTGATATGCAGAAGGCAGAGGAGAGGAGAGCAGTGGTAATCTATGGGCCGGTCCTTGGGACGGAAGAGCCATCGCTGCTAGTGAAGCCCCACAACTAGCTCTGGGGATAAAAGGCAGGGGGCAGAGATGAATAGGTGTGGCAGACAACTATTCCTCTCCCTGCCGGACAGACTTGTTAGCCTGTGGTGAGAGAGAAACTTTTTGCCGGGGCTGCCGGCGCTCCTAATTAAAGGAATCTTTTGAGTTCACGTCAAAGGTTTTGTCGTGTTTGAGGAGCTGGGTCAGACCATTTCATTAAGCGACTAAACCTTTTGCCTCTCCCGATTCCAGGCTGCCGGATTCAACGGCCTGCCTCGCAGGGTGGTCGCCGCAAAGGAGAGACTCACTTGCCATCCTTATCCGGGAGGTCGACCTTGGCACCCCTCTGGAGCAGCTGAGAGCAGATGGCCGTCTGGTTCCCCTGAGCCGCGATCATCAGGGGGGTCCGGTCATTCTGGAGCCAAAAGGAGAAGCATAAAACTCAATTTTGGGCCCAAAGAAGGGGCGGGGGGGGAAGGACAGGACCAAAGCAAGGATGAGCAGCGGATGGTTCCGGAACCCATCTTGGGGCTTTCTGGAATGCTGACCTTTTAGCTTGCTTTTTCCAATTAGCAACCAGTTGGAAGATCATTTGAAATCAATTTATTGGAGTGCTTTGATAAAGGGGGGGGGGTCTCCCTATGAAAAAAGGGGGAGCCTGGAAAAATGGCTTAGGTTCACTTGGTTTAGAAATGGTGCTGTTGATGAACCATGGTGGCGCAGTGGTTAGAGCGTGGTACTGCAGGCTATTTCTGCTACCTGCCGGCTGCCTGCAATTTGCCAGTTCGAATCTCACCAGGCTGAAGGTTGACTCAGCCTTCCATCCTTCTGAGGTCGGTAAAATGAAGACCCAGATTTTTTTGGGGGGGGGGGGAGGGGGGCAATAGGCTGACTCTGTAAACCGCTTCGAGAGGACTGTAAAGCGGAATATAAGTCTAAGTTCTATTGCTATTCCTTCCTTCCTTCCTTCCTTCCTTCTTTTTCTTCCCCCAATTCGTCTCTTATTCATGTTTTCTTCTACCTAATTCCTTCCTCCTTCCCTCCCTCCCTCCCTCCCTCCCTCCCTCCCTCCCTTCCTTCCATACTTCCATCCATCCATCCATCCTTCCTTCCTGTTTCCTTCCTTTTCATTTCCTCCCTCCCTCCCTTCCTTCCCTTCCTTCCTTCCTTCCATACTTCCATCCACCCATCCATCCTTCCTGTTTCCTTCCTTCCTTTTCATTTCCTTCCTTCCATCCATCCATCCATCCATCTTTCCTGTTTTCTTCCTTCCTTTTCATTTCCTTCCTTCCATCCATCCATCCATCCATTCATCCATCTTTCTTCATTTCCTTCCTTCCTTCCTTCCTTCCTTCCTTCCTTCCTTCCTTCCTTCCTTCCTTCTTTCCTTCCTTCCTTCCTTCCCTTCCCTTCCTCCCTCCCTCCTTCCTTCCTTCCTTCCCGTTACAATGCAGTATTGCAGGCTAACTCTACCCACTGTCAGCAGTTCGATCCTGACCGGCTTAAGGTTGACTCAGCCTTCCATCCTTCAGAGGTGGGTAAAATGAGGACCCAGATTTTTGGGGATAAACTGAAATGGGCAGGTTTTACCTTTATATAAGTAGCATTATAACCTGAAATAGCCTTCCCCCAATATAGTGGGAGTTGTTTCCATTTTCCCAGTAATAAAAGTAAAATTTACTACAGTAGTAAAAAAAATAATAATATCCCAGCTATTAAAAAAGTGCCTTCCATTAATCAAAAATTGTCAATAGGAAAAAAAACTCCTTAATGACTAAGTTAGTAAATGACTTTTTACCTTATCCGTAACATCAAGGAAGGCTTCTTGGTCGCAGAGAAGCAAGACACTGGAGGCACAACCAGATAAAGCTGTTGGTGGAATTAAAAAAGGGGTTTAAAATGTTGAAAAACTCAGATTTTTACAATGTGCCCATAATAGTAAGAGCCTGTAGTACAGTGGACTAAAGCACTGTTATTAACATCTGCTGCTTGCAATTACTGCAAATTCAAATCTCACCAGGCTCAAGGTTGACTCAGCCTTCCATCCTTTCTAAGGTAGGTAAATTGAGGACCCAGTTTGTGGGGGCAATAAGCTGACTTTGTATAAATATACAAAAGGATGAAGGCTATTGCTTAACGCACTGTAAGCCGCCCTGAGTCTCCGGAGAAGGGCGGCATATAAATTAAAGCAAAAAAAAAAAAAAAGTAAATGCAATTTTCAAGACCAAAAGTTTAAAAAAAAAAAAAAACTTGTAGCAAATTTGACTAATCTCTGCTAAACATCATAAACCCTAAATTTCATTTAAAAATAAATAAATAAAATAAAAGTAAAGGAGGAATGTATCTTTTAACAAAACATGCACGTACTCAAAAGTAAGCCTCGGTGAGATCCGTAGGACTGATGCCGCTAGGATAATTACTATCCTCCTTAATTTCACATAACAGTTGGAGTTGGAAGGGAACTTGGAGGTCATCTAGTTCAACCCCTTGCTCACACAGGAGGCCGATACTAGGGATTCAAACCGCTGAGCTGCCGACAGTTCTGATCGACAAGCTCAGTGTCTTAGCCACTGATCCACCTAGTCATGGCCGTCTGAATGATGGTTGTATGATACCATAGAATTTTACATGAGATGGGCATTAGTGAACTTTACTTATTAAATTTATATGCCATTCATAGCTTGTCTTCCATTTGTAACCCTTCCTTCCTGCTTTTTCCATCTTTCTTCTCAACTCACTGTCCCATCACAATTTTAATTTATTTGGCATCTACAGAGGTCATGCATATATATATATATATATATATATATATATATATATATATATATATATGCATATTCTTTCTAGCCAGGTTTATATATATATAGTTTTATTTAAATATAAGGCTTTAACTTAATTTAATATATGGTTTTATCTTAATTTAATATATGATTTTAATTTAATATTTTATCCTATATTGTATTGTCCACTAGATAGATGATAGACAGATGACAGATAGTACGATAGATGACAGATTGATAGTAGATAAAAGATAGATAGAAGGTAGATGATTGATAGAAGATAGATAATAGATGGTAGAAGGTAGATGATAGAAAGATAAGAAAGGTAGGTAAAATGAGGACCCAGATTGTGGGGGCAATAAGCTGACTTTGTATAAATATGCAAAAGTATGAAGGCTATTGCTTAACGCATTGTAAGCCGCCCTGAGTCTCCGGAGAAGGGCGGCATATAAATTAAAGCAAAAAAAAAAAAAAAAGATAAGAAAGAAAGATAAGAAAAATAGATAGAAAGATAGATAGATGAAAAATAAATGAAAGGTAAATGAAAGAAAGATAGAAAGATAGATAAAATCATAATAAAATCACCATAATACGGAATCATAGAATTACAATTAGTTCTCCCAGCACAACTATTGTTAATTCACAAGAAAAACTCAGAACAGCTGCACAGATTTGGTACAAAACTTTCTGCAACCAAATTGCAATTTTAATATCATCCTAAGCGGAGCAATTAAATAACTGGGGAATAATTTATCTCCCATGTTTAACTAATTTAATGTATGTGGGTTGATGATTAAATGTAAATCAAATTCAGAATTTGTCCAGGTTTACATTTTCTCACCCTTGTCTAACGTCTGTGTCTCCCCAAATATGCCAGTAAGCATTTAGAAAAAAATTTTTTTGCAACCCTGGGCTAAATGGCAATAAATGCTTGTATAGCAAACTGTGCCAGCTCAGCCACTGTGGTTCGTGACTACAGCTTTGAAAGAAACTATAAATAAACAAACCATGGCTTAGTGCAAGATGGGAAACCATGACTAGGCGTAGGCGTAGAAGAAAAAAAATTCACAGCAATACATGAAAGATAATTATGAAATACTGTAAATAAATAGCGCTATAATACTGTAAGTAGTCGTGCTGCAAAAATTCCTCCAAGTTCTGCTGACAGGTGATTAAAGATGTAAGTGATGTAATTTGGCATCTGCATTTACTTAAAACCAAGCATGAAATTATAGCGAGGCAATTAAGAGGATTTAGAATGGAAGCTCAAAGCTGCATCAGTGTTAAAATTTCTGTATGTAACGAACAAAGTATTTAATAAGGCTGTTTCATTCATTCAGATCTCGGATGTCTTCTGCTTGTGTTCCCTTTATTTTTTTGAGCAGTGTATATATTTGGTATAAAATGGTTTGTCGTGAATGCGACTGCTTGAGGGCTCCTGGATTGGAGCTGAAAGGCGAAAGGGAGCAGAATGCCCCCTCCCATATGTTGGGGTAGACCAAGTGTCTTATAGAAAAACACGGCGACGTTTCAACGAAGTCTCATTCGTCATCTTCAGGCTGGTGTTTTCTGCTTCGTGCTTCTAGGAGCAATGTGTGATTGCAGCTTCCAACACTTCCAATTTTACGCGGGAGAAAACCCGAATAACCAAAGACCTACATACAAACACCGCGAAAACCTCAGAATATATATATATATATATTATACATATATATATATATGTAGGTCTTTGGTTATTTGGGTTTTCTCCTGCGTAAAATTGGAAATGTCTTGGCGACGTTTCGATGAAGTCTCATTCGTCATCTTCAGGCTGGTGTTTTCAGCTTCGTGCTTCTAGGAGCAATGTGAGATCCTTTTAACTGCTAGTGGGGTGTGTGAACTGATTGGGTGGGAGCTTGGCTTTGTTCTGATTGGGTGGAGGTGTGTTCTGATTGGTTGGGAGTTTGGCTGTGCTCTGATTGGATGGGGGGTTGGCTGTGCCCTGATTGGATGGAGGTGTGTTCTGTTTAGGTGGGGGCTTGGTTGTGCTCGTGTTAGTCTGAGTTGCAGGGGGATTTGAGCTGGTGAGCTGCATTGCTGTTGTTTGGCTTCGCGTTCGTGGTCGTGCCACATCTTCATGGTGGGTGTCAGTTTGCTTCATGTATGGATTGGAGGGAGAAAAGGAAGGAAGAAAGGAAATCAAAAGGAAGAAACAGCTGCGATCTCACATTGCTCCTAGAAGCACGAAGCTGAAAACACCAGCCTGAAGATGACGAATGAGACTTCGTCGCCAAGACACTTCCAATTTTACGCGGGAGAAAACCCGAATAACCAAAGACCTACATACAAATACCCACGAAAACCACTATATATATATATATATATATGTACTGTCGAAGCACCTGGTCTACTCCAATATGGGAGGGAGCATACTGCTTCCCTTTTGCCTTTCAGCTCCAATCCAGAAGCCCTCAAGCAGATATTTATCAGCAAATATATATAACACACACACACATATGTTGTTCCCGACTCTAGGGGGGTGGTGCTCATCTCTGTTTCAAAGCCCAAGAGCCAGCACTGTCCAAAGACGTCTCCGTGGTCATGTGGCCAGCATGACTCAACGCCAAAGGCGCACAGAACGCTCTTACCTTCCCACCAAAGGTGGTCCCTATTTTTCTACTTGCATTTTTTTTTACGTGCTTTCGAACTGCTAGGTTGGCAGAAGCTGGGACAAGTCACGGGAGCTCACCCCTTCACGCGGCGCTGGGGATTCGAACCGCTGAACTGCCGAACCCTTTCGCTCGACAAGCTCAGTGTCTCAGCCCCCCGTTTGCAAATTCTGTGGGAGGCCTTTGCCGACATGTCTGCAAAACTTTACATCTAAGCAATGGGGGCTCCCCTGTTTGAAAAGGTAAGAGCAGCTCGGTTTACCTGTTTGGTTATGGAAGATGTGCGAATGCAGAGAGCTGACCAACCTCCCTTCGACAGGTGATGGATCTGTGCAGGCTTCACACACCCTCGAAACACACTAGGGCTTGTCCCAGCTTGTCCTGATGCTACTTTTCAAAATCTATCCATTAACAGCAGATTGTATGGGCCAATCAAGAGCTCCGGCATACTATCGATGCATTTGCAGGATGAGGCCCTAGTTTGCCTTGAAGGGTCACAGCTGGAGGAAAAGGGTGGCCCCTTGCAGAAACGTGGGGTAACGTAGCCCTGGAGTTCCCAACCACACACAACTTGATGTTGTGAAACTGACTAGATCGTGTTCCCTGATAAAATGCAATTATGAAATGGAGGAGAGAACCAAGCCTTCTCGGGGAAATTACTCAGAGGCTGCAACAACCCTTGTGAACCTCAGCAGGGAGCAGAGCCTGGATGGTGTTGGAAGCAAAGAAGGATCCGATTTAAGTTAGGGTTTGAACGGGATGGGAGACCACCTGGGAATCCAAAAAGCTGGTGGCTCAAATAACAATTCAAGTAACACCCGCAAAGAATAACAGAAAAACAGAGTTGGAAGGGAACTTGGAGGTCTTCTAATCCAACCCCCAGCTCAAGCAGGCAGTCCTCAACTTGCAACAGTTCATTTAGTGACCAAAGTTATAACGACCTTGAAAAAAGGGACTTATGATCGTTTTTCAGTTACAACTGAAGGGATCAAAATTCAGACGCTCGGCAACTGATTCACACTTGCGACCATTGCTGTGTCCTGGGGGGGTCACGTGATCCCCATTTGCGACCTTATGACAAGCAAAGTTTACGGGGAAGCCAGATTCACTTAACAACCGGGTTACACATTTATCAGCTGCAGTGACTCACTTAACGACGGTGGCAAGGAAGATCGCAAAATGTGGCAGAATTCACTTAACAAATGTCTCAACAACAACAAAAATTGGGCTCAATTGTAGTCGTACATTGAGGACTATCTGTACCAGACTACCTGTGCAGTCTATTTTTGAAAACCTCCGGTGATGGGCCACCCACAGCTTCTGGTGGCAAGCTGTTCCACTGGTTAATTGTTCTCACTGTCAGGAAGTTTCTCCTTAATTCCAGGTTGCTTCTCTCTTTGATTAGTTTCCATCCATTATTTCTTGTCCTGCCTTCTGGTGCTTTGGAGAATAAGTTGACCCCCTCTTCTTTGGGACAGCCCCTCAAATATTGAAATATTGCTATCCAGTTTTCGTCACCACACTATAAAAAAGATGTTGAGAGACTCTAGAAAAAGTGCAGAGAAGAGCAACCAGGATGATGAGGGGACTGGAGGCTGAAACAGACGATGAACAGTTGCAGGAACTGGGCCTGGCTAGTCTAGGGAAGAGAAGGACCAGGAGAGACAGGATAGCATCTTCCAATATTTGAGGGGCTGCCCCAGAGAGGAGGAAGGGGGTCCAGCTATTTTCCAAAACCCCTGAAGGCCAGACAAGGAATAATGGATGGAAACTAATGAAGGAGAGAAGCAACCTAGAAATAAGGAGGAATTTTCTGACAGTGAGAACAATCAACCGATGGAACAGAAGTTGCCTTCGGAAGTTATGGGAGCTTCATCACTGGAGGCTTTCAAGAAGAGACTGGACTGCTATTTGTCAGAAATGGTGTCTGGGCGGGGGGGGTTGGACTAGATGACCTCCAAGGTCCCTTCCAGCCCTCGGATCCCGTGAACCTCTATGGCTTTCCTCCTCCATGCAGGAGGCCCCCAAATTAAATCTTCCTTCCAAGTGTGACAGCTTTTTCGCAACCGCATAAGAGGAGTGGCCGTTGCTGCTTTTTAAACAGCCCGTTTGATCATCGTCAGTTGTGCACACCTTAGCAGAACTTAAAACGTGAATAATAAGTTTTCCCAGGGATCCTACCAAGTCGCCAGGAAGTCTCTTGAATCTAGTTTGAGCTCCTGGTGGCTTTAGATCCCCCCAATTAGGACGGAAGCTCTTTTGTCTTTCTTACAAAAAAGATGTTGAGACGCTGGAAAGAATGCAGCAAAGAGCAACAAAAGAAAAAAGTTTAGGGGGCTGGAGGCTAAAATTGCTTTAGGTTGCAGGAATTGGATGGGTTAGTCTAATGAAAAGAAGAATTAGATTAACAGATTACGTTCATTAAATGTAGAATAAAATAGAACAGAACAGAACAGAATAGAATGCAGGATAGGATAGGATAGGATAGGATAGGATAGGATAGGATAGGATAGGATAGGATAGGATAGGATAGGATAACAGAGTTGGAAGGGACCTTGTAGGTCATCTAGTCCAACCCCCGACCAAGCAGGAGACCCTTACACCATATCTGAGAGGTGGCAGTCCAGTCTCTTCTTGAAAGCCTCCAGGAATGAAGCTCCCACAACTTCCGAAGGCAACTTCTGTTCCATCGGTTGATTGTTCTCACTGTCAGAAAATTCCTCCTTATTTCCAGGTTGAATCTCTCCTTGATGAGTTTCCATCCGTTCTTCCTTGTCTCGCCTTCAGGGGCTTTGGAGAATAGCTTGACCCCCTTCCTCCTCTCTGGGGCAGCCCCTCAAATATTGGAAGATGCTCTCCTGTCTCCCCTGGTCCTTCTCTTCACTGGACTAGACATAACTCAGTTCCTGCAACCGTTCATTGTTATGTTTGAGCCTCCAGTCCCCTCATCCTCTTGGTTGCTCTTCTCTGCACTTTTTCTAGATTCTCAGCATTGGAGCAGCAGACTAAAGTGCTGTTAAAGTAGCACTTAACTGCCAGCTGCCTGCAATTACTGCGAGTTCAAATCTCACCAGGCTCAAGGTTGACTCAGCCTTCCATCCTTCCGAGGTAGGTAAAATGAGGACCGGATTGTGGGGGCAATAAGCTGACTTTGTATAAAAAAAAAAGAACACTGCTTAGGGGGCCCCCGAAAGCCCTACTAAGCAGGTATATACAAAAGTATGAAGGCCATTGCTTAACGCATTGTAAACCTCCCTGAGTCTCCGGAGAAGGGCAGCATATAAATCGAACCAATAAATAAATAAATAAACCTCTTCGGGCAAAGAGGTTGTAGAAAAAATACTTTTAAAAGCCTCTGACAATCCCAGCTGAGTCGCGCGATCATCAGAGGCTTTTTTTTTTTACTTTTAAAAGCATTTTTCCGGCCGAAGAGGTTGTAGAAAAAAGGCTTTTAAAAGTAAAAAAAAAAAAAGCCTCTGATGATTGCGCGGCTCAGCTGGGCATGGGGGGGAGGCAGGGATTTTTGCTACTGGTTCTCCGAACTACCTGCCGCCATCGCTACCGGATCGGGCGATCCGGTCCGAACCAGGAGCATTTCACCCCTGATTCAAACAGGGGCACCAAAACAGGTTTGTGAAATGTCAGAGCTGAAATGAAACTACCTTTGTGGCCCAGAGGTTTTTTTTTTTTTTAAAGTCTATTATAGTGGTGGGTTCCTCCTGGTTCGGCCCGGTTCTGCCGAGCCGGTAGTGATCTACATGAATAGATCAGTGCCTGCAAAAATAAATGGGTAGATCGGTACAGCTCTGCAAGCAGTTAAAAGCCTGGTAGACCAGTACCTCTGCTAAATCCTAAATAATTGTCACATGACCATCAAGCCACACCCACAAATAAGCCACGCCCACAGAACCGGTAGTAAAAAAATTTAGAACCCACCCCTGGTCTGTTAGTTTGTTAAAAAGATGATCAGTAACATTATACAGGCAGTCCCTCGTGGGGCCAGAATCTGAAAACGACATTTAATGCAGCACAATTTCTGACTAAAATGGTCCCACTGAGATCGAATTATGTGGGCCTGATTGGGGTAGATGGCAGGCGTGATAAAGAAATATAGTGTTATGTCATTTTATTCTATTTTAGAACTTTACGTATTAAATTATTGTATTTTATCCTGTAACTATTGTATTTTACCCTACCCTCATTTTAATTGTTTGTTTGGAATTTTATCGGTAACATATATTTGAACCTCTACGTTGATATGGCCTATAGCCGTGATGGCGAACTATGGCAAGTGTGCCACAGCTGGCACCCAGAGAATTCTCTGTGGGCACGCGAGCCACCCAGCGGATGTCCACTGGGCATATCCGCGCAGCTCCCGCCTGCCAGCTGATTTTCGGGATGCGCAGGGGTCGGGGTGCATGTGGGAGATGGGCGTGCATACACGGGGGTCGCGCAGGCATGCACAGGGGCAGGAGAAGCGTGGGGGGGGGGCAGCGCATGTTCCGGAAATGCAGAAACAGGCCCGTTTCCAGCCTCTGGAGGGGCCTCTGGAGCCCGGGGAGGCTATTTTCGCCCTCTCTGAGGCTCGGGAAAAGCCTCCGGAGCCTGGGGAGGGCGAAAAATGGGCCTCCCAGAAGTTACAGAAGTCCGGAAATGAGCCTGTGGTGCAGGTTGTTAAAATTTTTGAATCCCAACCCTCGCGCGCATGCATGGGGGGGCGGGAGTCGTATGAGGATGCATGGGAGGAGTGTGGGGGTCGTGCGTATGCACATATATATATATGTTTTCGTAGATTTTCACGGATACAGGTATGCAAGTCTATATACACTGCTCAAAAAACTAAAGGGAAGACAAGCAGAAGACATCCGAGATCTGAATGAATGAAATAGCCTGATTAAAATACTTTGTTCGTTACATACAGTCGTTTTGTGTTCCCTTTAGTTGTTTGAGCAGTGTATAAAGTGTGTATATATATATATATATATATATATATATATATATATATATATATATATATATATATATATATATATATATGCAAGTTTTGGTGTATTTGGGTCTTTTCCCGTGTAAGATTGAGAGTATCTTCAACGAGGTCCCACTCGTCATCTTCAGGCTGGTGTCTTCGGCTTTGTGCTTGTGCTTGTTTTCCTCGCGCAAGCACGAAGCCAAAGACACACACACAACACACACACACACACACACACACACACACACCACACACACGTATATGTATATGTATATTTCTTTTTCTTTTTCTTTTTCTTTCTTTTTCATAGGCTTTTATGTGCATATTCTTTCTAGCCAGGTTTTACCTACGTAAGCTATGATGTTATCATCATAGGGCTGCATAACATCATAGCTTACATAGGTAAAACCTGGCTAGAAAGAATATGCGTATATGTATATGTATATATACGAAGACATATATATATATATATATATATATTATATATATATATATATATATATATATATATATATATATATTATATATATATATATAATTATACAGGTAGTCCCCGACTTTCAACAATTCACTTAGTGACTGTTCCAAGCTACAATGGCACTGAAAAAAGCTTTTCACAGTTACAACCTTTCCAGCAGTCCTATGAACGCATGATCAAAATTCAGACGCTTGGTAGCTGGTTCACACTTATGACCTAATGGTTCACACTTATGGCCACTGACTTGTGTTTATGACGGTTATAGTGTCCTGGGGTCACGCAATCCCCTTTTGCGACCTTCTGACGAGCAAAATCAATGGGGAAGCCTGATTCGCTTAACAACCGGGTTACTAATTTATCAACTGCTGCGTTGACTTAACAACCGAGGAAAGAAAGGTCGCAAAACAGGACAGAATTCAACTTAACAAATGTCTCACCGAACGACTGAAATTTTGGGCTCAATTACGGTCGCAAGTTGAGGACTACCTGTCCTTTTTTTAGGACTCACCAGCCCAATGCAGAGGCGTCCGACTCTCCCCATCCACGCAATCCTCGTCTGCTCCATGCTGTGAGAAAAAAAGTATAGCTATATAATCCTTATTGTACAATACATGTAACATCCTGTGTACGAATAGCTTTTCATGAAAAACGAACAGCAGTATCACACAAAGTATACAAGACTACATTTTTTCCCTACGATTAAAATTATCCCACGAAGTTTGGATGGGAATGTTTTGTGAAATTAGTCCCTGCCAACAAAAATAATAATTCATCTCTTTTTCCAGGTGGGGATTTTCTCTAAGCGCCATTCCTGCAGTGGTGGCAGAAAAAAAAACAGAGTGGGAAGAGAGCTTGGAGGTCTCTTCAAATATCGGAAGACTGCTATCATGTCACTCCTGGTCCTTCTTTTGTCTAAATTAAAAGGTTCCCCTCGCACATATGTGCTAGTTGTTCCCGACTCTAGGGGGCGGTGTTCATCTCCGTTTCAAAAGCCGAAGAGCCAGCGCTGTCCGAAGACGTCTCCGTGGTCATGTGGCCGGCATGACTCAACGCCAAAGGCGCACGGAAAACGCTGTTCCCTTCCCACCAAAGGTGGTCCCTATTTTTCTACTTGCATTTTTTTACGTGCTTTCGAACTGCTAGGTTGGCAGAAGCTGGGACAAGTCACGGGAGCTCACCCCGTTACGCAGCACTAGGGATTCGAACCGCCCAACTGCCAACCTTTCGATCGACAAGCTCAGCGTCTTAGCCGCTGAGCCACCACGTCCCTCTTTTTTTCTAAATTATACATACCCAATTCCTGCAATTCCAATCTCCCAATCCTATCATGTGTTCCAGATTTGTTTTCTCTGCACACCCAATTCTCTTGCAGCTAAATTGCATCGGGTATCTTAAACCCGTACACAAGAGGATAAGTGAAAGTTAACCGATGTTGGAAGGGACTTCGGAGGTCTTCTAGTCCAACCCTGTTCTCAGGCAGGAAAAACTATCCCGTTCCAGACAAGGGGCTGTCCAATCCCTTCTTAAAAGCCTCCAGTGATGAAGCTCCCACAACTTCTGGTGGCAAGCTGTTCCGCTGGTTAATTGTTCTCGCTATCAGAATATTTCTCCTTGATTCTAGGTTGTTTCCCTCCTTGATTAGTTTCCATCCATTGCTTCTTGTCTTCAGGTGCTTTGGAGAAAGGTTGAAACCCGCCCCTTCTTTGTGGCAGCCCCTCAAATATTGGAAGATTGCTATCATGTCACCTCTAATCCTTCTTTTCACTAGACTACCCAAACCCAATTCCTGCAATCATTCCTGACAGTGAGAACAATTAATCGGAGTAACTACTACTTGCCTCCAGAAGTTGTGAATGCTCCAACACTGGAGGCTTTTAACAAGATGTTGGATCACCATTTGTCTGAAGTGGTGTAGGGTTTCCTGCCTAAGCAGGGGGTTGGACTAGAAGACCTCCAAGGTCCCTTCCGACTCTGTTATTCTATTCTATTCTATTCTTCTCTTCTCTTCTCTTCTACTATTCTCTTCTCTTCTCTTCTCTTCTCTTCTTCTCATCTTCTCTTCTCTTCTATTATTCTCTTCTCTTCTATTATTCTCTTCTCTTCTCTTCTCTTCTCTTCTCTTCTCTTCTCTTCTCTTCTCTTCTATTATTCTATTATGCTCTTATTCTATTCTATTCTATTCTATTCTATTCTATTCTTCTCTTCTATTCTCTGTGCATGGGCAGAGGGTAAAAAACAGGTTAAAAACAGGAAGTAACGATGACTGGGCAAGTGGGTGGAGCCTCGCTCTGCCGTCGCTACCGGTTCGCGCGAACCGGTATCATTTCACCCCTGGAGATGTGGGAGAAAGCTGCAGCTGAGCTATGCTGGAAAATGCTCCCTGGACACTCCCTCCCCCTTGCTTGGCACCCGGCGTCACAGGGGGCTCCCTGGGAGGAAACCGGTAGTTTTTACGAGCCCCGGATATCTCTTGTCAGCTCAGGAATGCGGCCTCGTAGGCCAGCGGGCGAATCTGAAACGTTCCCAGCACAATCTTGTGCAACCGACTGGCTCCGGGTTCTTGTGCCACGGCTGCTGTTGGGTGGTTGAAACTGCCCCCGGGAACTCTTGCAAAACCGGGCTCTGGAAGCAGCGGGATTCGGGCCCCACACCTCAGCAGCACCCCAGGCAGATCCGTTCATTTATTCGTTTGTTTCTGGCTGGAAACAATCCGGGCAGTACAATGCGGAGCTCGTTCGTCTTTGGGAGTAGAATTGCAAAATTACAGAATACTGAATAATGGGGGGGGACGGGACCTTGGAGGTCTTCTAGTCTAAGCCGCTGCTTGAGGCAGGAGGAGATCCTGTGCTGTTCCGGACAAAGGGTTGAGCAGTTTTATTCTTGAAAACCTCCAGTGGATGGAGAGCCAAAACAATCACGCTTGGCCAATGAAGAATTCTGTTCTGTTCTGTGTCTTCAGAAGTTGTGGGAGCTTCATCCCTGGAAGCTTTCAAGAAGAGACTGGATTGCCATCTGTCAGAAATGGTGCAGGGCCTCCTGCTTGGGCAGGGGGTTGGACTAGATGGCCTCCAAGGTCCCTTCCAACTCCTATTCTATTCTAGTCTAGTCTATTTTTATTCTATTCTATTCTATTCTATTCTATTCTATTCTATTCTATTCTATTCTATTCTTCTCTATTCTATTCTATTCTATTCTATTCTATTCTATTCTATTCTATTCTATTCTATTCTATTCTATTCCTATTCCTATTCCTATCCCTATCCTATCCTATCCTATTCCTATTCTATTCTATTCTATTCTCTCCTCTTCTCCTCTCCTCTCCTCTTCCCTTCCCTTCCCTTCCTTTCCCTTCCATTTCATTTCCTCTCTCTATTCTATTCTATTCTATTCTATTCTATTCTATTCTATTCTATTCTATTCTATTCTATTCTATTCTATTCTATTTCATTCTATGCTGTTCTGTTCTATTCTATTCTATTCTATTTCATTCTATGCTGTTCTGTTCTATGCTATTCTATGCTATGCTATGCTACGCTACGCTACGCTATGCTATTCTTTCTCTGTTCTATTCTATTCCTATTCCTATTATTTCTCTATCCTATCCTATCCTATCCTATCCTATCCTATCCTATCCTATCCTATCCTATCCTATC
The DNA here is from genome assembly GCF_029531705.1 of Pantherophis guttatus. The sequence goes on along the minus strand of NW_026844085.1, from coordinate 939,823 downwards.
CTATCCTATCCCATTCCATTCCAAATCCTACTCTACTCTACTCTACGGTTCTCACCCTTCCAGCTCTGAGTCACTATTCAGCAATTATAGAATTTAGTGCAATTAAACGTAGTAATCTTTCTTTCAAGTTTATTTATTATTAATTCCCACGAGATAGCCATCGCTCTTCTCCAGTTATGCCTTTGAATCAAGAAGAAGAGTTTTCACAGCAAGGAGGTTCATTAGCTTGTCTGCAGGGTATGGTGGAAAAACTCAAGATGGCCTCCACATTCCGCCCCTTTCTTATGGGCAACCTGGGGACACTCTCCCAAAGAACAAATAAAGCTAATAAATTCAAATAAACAAATAAATAAACTGCCTTGCATTTCTTCTCCTCGACTTTCAACGGTTCATTTAGTGACCGTTCAAAGTTCCAACGGCACTGAGAAAAAGCGACTTGAGAATTTTTCATACTGACGACCCTTGTGGCATCCTTAGGATCACGTGATCTAAATTCAGAGGCTTGGCAACCGGTTCATACTTATGACGACGGTTTCCGTGTTCCCAGGGTCACGGTTGTGGTCCGCCAGCAGCGGAGTCGGACAGTGAGGAGGCTGGGCGGGACCATGGGCCAGTCCTGGAGTCTGGGGAGGGCCTGGATGAGGGCTCTGCGTCGGAGGCAGAGATGGGGCCGGGGCCATCTGGGAGCGATGCACGGACTCCAGAGCCTCCAGAGTCGGACATCAGTGAGGCAAAGGAACAGGAGGAGCCTGTTCCTAGTGCACGCATGCGCAGAGCTGCCAGAAGGCAAGAGTAGCTAAAGCAAAAGGGACGACTCTGGAGTAAGGCCAGGAGATGATTGGCTTAAAAGAGAAACAAAGGCACTTGGGCCTTTTTGCAGGAAAGCAACGTTGCTCACTCTGTTTCCAGTCGGCATCTCTTGTTTGTTTCTGAACTCTGTGGGGCTTTGCCAAGTAAGGCCTTCGGCAAGGTGTCAAAAAAGATAAAGCCTGGTGATTCTTCCGAAGGACTTGTGGTGCAACTAATTGGGACTCAGCTGGGAATGAACGTCATCCTCAGCTGTTACAATAAAATAGGTTTGTTTGGGACGAATTGCGTATTGTAGTGACTCGGTAAGCCTACGTCACAACAGTCACGTGATCCTATTTTGCGACCTTAACCAACTTGGTAACATCCAAACAGGGGGTGGTTTTAAGAGATTCTTTGGTGGGGCTGTTTACTGATGGCTCTTTGGCAGTTCCTTGATTGGGGTCTTGTTCACTTGATTGCTGGTCTGATGTTAATTTTGGAATTAATCTATGATGATCCGGATGCTGATTGCTGGTGGAGAGATTGCTGGAGTCTTTCGGTTCCCCCTTTTCAGCTGTGGATTGTCTCTTTCAAGAAGAGACTGGACTGGCATTTGTCAGAAATGGTGTAGGGTCTCCTGCTTGGGGTGGGTGGGTGGGGGGGGTTGGACTAGATGACCTTCAAGGTCCCTTCCAACTCTGTTTCTAATCTAATCTAATCATTTTGAGAGACCAACCCCGCCCCCTTCTAGCACTGATGATGTTACCTAGTTGGGTCATGAAACGTCTACAAGGAAACCACCCAGCTCAGAGACCGCCCCACATTCTTCCTCCTCCTCCTCTCCACAACCTCCCTTCCCTTCTAGAGCTGATGGTGTTACTTAGTTGGGTCGTGAAACGTCTACAAGAAAACAACCAAGCTCAGAGAGCACCCAGGACCCCTCAGTCCTTTTTCCTCCTCCTCTTCCTCCTCCTCCTCCTCCCTCCTTTCCACAACCCCCCTTCCCTTCTAGTACTGATGATGTTACCTAGCTGGGTAAAGAAACAACCAAGCTCAGAGAGCACCAAGGAGCTCTTCTCCTTCCTCCCTCCCTCCCTCCCTTCTTTTCTTTCTTTCCTTCCTTCTTCCTTCCTTCCTTTCTTCTTCCTTCCTTCCTTCCTTTCTTCCTCCCCCCTCCCTCCTTTCTTTCTTTCTTTTTCTCTTCCTTCCTTCCTTCCTCTTTCTTTCTTCCTTCCTTCCTTCCTCCCTCCCTCTCTTCTTCCTTCCTTCCTTCCTTCCTTCCTTCCTTCTTTCCTTCCTCTTTCTTTTTTTTCTTTCTTTCTTTCTTTTCTTTCTTTCTTTCTTTCTTTCTTTCTTTCTTTCTTTCTTTCTTTCTTTCTTCTCCTCCTCTTCCTCCCTTCTGCAAACACCTCTACCTTCTAGCACTGATGATGTTACTTAGTTGGGTAAAGAAACAACCAAGCTCAGAGAACACCAAGAGCTCTTCTCCTTCCTTCCTCCCTCCCTCCCACCGTCCCTCCCTCCCTCCCTCCCTCCCTCCTTTCTTCCTTCCTTCCTTCCTTCCTTCCTTCCTTTCCTTCCTTCCTTCCTTCCTTCCTTCCTTCCTTCCTTCCTTCCTTCCTTCTTTCTTTCTTTCTTCTCCTCCTCCTCCTCTCTTCTGCAAACACCTCTCCCTTCTAGCACTGATGATGGAAGAGAGAGGACCCCTCATTCCTCTCTCTTCCTCCTCCTCCAACAAACTCAGAGACCACCAAGGACCCCCCAGAGCCCCTCTCAATTGGGGGGGGGATATTTTACCGGAGGAATAGGACAATTCCCAAAAGGGCAGCAACAACCGCTCCCTCCCCCCCACCTCCCCAGGCGAAGCTTCTACAACCCACCAAGCTGAAATGTCACTGCACATGCTCAGAGGCGCCCTTTGCTATAGGGCACCGCAAATGGGCTTCGTTATGGGTTCCCAATGGAGGAGAAAAGGTGTTTTACCTGAAGGAGGACTTTCACGCACTGGGGCTGGCAAGCGATGGTGGCGAGGTGCAACGCTGTGCTGCCTGCAAAAAAAAAGAAACACAAAATAAGAGGGCTGGAAGGGACCCCAGAGGTCTTCTAGTCCAACCCCTGCTCAAGCAGGAGAGCCTATCTACCTCGTTACATAAATGGGTGTCCAATCTCTTCTTCGAAACCTTCAGGGTTGGCGCAGCCACAACAGATGAACAGGGTCGGAAGGGACCATGTAGGTCATCTAGTCCAACCCCCAGCCCCCAACCCCCGCCCAAGCAGGAGACCTTGCACCGTTTCTGACAGATGGCAGCCCGGTCTCTTCTTCGAAACCATCGGTGTTGGAGCAGCCACAACAGAAGGAGGAGAGCGTCTCCTCAAACCTGTGTCAGACCTGGAAGCCATCTTTTACATTTGGGCCTTCAGGCTGCTGAAAGATGGCTGGACTTCAGCTCCCAGAATTCTATGGATAAATATGATTTGCTCAATCAGGGTTAAAACTGATTTAGTCCATCATCTTTGGTCCCCACACTATAAAAAAAAGACGTTGAGAATCTAGAAGAAGTGTAGAGAAGAGCAACCAGGATGATGAGGGGACTGGAGGCTCAAACATACGATAAACGGTTGCAGGAACTGGGCCTGGCTAGTCCAGTGAAGAGAAGGACCAGGGGAGACAGGAGAGCATCTTCCAATATCTGAGGGGCTGCCACAGAGAGGAGGAAGGGGGTCAAGCTATTCTCCAAAGCACCCGAAGGCCAGACAAGGAACAATGGATGGAAACTGACCAAGGAGAGATTCAACCTGGAAATAAGGAGGAATTTTCTGACAGTGAGAACAATCAACCCATGGAACAGAAGTTGCCTTCGGGAAGTTGTGGGAGCTTCATCCCTGGAGGCTTTCCAGAAGAGACTGGACTGCCATTTGTCAGAAATGGTGTAGGATCTCCTGCTTGGGGGGGGGTTGGACTAGATGACCCACAAGGTCCCTTCCAACTCTGTTAATCTGTAATATGAAGAACGGTTGCAGGAACTGGGCCTGGCTAGTCTAGTGAAGAGAAGGACCAGGGGAGACAGGAGAGCATCTTCCAATATTTGAGGGGCTGCCCCAGAGAGGAGGAAGGAGGTCAAACTATTCTCCAAGGCACCTGAAGGCCAGACAAGGAAGAATGGATGGAAACTCATCAATGAGAGATTCAACCTGGAAATAAGGAGAAATTTTCTGACAGTGAAAACAATCAATCAAAGTTGCCTTCGGAAGTTGTGGGAGCTTCATCCCTGGAGGCTTTCAAGAAGAGACCGGACTGCCATCTGTCAGAAATGGTGTAGGATCTCCTGCTTGGGCAGGGGGTTGGACTAGATGACCCACAAGGTCCCTTCCAACTCTATCAATCTTCCCTTGTCCTGTAATCACTAATTGACTGTTGCAAATTTGCTGGTACAGTTAGTCCTCAATGTACAACCATTCATTTAGCAACTGTTCCAAGTTACCCCGGCACTGAGTTCCCACAACACACTAAGCCTTAAGGACGAATCCGATGTTAGCCTCGTCTACAATGTGATGTGACCCGCAGGCATTGTTAACCAATTGACTCCTGACCTTTGCGGACATGTTAGCTCAGACCTGAGCATTTTATAGTCTGCCAGCCACATCTGGCCCTTTGGCTGTTCCCAGGTCTGGCCTGCGTGAGGTCCATCGGAAATTAGAAATCAAATGTTGAATAGATTAAAATCAAATTTTTGTAGACGTGCACGTACATCATACAACTGCGTGGCTGTTATTTTGATGACAAACTGCTATTTTTTTTTGTTTTCAATTTAGGGAGGTGCTTGCCTGCCTTCACAACTTTGTTGGTTCGGCCCTCCACGGCAATATCACAATAACAGAGTTGCAAGGGACCTTGGAGGTCATTTAGTCCAACCCGGCGCTCTGGCTGGAAACCCCTAGACCATTTCAGACAAATGGTTGTCCAATCTCTTCTTAAAGACCTCCAATGATGGAGCACAACTTCTGGTGGCAAGCTGTTCCATTGGTTAATGGTTCTCATTGTCAGGAAGTTTCTCCTTAATTCCAGGTTGCTTCTCTCCTTGATTAGTTTCCATCCGTTGCTTCTTGTCTTGCCTTCGGGTGCTTTGAGAATAAGTTGAGCCCTTCCTCTTCTTTGGGGCAGCCCCTCAAATATTGGAATACTGCTATCATGTTCTCCCTAGTCCTTCTTTTCACTAGACTAGACTTACTCAATTCTTGCAACCTAAATAAATTTTAGCCTCCAGGGCCCACTAATCTTTTTCTTTTGTTGCTCTTTTCTGCATTCTTTGCAGTTCAGCATCTTTTTTGTAAGAAAGACAAAAAAGTCTTTCTGTCCTAATTGGGGGGGATCTAAAGCCACCAGGAGCTCAAACTAGATTCAAGAGACTTCCTGGCGACTTGGTAGGATCCCTGGGGAAAACTTTTTATTCACGTTTTAAGTTCTGCTAAGGTGTGCACAACTGACGATGATCAAACGGGCTGTTTAAAAAGCAGCAACAGCCACTCCTCTTATGCGGTTGCGAAAAAGCTGCCGCACTTGGAAGGAAGATTTAATTTGGGGGCCTCCTGCATGGAGGAGGAAAGTCATAGAGGTTCACAGAATCCGAGGGCTGGAAGGGACCTTGGAGGTCTTCTAGTCCAACCCCCACCCCACCCAGACACCATTTCTGACAAATAGCAGTCCAGTCTCTGCAACCGTTCTTCATACAATTTTAGCTCCAGCCTCCTAATCTTCTTTGTGGCTCTTCTCTGCACTCTTTCCAGAGTCTCAACATCTTTTTTTTATAACGTGGCAACCAAAATGGGATTCAGTATTCCATGGGTGGTCTTACTAAGGCTTTGTAAAGCGGTATTAACACTTCACGTGATCTTTATCTCATCCCTCTGTTGATGCAGTCTTAGTTTTCCATGTGGCCCCTTGGGAAAATTAATTGCCCACCCCAGAGCCTCATAACCAGGGATGGGATTCAGCCGGTTCGGAGCGGTTCAGGCAAACCGGATGCTAATTTTACATCTGGTTTGCCGAACCAGTAGTTGCAAGGACTGGCTGGCCCCGCCCACCCCTCCCTCCCCTCCCCGGAGTCTCCAAACGGCCCGTTTTGGATGCCAGGTAAGTGCAGGGCCCACACGGAGGCTCTGGGAGGGTGAAAAACAGGCCTCGCGGAAGTTCTGGTAGGCCTCAAGGGCATGGGGAAGGCCTTTCTCACCCTCCCAGATGCTTGAGAAAGCCTCCGGAGCCTGGGGGAGGACAGGCCTACCAGAAGTACCGGAAGTCTGGAAACAGCCCATTTCTGGCGTCCGTAGGGCATCCGGAGCCCAGGGGAGGCCGTTTTCATCCTCCCAGAGTCTTGAAAAGCCTCCGGAGCCTGGGGAGGATGAAAAACAGGCCTACCGGAAGTACCGGAAGTCTGGAAACAGCCCATTTCTGGCCTCCGTAGGGCCTCCGGAGCCCAGGGAGGCCGTTTTTCATCCTCCCAGAGTCTTGAGGAAAGCCTCCGGAGCCTGGGGAGAGCGAAAATGCCTCACCCACCCACCGTGGTGGGGCCCACCATGGCTACGACCACCTAGCAACCGGGCAGAGAACCGGCTGCTAAAGTTTTTGAATCCCACACCATAGCCTCATGACCTCAGAGCAAAGGAAAGAAGGGGGGAAGGGGGCTCTTGAAATGTCTCCATCCTCCATCTTCTCCTGATCCTCTCTTACCAGTCAGATGTCTCTCAAAGATAGAAAACTTGGAAATGACTCTGGTCGGCAAAACCCAGCCAACCTCTTTGTGCAAATGTCCTGGGAAAAAGGGGAGGAGGAAGGGGGTCTTTGGGGTGGTACCAGTGGTAGGTTGCCCCCGGTTCGCACCGGTTCTATAGAACCGGCAGTAAAACCGGCGGGAGGCTCCGCCCACCATCCCCGACGTCATCAAAATACTTCTGCGCATGTGCAGAAGCTTCTGTGCACGCGCGCAGCCCCGTTGCGAACTGGTAGTAACGGTAAGTAGAACCCACCCCTGGGTGGTACCCACCATCCTCGTTCTTATCGTTGACGTCGGCCCCATGGGTGAGCAGGATGGTGAGGCACTCCGTGAGCCCCTTGGAAGCCGCCAGATGGAACCTGCAATAAAGAGACCCCCCAAAAATCAGAATTTTCCACCAGGAAAGCCTAGGAATTCCATAGAAAATTTGAGAAAAGCCCCCCCCCCCCGCTTCCTTGGCAAAACGAATGGGACAACTCGCCGTGGGACCTTTCGCCACATGGACATCTTGCCATGACGCACCTCGCCACAGGACAATTCAAGAAAAAGAAAAGTTACTTAGATTGGACATCCAAGAAATAGATATAAATGGAGACTTAAGAGAGGAATGTGGGAGGGAAGTAAAAAAAAAAAAAAGCATAGCAATTGAAGTATTGAAGCGGGTAAGAGGCGATGGGTAGATGATCTTCATCTTTATTGTTGTTCTGATTCGCCTTTCCGTTTTCCTCTCTTATCTTTTAAAACGTAGCAATCAAAGTATAAAGCGGGCAAGAGATGATGGATGGATGATTCTTGACATCACTCACAGCCACGCAGTCACATGACACCCCCCACACCTAGCCACGCCCACAGAAAAAGGTAGGAAGATGTTTTGAATTTTCTACCTACCTACTTATTTTCTGCTCAGGCCTGGCCTAAACTATCAAAGGCCTCCTCCCGCATGCCACCCCGCCCTCCCTTCGCCAGTCGCACGCGTTACCCGTTTCCCCTCCTTCAGCGGCCCCGGCCCTAGCCCCACTTCCTCTCCCACCATCGCCTCTTTCTTCGGGCTGCTTACCTTCCCCCAGCGATGGCTGGTCCAGAGTCCGGAAGACAAGCTGGCCTTCAGTAGTTTTCGGCGGCCTCCAACCAGCCGCTGCTGCCGGGAAGCGGCTGGCAAAGAGGCGGCGGCTGGGAGGCTTCTTGCAGTCGCATGGAAAAAGATAAAGCCTCCCGAAAAAGCCGCTGCCGTCGCATCCCATTGCTTGCTGGGTCGCGCTCGGACTGACGCATCCCATTGCCTGCTGCGTCAGTCCGAGCGCGACGCAGCAGGCAATGGGATGCGCGTGCGAGGCCGGTGCGAAGAGCAGGGCGGTGATGGCCGCGGATTTTTCGGCGACCTCCGTAGTTTTTGGTGGCTTGGGAGGCTTTTCCTTTTTTGATGTGACTGTGAGAAGCCTCCAAGCTGCTACCTCTTTCCCAGCCGCTTCCCGGCAGTCGGGCGGGCGGGCGGAGCAAGTGAGTAGTGTTAAGTTCGTAACCTGTGCGTGGATGTCGACTGAGGCGAGACTAACTCAACTGATTTATTGTTAACCACACAAGTAACCAGAACGCTTCAGAAACACTTACAACAGAGCCGCTATTTATACACCGGCTGTCAGAAAGGTCTAGCCAATAACAAACGCCTGTGCTTCCCGCCGAGAGAGCTGTCATCTTAGTAGCCAATCAGAAACGCCCCCTGGTTGCTGGCAGCAACGGGGCAGAGGACGCTACAAGCGGCGACGGGGCTACCGGTTCGAGGGTGTGGCCAGCCAGCGGCCGCTACGGTTCCACAACCCAGGCCAAATTACAACTACCGGTTCGGGTGAACCTGTGTGAACCGGAATAAACCCACCACTGGTTTCAGACCATCCTAGCTAAACCAAGTCCCAGGGAGCGGCAGTTGCCCTTTGGGTCATACTGTCCCTCTCGAAGGCCGAGGGGAAAGACTTACGTACGCAGATTGTCCCAGGGCGTTGAGCTTGGTGGGGTGAGCCGTCTTCCTCGAGGCAAAAAGGGACGTCCGGGTCACGTCCCCTTTCTCAACGGCGTCAAACAGCTTCTGGTCATGCTTGTTCCAGCTTTCGATCTGGAAGGCGAAAGAATACAGAACAACAACGTTGGAAGGGACCTTGAAGGTCATCTAGTCCAACCCCCTACTCAGGCAGGAAAAACGATACCATTTCAGACAAATGGTTAACAGATTAAACAGGGTTGGAAGGGACGTTGGAGGTCAACTAGTCCAACCCCCCGCCCAAGCAGGAGGCCCTACACCATTTCTGACAGAAGGGCAGTCCAGTCTCTTCTTGAAAGCTTCCAGTGATGAAGCTCCACAACTTCTGAAGGCAACTTCTGTTCCATGGGTTGATTGCTCTCACTGTCAGGAATTTCCTCCTTATTTCCAGGTTGAATCTCTCCTTGTTCATTTTCCATCCATTCTTCCCTGTCTAGCCTTCAAAGGCACTTTGGAAAACAGCTTGACCCCTTCCTCCTCTTGGGGCAGCCCCTCAAATACTGGAAGATGCTCTCCTGTCTCCCCTGGTCCTTCTCTTCACTAGACTAGCCAGGCCCAGTTCCTGCAACCGTTCATTGTATGTTTTAGCCTCCAGTCCCCTCATCATCCTGGTTGCTCTTCTCTGCACTTTTTCTAGATTCTCAACGTCTTTTTTTATAGTGTGGTGACCAAAACTGGATGCAGGACTCTAGGTGTGGCCTTACTAAGGCTTTATAGAGTGGGATTAGTACCATCACTTGATCTTGATTCCATCCCTCTGTTAATGCAGTTTAGGACTGCATTGGCTTTTTTGGCAGCTGCAACGCCCAGCTGACCATTTGGTGGGATGCAGGCTTTGCAAGAAGCTGAGATCAAATCGGTTGTGGGAATGGAGACTAGAAGGGACTTAAGCAATTGGTAATAAGCTGGGATCCTGAAATGTGAGAGTAGCGATGTATGGTTAAGAACGAACCGTGTTTCATAATACCTCCCTGTAAAATGTGTTCAAATGGTCGATGGCTTTAGGCGAATTACAGGCGGATAATAATTTGCGTCTCTCTGCACCGACATTTCTTCTCAGCAAAGAAAGGGAATACAGGTAGTCCTCGATTTACCACACTTCATTTAGTGACCAAAGTTACAACAGTCACTTAGAAAAAAGTGACTTAGGAGTGTTTTTCACAGTTCTTTGCAACACCCCCTCTGGCCATGTGATCGAAATTCGGATGCTTGGCAAACTGACTCATATTTATGATGGTTTCAGTGTCCCAGGGTCATGTTTTGTTTTGTTTTGTTTTGTTTTGTTTTTATTTTGTTTTTTTTATGGGGTCCCTTGTGCTCTCTGAGCTTGCTGGTTTTCTTGCAGACATCTCATGAACCAACTAGGTAACATGATCAGTGCAAGGACCCCACAGTTCAACCTTGAGGCACAAATATTTCTTCTATCTATTTTATTCTATTTTATTTTATCTTATTTTATTATTTTATTTTATTTTACTCTATTTTATTCTATTTTTATTTTATTATTCATTTTAATATTTATTTTATTTTATTCTATATTTTATTTTATTCTATTTCATTTCATTTCATTTTTTTATGTATTTATTTATTTTATTTTTTATTTAAAATTTTATTTATTTATTTATTTATTTTATATTTATTCATTTTATTTATTTTATTTTATTTATTTATTCTTTTATATTATTCTATATTTTATTTAATTCCATTTTATCCTATTTTTGTTTTGTTTTGTTTATTTTATTATTTATTTTAATATTTATTTCATTTCGTTTTATTCTATTTCATTTCATGTTATTTTTATTATTTATTTTTATTTTATTTTATTTATTTTGTTTTGTTCATTTCATTTTAATCTATTTCATTTCATTTTATTTCATTTTTTATTTTATTTCATTTATTCATTTAATTTTTATTATTTCATTATGTTTTATTTTGTTATTTATTTATTTCATTATTTTTTATTGTATTTTATTATTTATTTATTTCATTTTTTTATTGTATTTATTATTATTTATTTTATTTCATTATTTTTTTTATTGTATTCTATTATTATTTATTTTATTATTTTATTTATTAAATAGACTGGTATTGAAGTTGAGCTTCAATACCAGTCTGTGGTGCCCTGTGGGGAGTGAACACGCCTTCGCTTTTCAGCCCCAACTCAGCCTTGGCCGAGGAACTCTGCCTCCCTCCCGCTGCCCCCGCCCCCGGCGCCCTTGGCCGGATCCCCATGCTGCCTCTGGAGCCTCGGTTGCCGCCTTCCCTCTGTGCTGTTTGCTTTGGCAAGCAGATCAGTTTCGGGGAAGTGAAGTGCTGGCTGGGTCTTCATGACAGGAAAAAAAAAATCCGGTTGTGAAGACACTGCATGACAAAGCCACACGCCCTGTTGTTGTCGGAGGGGAGATTGTGCAAGGCCACACACCCGGCTCTCGCCCGAGCCCAAATTATGCTGAGAGAAGGGAAGGCTGGGCGTTGGCAGAAGGCGGCGTCCCTCTCTTGGGTCATTCAGTTCTCAAGAGATCAGAAGAGAATCTGCTCTTGTTCCTGGAGAGAAGTTCTCGGTTCACTGATGAGGCCTCTCTTTTTATAGAATCGTGGAGTTAGAAGGGTGTCAGGGTTCCGGATGGATGCCCTACTTAAATCATGAGCCTCGAGCCAAGCTTCAAAAGAAGTCCAGTTATTTATTAGGAGCTTCATGTCGGCACTTTCCCAAGTGAAGCCAGCTCTGACCCTACGTAATTTACGCCCCAATCATGACCCTGTTTCCCCCCTTCCCACAGGGTGTGTCACCAATCACATTCGCCAACGGAACAATTTCGCGGGTTGTAGAAGTCACTCCCTTCTGGCCGCTGTGGGTAACCCTGGGATACAGCCTTGAGAGAGATAAGTCTGGAATGTGCATCTGTCTTTGACTGTTTCGCTGGTTTCCCATCCCCCTTGCCTACGGCAACTCGAGAGGCCAGGGATGATTTGCGAGTTGACAAAGGGGCCTTTGAGGTTATTTAGCCCAACCCCTACTCAGTGCAGGAGCCACTGCAGTCTCTCTGATAGATGACTGTCCAGCCTCTGTAATGGTGTGTTCTAGGAATGAACTTGAGAGATAAGGACAAGATCCTGCCTAGGGGAACCATCAGATACAGAAGAACAGAGTTGGAAGGGGCCTCAGAGGTCTTCTAGTCCAACTCCCTGCTGAAGCAGGAGACCTTATCCCAGAGTGGCTGTCCAGTCTCTTCTTAAAAGCCTCCAGTGATGAAGCACCCACAACTTCTGGTGGCAAGCTGTTCCACTGGCTAAATACTATTCTCATTGTCAGGAAATTTCTCCTTAATTCCAGGTTGCTTCCCTCCTTGATTAGTTCCCATCCGTTTCTTCTTGTCTTGCCTTCTGATGCTTTGGAGAATAGGTGGACCCCCTCCTCTCTATGGCAGCCCCCCAAATATTGGAAGATTGCTCTCATATCACCCCTAGTCCTTCTTTTCTTTAGGATCCTGGAGGCTAAAACATACGATGAACGGTTGCAGGAACTGGGCCTGGCTGGTCTAGGGAAGAGAAGGACCAGGGGAGACAGGAGAGCATCTTTCAATATCTGAGGGGCTGCCCGAGAGGAGGAAGGGGGTCAAGCTATTCTCCAAAGCCCCCAAAGGCCAGACAAGGAAGAATGGATGGAAACTGACCAAGGAGAGATTCAACCTGGAAATAAGGAGGAATTTTCTGACAGTGAGAACCATCAACCGATGGAACAGAAGTTGCCTTCGGAAGTTGTGGGAGCTTCATCCCTGGAGGCTTTCAAGAACAGACGGGACTGTCATTGGTCAGAAATGGTGTAGGGTCTCCTGCTTAGACGGGGGTTGGACTAGATGACCTACAAGGTCCCTTCTAACTCTTTTAATTTGTTTTCGTTAAACTAGACATACTGGCCTAGACATAAAAGGGGCGGGGGGGGGGGGGAGACAGCCTCAATTGCATAACTGGAAGAGAAAGAAACTCAGAAAGGATCCACCCTCAATTATCAGGCGGTAAAAGGCGACTGTGAGAGATTTGTCCTTTCAGATCTGCAAGATTTCTGTTATTGTAGCTTTACAATAGAAATAGAATTAGCTCCTCATGTTTCCTGACCCACCCTCTTTCATTTCAAAGGCCCAAGTTTTCATTGTTTCTGTGACAATCCTCTATTTGGGGAGGACACAAAAGGGCCAACTCAACCATTTGGGGGAAATGACCCCATAATGAGAGGCCTGAATAAGTGGGGGAGCTTTTTTCTTCTCCCTAAAACATTCTTCTCCTTTGGGGAAACCTTTTAATTCTGTGCCCTTTTATCGCTTCAACTCAGGGTCTTCCGGAAGTGAAGTTCAGCCTGCTGTCAAAAGTTTTCAGTTTTTCACTTTTATACTCCATATTTATAAAACTCGGGAAAAGAGGAGGAAAAAGAGGGAGGGAGCAAGGAAAGAAGGAAGGGAGGAAGGGAGGGAGGGAGGGAGGGAGGGAGGGAAGGGAAGGGAAGGGAAGGGAAGGAAAAGATAGAAAGAAAGAAAGAAAGAAAGAAAGAAAAGAAAGAAAGAAAGAAAGAAAGTAAGAAGAAAGAAAAGAAAGACACACAGAGAGAGAGATAAAGGGAAAGAAAGAAAATAGAAAAAGGAAAGATAAAAGGAAGGAAGAAAAAAGAAGGAAAGAAGGAAGGAAGGGAGAGAGGGAAGGAAAAGAAAGAAAGAAAGAGAGGAGGGAGAGAGATAAAGAAGAAAGAAAGAGAGGGAGGGAGAGGGAGGAAGGAAGGAAGGAGAAAGAAAGAGAGAAGGGGAAGGAAGGAAAGAAAGAATGAAAGAAAAGGAGGGAGGGAGAAAGGAAGGAAGGAAGAAAAAAAGAGAGAAAGGAAATAGAAAAAGGAAAGGAAAAAAGGAAAAGAAAAAAGGAAAGAAGGAAAGAAAGAGAGAAAGAGTGAGAGAAAGAGAGTAAGAGAAAATAAAAAAGGAAAGAATAGAAGAAGAAAAAGGAAAAAGAAAGAAAGAAAGGAGGAAAAGAGAGAGAGAGAAAGAAAGAAAATAGAAAAAAGGAAAGGAAAGGAAAGAAAAATGAAAGAAAGCGGAGAGGAAGGAAGGAAAGAAAGAAATAGAAGGAAATAAGGGAGGAAGGCAAAGAAAGAGGAAAGAAAAAAAGAAAAAGGAAGGAAAGAAAGGAAGGAAGATGGAAAGAAAGAAGAAAGAAAGAAAAGAAGAAAGGAAAGGATAGGAAGGAAGGAAGGAAAAGAAAGAAAGAAAAGAAAAGAGAAAAGAAAGAAAAAAAGAAAGAAAGAAAGGAATGGAAGGAAGGAAGGAAGAGGAAGGAAGGAAAGAAAGAAAGAAAGAAAGACAAAGAAAGAAAAGAAAAGAAAAAGAAAGGAAAAGAAAGAAAGAAAGAAGAAAGAAAGAAAGAAAGAAAGAAAGAAAGAAAGAAAGAAAGAGAAAAAAAGAGCAGGCAAGGAGAACCTGCCTAACAGCTTCAGGGCAGAGAGTGCAGTTGGCCTCCCATCAACCGTCCTCTTTGCAAAACACCCAAAACATATTTGGAAAGTGACATAATTTAGAAGACGAAACGAACTCAGCCAGCCTAATGGTATGTCTTTGTTTATTTATTTCGAATTCTACGGGTAGGATTATTGCCCTCCTTGTTTTTCCTCTATTTCCATTTCGGAAGCTCCCCCCACCCCCCCGTCTAGTGATTTTGCCTCCTTTGAGAAGAAATTCCTCCTCCCAACTCTGCTAGCGCTGTGATCTCCAGATTGGCCCTGGGGGGAGAGGGGGGGGCGGCGTTATGGAGTTCTCGATTTCTGGATCCAACCCTCTCTTTACCCAACTCTCTTTCCGACACTCCCTGCTTGGACAGATGGCGGACCTGGTGCTGCCGCGGCCATCATTTCCTCAGGATCTTTGGCCCCCTTGGAGAAAGGGCCCCAAACTTGCCAGCGGCAAAATCCAGCGGCATCCGAGCCTTCTTCTCGGTTGCATAGTTGGAGGGGGGGGGCAACACCAGGGGTGGGGCTTCAAAAATTTTAGCAAGGGGTTCTCTGCCTGGTTTGGGGTGGGCGTGGCCCAGTCAGCCTCCTGCACCACGGCGGGCGGGTAGGGAGCTTTTTGCCCTCCCCGGGCTCTGGAGGCTTTTCATGAGCCTCCGCGGGGAGGCGGCGAAAAGGGCCTCCCCAGGCTCCAGAGGCCCTCTGGAGGCCGGAAACGGGCCTGTTTCCGGCCTTACCAAACTTCCGCTAGACCCGTTTTTCGCCCTCCCCGAACCTCTGCGCGTGCGCTGCACTTAGTGTGGGTCGTGTGGGGAATTCTGGGAGAGGCGGGGGCGGGGGAGGCGGGGCCAGCCAGGAATGGGATTTGGGGGTTTTCTCCGAACTGCACATAATCTTAGCTAGAGGTTCTGCCGAATCCCTGCGAACCCCCAGCGGCCCACCCCTGGCAACACCCACAAAAGGAAGGATATTGAAGCAACAAGAGAAAAACATTTCCACAGCAGCTGCCACTTCCGGAGAAGCTGAAGTTATGCACAATGAAGTCCCCGAGGATGGATCTAATCCGAGGACAGAGCAAGACTGAACAATTAAGAAGCGACGTGGCGCTCCCATGTAACACCTCTCCTGCGCGAGCTGCACTGGCTCCCGATGGTCTTCCGAGTGCGCTTCAAGGTTTTGGTTATCACCTTTAGAGCGCTCCATGGCTTAGGACCTGGTTATTTACGGGACGCCTGCTACCACCTTAGCCTCCCACCGACCAGTACCCTCCCATCGAGAGGGGCTCCTCCGGGTGCCGTCGGCCAAACAATGTCGACTGGCGGCCCCCAGGGGGAGAGCCTTCTCTGGGGGGGCACCTACCATCTGGAACGAGCTTCCCCCCGGAGATACGGAGGATCCCGGATCTGCGTACCTTCCGTCGCGCGCTCAAGACGTTCTTATTTCATCAAGCTGACCTGACCTAAGTCTTTTCCCTTTTTAAATGGAAATTTTAAATTTGGTTTTAAATTATTGGGGTTTTAAATTTGTTCAGGCCCAAATTATTTAATTCGTTTATTCTATTTTAAATTTTGTATTTATATGTTTTATTCTATGGCTGTTCACCCGCCCTGAGTCCTTTGGGAGTAGGGCGGTATACAAATTCAATAAAATAAAATAAAATAAAATTCAATAAAATAAAATAAAATATAAATAAAATAAAATAATAAAATAAAATAAATAAAATTCAATAAAATAAATAAAATAATAAAATAAAATAAAATAAAATAAAATAAATAAAATAAAATAAAATAAAATAAAAAATAAAATAAAATAAAATAAAATAAAATAAATAAAATAAAATAAAATAAAATAAAATAAAATAAAAAAGAATAATAATTGTTGGCACAATTTCCACAACTGAATTGAATTCCTTTATAATGCCTTGCTAAGACCACATTTGGAATATTGCATCCACTTTTGGTTGCCACAATACTAAAATAATGATGCGGAGACTCTAGAAAGAATGCAGAGAAGAGCAACAAGAGGATTGGGGACTGGAGGCTAAAACATAGGAAGAACGGTTGCAGGAACTGGGTATGTCTAGTTTGATGAAAAGAAGGAATAGGGGAGACAGGATAGCAGTCTTCCAATATCTCAGGGGCTGCCCCAAAGAAGAGGGAGTCAAGCTATTCTCCAAAGCCCCTGAGGGCAGGACAAGAAGCAACGGGTGAAAACTCATCAAGGAGAGAAACAACCTGAAATTAAGGAGAAACTTCCTGACAGTGAGGACAATTCACCAGTGGAACAGCCTGCCACCAGAAGTGGCACCAGAAGAAGAGACTGGATAAGCATTTATCTGAAATGGTGTAAGGTTTCCTGCTTGAGCAGGGGGTTGGACTAGAAGACCTCCAAGGTCCCTTCCAACTCTCTGCTCAATATTTTCCCCAATGATTTTTCTCAGCTGGGACTGAAGCTTGGAATATCCGAACCAGGACATACATTCATGTCCCTCTGACCAGGTGCAGAGTGCCTTCTACACATTGAGCCCTAATATTGACAGCTAGCTTTCAACCCTGCGAAGTAGACCAGACCTGAAAATCAAGAGAGGTGAAAACTACAGGTAGTCCTCGATTTACGACCACCATTGAGCCCAAAATTTATGTTGCTAAGTGAGACACTTATTAATTGAGTCCCTTCCCCCCTTTTTATGACTTTTCTTGCCACATTTGTTAGAGGAATCACTTGCAGGTGTTAATTTAGTCACCCTGTCGTTAAGTGAATCCATTGACTTTGCTTGTCAGGTCTCAAAAAGGGGATCACGACTGTCGTAACTATGAGTCACTTGCCAGACGTCTGAATTTTGATCATGGGACTATGGGGATAACTACAACGGTTGCAAGTGTGAAAAATGGTCATAAGTCACTTCTTTCAGTGCGTTGTAACTTCAAACGGTCACTAAACGAATCATTGCCGCATCCCCGCGGTCACGTGATCAAAATTTGAATGCTTGGCAACTGACTCATATTTATGACGTTTGCAGTGTCCTGGGGGGGGTCACACGATCCCCTTTTTTACGACCTTCTGATGAAGCAAAATCAATGGAGAAGCCTGATTCATTTAACAACCGTGTTACTCACTCCACAACTGCAATGATTCACTTAACAACTGCAGCAAGAAAAGTCGTAAAATGGGCCAAAAGAAACCCGCTTAACAAATGTCTCGCTTAGCAACGTAAGTGTTGGGCTCAACTGCGGTCGTAACTCGAGGACTGGCCTGTGCACAAAATGAGTAAGCGTTTGAATTGTGAAAATCCAGCTTTTGTCTTTACCGGTTGCATGAATCTGGGCCATTGCCTGCAGCCAGCCAGGACCTGGGATTGCAATATAAATTTGAATATTCTCCATTGCAAAACATTTTTGTGAGCTTGAAATAATTATTTATTTATTTGTTTGTTTGTTTGTTTGTTTGTTTGTTTGTTTGTTTGTTTGTTTCAATCTCTATACCGCCCTTCTCCAAATAGGAGTCAGGGTGAACAGCCAAAGTAAAAAACAGGACATACAAAATTTAAAAACAGTTTAAAATAATTAGATATTTTGGCCGTAAATTAAAACAACCAATTTAAAATCAATTTAAAATTTAACTCAAGCCAGCCCAGCTAGTTGAAATAAATAGGTTTTAATTATTTGGAACGAGAAGAGTTTTTCTCACTTAGCAACATCAATTTTGGGCTCAAATTTTAGTCGTACGTTGAGGACTACCTGTAGAACTCTAAATGTTACATGGCTATTGCTATAAAGTAAAGTTGAAAACTACAGCTTGAGTAAGTACAAATTCCCTACCCTTAGGAGCAGACATCCAGGTGCCCCGAGCAACCGAGATGAAGAAGTTTGGGAAAGCACTTAAAATTCCTCTCTTCAATACTGCAAAACATATGGCTCCTCCTAAGCCCGGGCACAGATTCTGGTTTTCCAAGCTCTTTTTTTTTTTTTTTTGCCACCTTAAGGACTAGCAGCTTTGATTCAAAACCGAGGAATAAAACTCAAGATCGCATCGCCTGCAGGTTCGACATTTCTGCTGCTTTTTTAGAAGCCTAATTACAGGTATTTATATCGGAGGTAATGATTTGAGGATAAACCTGCCACCTGTCGATTCGGCAAACGCAGCGCGTCGTTACTCACCGCCACTTCATGGCTGGAACAGGAGAACATTTTCTTCATGGTGGCTGCTTCCTTGCCAACCTCCCCCAAAAAAGGCCAAGGATCTCGCTCTGACCGGAGACGCACCGGACGGACGGCTCAATCCATCTCTGGCAGGAGAGTTTTTCCCAGGTGAGGTGGAATCCAGGAACGGTCAGAGCGCATCTCCGGAGCTGCAGCCGGTTCGAGATCCCGATTCGTGTGGCTGGGAGGGCGCGCTTGAGCTGCCTGAGGGCCTCGGCAGGGAGCTGCCCGGTCCTGCCAGGTGCATTTGCCGCACACCTGTTTCCTCGCTCAGCCAGGCCTGGACATGCCCCAGACGCTCATCTCGGTTAATCTCTCTCGTCGCCTGACTTGAAAGCGAAACATCTTCGGATCCACCCTCCTCCTCCTCCTCCTCCTCTTTCGGCTCTCTCCTCCTGTCACTAACCATCATCGGCATCCAAGAGGAAAAGCCACGATTCACAGTTACAGCTCTGCAAATCCACCAGCCTAAATGCAAGTGGAGACAGGGGCAAGATTTGCAAAAGTTTCCAGTGCAAGAATCGACTCTCCGGCAGCTTCATACCTATCAAGGAAGGAAGGAAGGAAGGAAGGAAGGAAGGAAGGAAGGAAGGAAGGAAGCAAGGAAGGAAGGAAGCAAGGAAGGAAGGAAGCAAGAAAGGAAGGAAGGAAGGAAGGAAGGAAGGAAGGAAGGAAGGAAGGAAGGAAGGAAGCAAGGAAGCAAGGAAGTAAGCAAGGAAGGAAGGAAGGAAGGAAGGAAGGAAGAAAAAGCAAGCAAGCAAGGAAGCAAGCAACGAAGGAAGGAAGGAAGGAAGGAAGGAAGGAAGGAAGGAGGCAAGCAAGCAAGCAAGCAGAATAGAGTTGGAAGGGACCTCGGAGGTCTTCTAGTCCAACCCCTTGCTCAAGCAGGAGACCCAGGGGTGGGCTGCTGGGGGTTCGCAGGGGTTCGGGAGAACCTCTACCTAAGATTCTGTGCAGTTCGGAGAACCCGCAAATCCGTCCTGGGTGGCCCCCGTCTACCCCTCCCCTCCCAGGAGTCCCCACGCAGCCCATTTTGGATGCAGGTAAGTGCAGGGCCACGCATGGAGGCTCGGGGAGGGCGAAAATTGGGCCTACCGGAAGCCCGGGCCCGTTTCCAGCCTCTGGAGCCTGGGGAGGCCGTTTTCGCCCTCCCGGAGGCTCGAAAAAAGCCTCCAGAGCCTGGGGAGGGCAAAAACGCCTCCCCCCCCCCACCATGGTGCAGGAGGTGGACTAGGCCATGCCCACCATGGCCACGCCCACCCAGCAACCGGGCAGAGAACCCCTTGCTAAACTTTTTGAAGGCCACCCCTGAGGAGACCCTATATATACCATGTCAGACAAATGGTTGTCCAATCTCTTCTTAAAAATATCCAGTGATGAAGCACCTGTCAGGAAGTTTCTCCTTAATTCCAGGTTGCTTCTCTCCTTGATGAGCTTCCCTCCATTGTTTCTTGTCCTGCCTTCGATTGCTTTGGAGAAGAAGTTGACTCTGTCTTCTTTGAGGCAGCCCCTCAAATATTGGGATATTGCTTCTATCTCCAATCTTTGCTTTCATCTGGCTTTTTAAAGAGATGTCTCTGCTGTTGCTGCTTTGCTTAAACACAGAGAGAGAGAGACAGAGAGACAGAGGGACAGAGAGAGAGAGATAGAAAGAGAGACAGAGGGACAGAGAGAGAGAGAGACAGAGACAGAGGGACAGAGAGAGAGATAGAAAGAGAGAGAGGGACAGAGACTCACACAGAGACAGAGAGACAGACAGACAGACGAACAGAGAGAGATAGAAAGAGAGAGAGGGACAGAGAGAGAGAGAAAGAGAGAGAGGGACAGAGAGAGACAGAAACAGAGACAAACAGAGAGAGAGAGAGACAGAGGGACAGAGAGAGAGATAGAAAGAGAGAGGGACAGAGAGACAGACAGGGACAGAGAGAGAGATAGAAAGAGAGAGAGGGACAGAGAGACAGAGAGACAAAGAGAGAGAGACAGAGAGAGAAAGAGAGACAGAGAGGGACAGAGAGAGAGATAGAAAGAGAGAGAGAGGGACAGAGAGACAGAGATACAAAGAGAGAGAGAGAGACAGAAAGAGAGACAGAGAGGGACAGAGAGAGAGATAGAAAGAGAGAGAGAGGGACAGAGAGACAGAAACAGAGACAAACAGAGAGAGAGAGACAGACAGAGGGACACAGAGAGAGATAGAAAGAGAGGGAGGGAGGGAGGGAGGGAGAGAGAGAGGGGGGGCACTGGTCCTCTTCCAAGTGACAGATGCAGCTCTCCTGTTTCCCAACCAGTGCTAAAGGGAAGGAGACCCCTTCTCGGAAACCGATACCCGTTGTGCAAAACCATTAACGATTTTTTTCCCGCAAGCATCTTTATTTTGGCCTTTTGACATCCTGACCCCTGACCGGAGGCGGTTTCGTGGGACTCTTTCTTTCGGCCCTCCGAGATTTCCTAAGGCCTCTGACGCCATCTCACCTTAACTCTAGAAACTTGGCTTTAGAAAGCAAAGCCCGGAAAAAACCAAGAGAGGCTGTCTGAGCTCTTGCACGCAACCGTCTCCAGACTGGAATGCGTATGTGACGAGGATGGACTGACTATCGGCCGGGAAGATCTTTGCCCGAGGCGATTGTGCCGCGGGATTTCAGAATAAGAGAACGGAATGACAGAGTTGGAAGGGACCTTGGAGGTCTTCTAGTCCAACCCCCTGCTCAAACAGGAGACCCTAGACAATTCCAGACAAATGGCTGTCCAATCTCCTCTTAAAAACCTCCGGTGATGGAAAACTCACAACTTCTGGAGGCAAGCTGTTCCACTGGCTAATTGTTCTCACTATTTCTCCTTAGTTCTAGACTGCTTCTCTCCTTGGTTAGTTTCCATCCATTGCTTCTTGTCCTGCCTTCAGGTGCTTTGGAGAATAATTTGACTGCCTCTTCTTTGTGGCAGCCCCTCAAATACTGGAATACTGCTATCATGTCCTCCTTAGTCCTTCTTTTCACTAGATTAAAGGTAAAGGTTCCCTTTGCACATACGTGCTAGTCGTTTCTGACTCTAGGGGGCGCTGCTCATCTCCGTTTCAAAGCCGAAGAGCCAGCGCTGTCCGAAGACGTCTCAGTGGTCATGTGGCCGGCATGACTCAATGCCAAAGGCGCACGGAACGCTGTTAATAATAATAAAATAATAATAAAAATGAAATAAAATAAATAATAAAATAGAATAGAATAAAATAAAATAAAATAATTAAAATTAAATAAATTAAAATTAAATTGAATTAAAATAATAAAATAATAAAATAAAAATAATAATAAAATAATAATAAACATGAAATAAAATAACATAAAATAGAATAAAATTAAATTAAAATTAAAAAATAAAATAAAATAATAAATAAATAAAAATAAATAAATAAAAATAAATAAATAAAAATAAAGTAAATAAAAATAAAAATAAAATAAAATAAAATAATAAAAATGAAATAAGTAATAAAATAGATAGAATATTTATAAAATAAATTTATATTATTTATAAAAAATTAAATAAAAAATAAAAAAGTAAATAATATAAAATAATAAAAATAAAATAAAATAAAATATGAAGATTTAAATTATGTCTCAAAAGGAATCGGTTAAAACATTTCCCCGTCAGCCCTAAAAATGCTAAACTGTGGATTGCTCCGCCCTCTGTTGGTTGAATGAAGTCATTGCGGCTATGTCGTCAATCTTCCTTTACTCAAGCCAATTCTAATGTGTTCAACAAAACCGTTTAGGGCAACTCATGAACTGAATTAAAAAATGAGAGGACTTTTATGTTTCTCCTGAGTTTACCCAGTATGCTGAACTATGGTTAGGTGCTTATGGGATAAGCCACGATTGACCGGCTTCATCGGTCCTGTGGATTACAAATTACATGACTGCCTTCACACAACAAATTACGGTATTTAGTGATGATGGATTCAAGAAATAAAACGGACAATGGACAGAATGGGTACTGTAGCTAAAGGAACGTTTCCTTTATGGCTTTTGCCTTGTTGATCCCACCACATCTTAAGAGACTTTTTCTTTTAAAATGTTTTAATTTTAATTTTGAATGTTTTAATTGGATTTTGTTTTAAATGTTTTTAAACTTTGTTTTGTTTCAAATAGAGGTTTGGATGAGTGATTAAGGCACCAGGCTGGAAACCAGTGAGGTGACTTCAAGCTTCCCCTTTAGGCGTGAAAGCTGGCTGGGTGACTTTGGGACAGTCCCTCTCTCAGCTCAGCCCACCTCGCAGGATTGTTGGTGCAGGAGTCGTGGTGGCGCAGTGGTTAGAGTGTGGTACTGCAGGCTACTTCTGCTGCCTGCTGCTGCCGGCTGCCTGAAATTTGGCAATTCAAATCTCACCAGGCTCAAGGTCGACTCAACCTTCCGTCCTTCCGAGGTTGGTAAAATGAGGACCCAGATTGTTGGGGGCAAGAGGCTGACTCTGTAAACCACTTAGAGAGGGCTGTAAAGCACTGTGAAGCGGTATATAAGTCTAAGTGCTATTGCCTTCCTTCCTTTCTGTTTCCTTCCTTCCTTTTCATTTCCTTTCTTCCTTCAATCCATCCTTCCTTCTTGTTTCCTTCCTTCCTTTTCATTTCCTTCCTTCCTTCCTTTTCATTTCCTTCCTTCCTTCCTGTTAAAATGCAGCATTGCAGGCTAATTCTGCCGACTGCCAGCAGTTTGATCCTGACTGGCTCATGGTTGACTCAGCCTTCCGTCCTCCCGAGGTCAGTAAAATGAGGACGCTATGTGCTAGTCATTCCCGACTCTAGGGGGCGTTGCTCCTTTCCGTTTCAAAGCCAGTCCGAAGATGTCTCCGTGGTCATGTGGCCGGCATGACTCAACGCCAAAGGCGCACGGAACGCTGTTCCCTTCCCACCAAAGGTGGTCCCTATTTATCTACTTGCATTTTTTACGTGCTTTCGAACTGCTAGGTCGGCAGAAGCTGGGACAAGGAACGGGAGCTCACCCCGTTACGTGGCACACTAGGGATTCGAACCGCTGATCTGCCGACCTTTCAATCGACAAGCTCAGCCTCTTAGCCACTGAGCCACCACGTCCCACGCAAGCCTGTTTACTTGTCCCCTAATATTATCTCTACATTTGGAAGTTTCACTTGGCCACAAAGACCTTTCGGTGAATTCTAGATCTTTCTAGAATAAGGCATAAACTGGTGGTAGTAAATGGACTACGGTGTGGAGGGAAAAAAATGAAGATGGTAAAGTATGTTAGATTCCACTCGGTCCCACTAAAATAATGTTGTTGCCCTAAGTCGGGTGTCAGCAACCTGCGGCTCCGGAGCCAAAATTGTGGAAACCTTTTGGGAAGTGTATTTTCTAAAACTTAGCTAATAAGCTAATAATAACCCCCCTTTTTTGGGGGAGTAGTATCATAAGATTATTTATCAATGGAAAGTTAATTTAATCTAGAATGTAATGCAATAACTTTTATGAGGGGTTTGCTATTAGAATAGCAGTTACAGTATAAAGAAGAAAAGGGAAATACGTAGAAAAAATGAGATATGCAAAAATTATCACCCTGTCAGTTAATCCTTAAATTGGGTAACCTTTAGCATGAATGAGGGCCTTACAACGTCTTCCCATGGAGGGAACCAAGTCTTTCAGTTCTGCAGCTGTTCTAATGTGAAACCAAGATTGAATGATGGCTTCTATTAACTGGGTTTTATTGCTGGGTCGCTTCTGACTAACCAGTACCTCGGTGCCTTCCGCCGTGCCCTTAAAACCTTCTTTTTCCAGCAAGCTGGGCTGGCCTAACACTTTTTAAAATGTTTTTAATTGTTTGTTATTGTTTTTAATCATGGGGCCAAATTTATATATCTCTTTTTAATTGTATTTTAATGTTTGTAGTTTATGTTTTTACTTGGCTGTTCACCACCCTGAGTCCTCAGGGAGAAGGGCGGTATACAAATTTAAAAATGAATAAATAAATAAAATTTTTAGTTGGCTCTATAGATTTTCAATTGGGTGAAGGTCTGGGCTATTCCCAGGCCATTCCAGCAGTGGAATAGGATTATCTTGAAACTCCAAAGAAAAAAAAAGTGGGTGTTATTAGCCATCAAACCTCAAAAATGCACTTTTCCAAAAAAAAGGTTTCCGCAATTTTGGCCGCTACTGTATTTACAAAGCCGAAAAAAAGCCAGCGACACAGCCAAGATGGAGACTATTAATGATGCGGGACCACAGCTCTTTGCAACTTTTTTATTATTGTTATATTTTTCTCTAAAAAAAAACAGAAAAGCATATACACCATAGCTCCAAGTGGATAAAAAACAAAGATATGACAGAATAAATAAGCCCGGGAGAGATTTGGCATAGCCTCCTCCGAAAGACAGAAAAGAAGGGGTCCAACTAGCGCAGGGGTCTCCAACCTTGGCAACGTTAAGCCTGGAGGACTTCAACTCCCAGAATTCCCGGCTGGGGAATTCTGGGTGTTGAAGTCCTCCAGGCTTAACGTTGCCAAGGTTGGAGACCCCTGCACGAAGGGGTTACCAAGTCAGCCTTTTTTTCACCTGCCCAGCCAGCCATTAGCTACAAACGGGGGTCTCGGCCTCTGTTCCTCCTGGCCCTTTGCCCTGGCCGAGGGTCTTCCCAGGAGACAAAGCGGCAGAGCAGCAGATCGGAGGGTGGTCGTCCCACCAACGGGTGGGACAGGGGGGAGGTAGGGGTGTAAGCCCCACCCCCACCCCCGGTCGGGTCTCACCGCAGCCAACTCGCCACGGGACAAGAGTTAGACCGATAATTGAAGAAACAGTGGAATAGAATCATGAAAGGAAGGAAGGATGGAAGGGATGAAAATGAAACGTGAATGCCAAAAATTAAAATAATGTTTTAAGTTATCTTGAATAAATTGAATTGTTGAATTGTCCCTGAAGGGTGTGGTCCGGCGGTGAGTTGGCCATATTGAGTTGGCCGCAGTGAGTTGGCAATGGCAAGTTGACCATGGAGTTGGCTGGGGTGAATTGGCCATGTTGAATTGGCCATTGAGTTGGCCATGGCAAGTTGACCATGGAGTTGGCTGGGATGAATTGGCCATGTTGAGTTGGCCGTGAGTTGGCCATGGCAAGTTGACCATGGAGTTGGCTGGGGTGAATTGGCCATGTTGAGTTGGCCATGAGTTGGCCATGGCAAGTTGACTATGGAGTTGGCTGGGAAGAATTGGCCATGTTGAGTTGGCCATGAGTTGGCCGCATTGAGTTGCCCATGATGAATTGGCCATAGCAATTCATCCCGGAAGCTTCTTCAGCTCTGAACAACTGAACGGAAGAAGCTTCTTGGATGAGAAGCGAAATGTCTTCAAAGGAAAAAAAAAAACCCAGAAAGGGGAAGCACCTTTGAGGCAACCAGAACTTGGGATGACTTGAGAATCTCCAGAAACAATCTATTCCACTATTTCTTCGATATTAGTGTACCTCTTGTCCCGCAGCGAGCTCTCTGTGGCGAATTGTCATAGGCCGCTCCCAGGAACACTTAAGAAAAACTTCAGCTGTCCCGGAAAAAAAACATTCCCTTTGATTGAAAACAGAAGCACTTGGAAAGAAAGTCACACAATGGATCAGGTGTGGCTAACAAAGCCGTATTCAAATTAACCCACAGCACTCGTAAAATGCGAATTCTGCCTTCTCCGCTTGTGGTTCTGGGAAATAATGCAGAAAGGTAAATGCCTTGAAAGGGGAAGCTTTGCAAAATTAAGAGTTTCCTGTAATTCTGCAAAGTAATTTTGCAAAGTTTTGTCATTTTTGCAAACCTCCTGAAGGCAGGAATTCCACGGTGGAGGCTCAACCACCTGGCTGGCTGAGGAGGCGGGAGGGGGGAGGCTGAGCAGCTGGACTCTGAAAACTTCGAACTGGAAAAACACACACACACACAAACTCTGGACACATACATAAATATATAAATAAGCTGTGCAATGGACGATGCACTGCCCCTCACGCTCGCTCACAAGTGTGCAAAGGATGTGCAACCTTCATTTAGTCCTCAAGAAAAAAAAGGGGAGAGGGGGGGAAAAATACAGAGAAAAAGATCTTTGGAGTCGCGTTATGTACAAAAAACTGAAAATATAGATTATCGTAATATAGATATGTGTATATATATATATAGATAAGATTGATAGATCTTTTCTTTCTCTGTACAGGATTGGTTGGAAATACTTTTTTAAGAGGGGTGGGAAATACGAGATCTGAAGTGTAAAAAAAATATATTGTAACAGCAATAACCTGCAGACCCAGGCAATCCCAGGAAACCGTCCCTCACAGCAAACGAATGGTGGGATTTTTGAAGGCAGGGTGGCAGGTGGTCCCTTGGTGCCTGAGGCCCCCCCCAGGGATGGGGAGCCCCCCCCTTCAAGTCCACTCCAGGCAGGCAGTGCCAGGTGCCCCAAAACCAAAATCCCAAAAGTACACCTAGCACATTGCCATCCCTATGGCGGCACGATGGCGGTTCTGTTTGGACTTCAGAGGCATTAACAAAAGAAATCCGATTTTAGGAGTGTCCGAGAAGAACTGTCTTCTGTTCTTGGGGTGGCAGCCTGGCTTCGCAGAAGTTGGGGTTCAAGCTTTGCACCTCAAACCTCTCTGGCAAATTGTCCTCTGTAGCTTTTTCGCCCCTCAGGACAGGGCAAGCAATCCCGTCTCTTCGTAGAGATTTCCAAAAAGGGTAGGTTTAGCTGGAGGGAGCACTGATGAGTAAACAGGGGAGCCCCAGAGGCAGAAGCGGGATGTTTTCCATCCTGCCGGTGGGTTTTTCTCCCTCTTCTCAAAAAGCAGCCCTTTTCCCTGGCTGCCTGTGGGAATTTCTCCCAAGGAGTCCTCAAAAATAACACCATTCCTTAGCGCATCGATGCTTCTTGCAACATTTACCTTACAAGGTCTTCTCCTCGGATGAACCGACTTATCAAGGGTATCAAATAAACACCCCGAGGGTACTCACCGTTGGCACAGCCTGGATCCTCCAACGTTAACCCCCCAAGTTCCGACCGAAAAGAAAAACGGGAGGGAATAAATTTTCACTTTTTAAAAATGAAAGTGGTCCACGGAATTTAAATTAGGTTTCGTTACGGGCATAGCCACTTTTTAAACGCCCGTGGCCTTCAAAAGCTAAGCTGGATCTTATCAAGTCGGATCTCACCAATGCCATGGTTAGGCAGCCTCGGCGCCTCCTGACCATGGTCTTCAACCAGCGTTGTAAAGAAAGCAGAGTTTAACCAGCATTTGTTATAAATAACCGTGGTTTGTTTGGACAAACCCCAACTGCCTGTTTTATACTAGGCAACATCCTGCATCACTTAGGCCAATGGTGAGAACGCAGCTGAGTGAAATCATAGTACTGTAAAAAAAGAATGAATGAAAAAGAGAGAGAGAGAGAGAGAGAGAGAGAGAGAGAGAGAGAGAGAGAACGGGGAGGAACGGAAAACAGTGGAATTTTCTGTGCAAAACTCAAAATTCCCTTGTTATTCCTTTGAACCTCTAAAGACGCTACTGGTCTTTTATAAGTACAGAAAATACAGGAGTGGCCAAAATTGTGGGAACCTTTTAAAAAAAGTGTACTTTCTAAAACTTGGCTAATAAAACACCATTTCTTTCTTTCTTTCTTTCTTTCTTTCTGAGTAGTACCATAAAATTATATTATCGATGGAAAGATAAATTTAATCGAGAATGTCATACAATAGCTTTTATGAAAGATTTGCTATTAGAATAGCAGTTACAGTATAAAGAAGGGAAACACGTAGAAAAAAACGAGATATACAAAAATGATCCCCATAGAAAAAACGAGATATACAAAAATTATCACCGTGTCAGTTAATACTTAAATTGGGTAACCTTTAGCATGAATGATGGCCTTACAACGTCTTCCCATGGAGGGAATCAAGTCTTTTAGTTCTGCAGCTGTTCTAATGTGAAACCAAGATTGAAGGATGGCTTCTATTAACTGGGTTTTATTGCTGGGTCGCTTCTGACTAACCAGTTTCTTTAGTCAGCTCCATCGATTTTCAAACTGGGTGAAGGTCTGGGCTATTCCCAGGCTATTCCGGTAGTGGAATAGGATTATCTTGAAACTCCCCCCCCCAAAAATGGTGTTATTAGCCATCAAACCTCAAAAAGACACTTTTCCCAAAAGGTTTCCACAATTTTGGCCACTACTGTACACGTTTAGGGATAAGGGAAAAAAAAAAAAACATTGGCCCAGAGCTTCCAAAGGTACGTGGGGTGCTCCTTTCCCACAGCCGAGCTCTGAAATATCATAAAAACCTGCAGATATTCATATGGGTCACAATTGGCTTAGCTGGGATCCTTAAAAAAAGAAATTTTGATTTCTGTGGTCCTGAAAGAAGTTCTCGATTCAAAACATTTGAACCTTCAAACCTCGGAGCTGAAAAGCGGCCTCTGGAGTTGGTCAGAAGGCTCTCGAGCAGGGGTGAAATGCTACCGGTTCGGGCGAAACCTGTAGTAAAAAAATGCTTTAAAAAGTAAAAAAAAAAAGCTTCACAGCTGTGCCGCACAATCGTCGGACTATTTTTTTTAACTTTTTTAAAGCATTTTTTTTACTACCTATTCACCGGAACCAGTAGTAAAAAATGCTTTAAAAAGTGTTTTTTTTTTAATGGCCACGCCCACCCAGTCACATGACCCCCACACACACCAAGCCACGCCCACGAAGCCACAGCCACAGAACCGGTAGGAAAAGATTTTTCATTTCACCACTGCTCTTGATCCAGCGAATCTTGTGCCAAGTTTGAACCCCTGTGTAGTCCGGACAATCTGTTCGGAGTTCAAGCCACGCTGGAATTTCAAATGCCCCTCCGAGGATCCCTTCTTTCTGTGCACTCCGAGATCATCCAATCCAGCCCCCCCTTAACCTGGGTTTCCATCACTAAGAAAAAAAAGTCCGGGATTTTCTCTGTAATTTGGGACCGATCAGAGTAGGTCATCGAATGCCCCCTTTTGCTGGCTTAAGGATCCCGTGAGCAAAATTTAGCTGTGATTCTTCTGATTCCGAGACTGATCCCCTCCGCAAGCTCCACGGACCGAAAGCTTGGCTCCCGGGAGAGTTTCTCATCTTTTTAAAAAAATGCCATGATTTTCGGTAAGACAGCGGCGCACACCAAGTAAAAACACTCTGCCATGTGTCTGTCTTCTCAGCTGCCGACACGTTGCCGAAAATTTCTGCCTTCCTCCAGAGAGGAATGGAGTCCCGTCCCCCCAAAAGGGCGTCTCCATCTTTAGTCCAGAGAGATGATGTCCGGCCGACATCCTGGCAGAGCTGGGCTGCTTCCCATGGCGCCGTGGCCCTCCCGCAAGCTGGCCGTGGGCGAAGAGACCACGCTGTTCATGCGGCTGCCGGTGGGGGAGCCGACCCCGCTGTGGGATCCCACCACGATCGGAGCCAGGGGGCTCATGAAATGCGGGGAGGGCCCCCGATACTGGAAAAAGTGGCTCAGGGAGTCCTGCTCGTCCAGGGAGGTGATGACGGAAGGGCTGTAATGCTGCAAGAGGAAGAGAAAATAAAAACATTTGGGGCCTTTTTTTTTTTGACCTCATAATCCCTTGCGGGGTGGAGTCTGGGCAGCTGAATGGAGCTGAGTGTTTCCTGGCCGGATGCCTTTCCTGTCGCCCTTGAGGAGTTTTGTTCAGCAGATATATTCTCACGGTGCCCAGAGAGAGAGAAATATCTGCCTCTACCTAGGATCGAACTCACAGCCTCCCGATTGGGAGGCGAGTGCACCACTCAACATTTGCTGTTTATGCCAGGGCAAAATACCCGTCGCTAACAATAGTAACAAAAAGATCCATTTTATATCTTGTCTTTTGCCCTTCACACACTTGCAATGCACGAGTCCTGTTCTGCTCCAGGTACGGATCCCAAAGAACGCAGGACACACAAAGTCCGTTCAAACCTTAGTTTACTAAATAAACCAGTCTTTTACAATGGCTGTTAATTAACTGCATTAACAGCCGCCAAGAATTCAAAGAATAATAACTGAAAGCTTACTATGGTTGGCAGAATGCCCAGAAGCAATTTGCAGGAAGCTGATAAGATAGGCAAGGCAAGACAAGACACGAAGGTATGTGAACAAAGTTGTTCCCTGCAAATTGCTTCAGTCAGCGTTCCTCCTTAAATAGGCTAAGGGAGTGGCCAATTAGCCCCAAGCCTTACTCTCGAGGAGACCTTCTCCTGAGGAGTCACTCCTGCCTTTTGGCCGCTCTGTGCGCCCGTGCATCGAGAAGAGGCTCCTCCTCTTCGTCCTCTTCACTTAAGGGAGCTTCTGGAGGTTCTGAAGGCCCTGTCTGAATCCCCGCCTCTGGCACCACATCTTCTCCAGCCTCCTCATTGTCCGACTCGAGCGCCAGCTGCACAGGCTGCTGGCGCAGCACCACACCAGCCTCCTCGTTGTCGGAATCAGCTACTAGCTGCACAGGCCGCTGATGGGCCACAAGAAGTCCTTAGGCTGAAGGAGGGGAAGCTACAGGGAGAGCTGTATTTACCTCTCTGTAATTGTTAAGAGTGCAGTATTGCAGGCTAACTCTGCCCACAGTCAGGAATTCAATCCTGACCGGCTCAAGGTCGACTCGTCCTTCCGTCCTTCCGAGGTTGGTAAAACGGGGACCCACATTGTTGGTGGAGCAAGAGGCTGACTCTGTAAACCGCTTAGAGAGAGCTATAAAGCACTGTGAAGCGGTATATAAGTCTAAGTGGTATTGGTATCTTCCTTCCTTCCTTCCTTCCTTCCTTCCTTCCTTCCTTCCTTCCTTCCTTCCTTCCTTCCTTCCTTCCTTCCTTCCTGTTAGAATGCAGTATTGCAGGCTGAATCTGC
This sequence comes from Pantherophis guttatus, assembly GCF_029531705.1. The sequence continues at coordinate 908,710 of NW_026844085.1, read as the reverse complement.
CCACAGTCAGGAGTTCAAGATTGACTCAGCTGTCCGTCCTTCTGAGGTTGGTAAAACAGGGACCCAGATTGTTGGGGGGTGGGGGGGGCAAGAGGCTGACTCTGTAAACCGCTTAGAGAGGGCTATAAAGCACTGTGAAGTGATATATAAATCTAAGGGATATCGCTGTTTGCTTTTCTATTCTTGTTTGAGCAACAGCTGTTCTGAACTCTGAACCTTGCAAGGTCTGAAAGAACTTGGAAGACCGTGGAAAGTAAGCTTGTTGGGTTATCAAAGGAATAATTTAATAATTTAACTGCTTTGATGAATTGCTTTTAAATGTTTTTTAGATAAATTGGATGTCTTAATTTGTTTTTTGAGCCTAAATTATTTAATCTGTTTTTAATAGTTTTTTAACTTTTGTATGTCTTTGTATTTTATTTTGGCTGTTCACCGCCCTGAGTCCTTCGGGAGTAGGGCGGTATACAAATATGATAAAATAAAATAAATAAATAAATAAATAAACCGAGCAAGCTTACCAACTCGGGATTGAAAGATTGAATGGAAAAAATTGGGAGATGGAAAAGAGGAGAGGAAACATACCGGATTTTCACTCTGAAGGAAGGAGAACAAATCCAGACCTAGAGAAAAGGAAAACCTTAATGGTAAAATGAACGTACTAAGACTAGGAGGGAAGGAAAATATTTAAAATTTTCAAATTCAGGATTTTCCAAATTCAGGAAGTGGCGGGCGGGCGAAGACATTGGATATCATAGCAAAGTGCCAACAATACCGTCCAGTTTCCGTCCTCTGGGTGGGATGGCAAGCCTCCCCCCACCCCAACCCTTGGGAAGGGCCAATCGGCTTTCTCTAGCTGCCTGGGTCAGAGTTCATCCTCTTCCCCTCCACTCTTAGCTCCAGAGTCTGTGTGTTCTGACCTAGGCATTCCCAAGAGCAGGAAGCAGACTCCTTGTCCCGACAAAAATCCCTTTTTATTAAGTTACTGTGAATTCCTCTCATTCATATCCACAGCAAAGTCTTTCAAGGAAGAATTTACAGTCACAGACCTCATCTGGCTTGGAGAGCTGCCAGGCCCGATATCTTCAAAACTTGGCCAGGAGTCTCGGAGAGTCACAAACCAATTAGGCGAACTAATTGTCTCCTGCAAACTCCCCTCCCCTTTCGCTCCTCTTTTATTCCCTCTGGGAGGGGCCATTCATCGTCCACCTGTGGCTTTACTCCTGAGTCGACCCTTCTTCTTTAGCTGTTCCCTTCGTCTGGCAACTCTGCATGAGCTCTCTCTCTCTCTCTCTCTCTCTCTCTCTCTCTCTCTCTCTCTCTCTCTCTCTCTCTCTTTCGCGACCTTTTCACAAGCCCATGGGGGAGGCCAGATTCATTTTAACAACCGTGCGACTCACTTAGCAACTGCAGTGATTCCCTTAGCGACTGTGTCAAGAAAAGTCGTCAAATGGGGCAAAGCTCCCTTAACCAAAGTCTCACTTAGCAACATAAATCTGGGACTCAATTGTGGTCGTAAGCCGAGGACTACCTCTTGGAAAAACAACGAGCCAGGAAGAATCTTCTTTCTAACTAACTTGAGATGGATGTCACTGGGGTTCTTCAGAGGGGGCTAACAGTGGTGGGATTCAATGCTGTGGCCCGCCAGTGGAGCTGGCAGCAGAGCCGGACAGTGAGCAGGTTGGGGAGGAACGTGGGCCAGTCCTAGAGTCTGGGGAGGGCTCTGCGTCAGAGGCAGAGAGGAGGCCAGGCCGAATGCCAGTCATCAGCTGCCTTCAGCCCATTCCCAGTGTGTGCATGCGCAGAGTTGCCAGACGAAGAGTACAGCTAAGAAGGCAGGGTCGATTCGGGAGTAAAGCCACACCTTGGAGGTGATTGGCCCCTCCCATAGGATACAAAAGAGGAGCGAACGGGGAGGGGGCTTTTGCAGGAAACAATTCATTCGTTCCGTGACTCTGAGAGACTCTGTGCCAAGTTGTGCCTTGTACTAACGTTTGGAAACTAGTTACCTGGCAGCTTTCCAAGCGAGATAAGGTCTGTGTTGATAAGTATTCCTCTGAAAGACTGTTTGGACAGGCCTTGCTGACTGCGAATGAAAGGGATTCACAGTCGTGTCAATAAAAGGGGTTTTGCCGGGACCAAGACTCAGCTTCGTGCTTTCTAAGGGAGCCTAGGTCAGAACATTCAACCGGTGTTAACAACTGGTTTGCTTTGTGCACGCTTCACGTGCACCAAATGGGCAGTCTACGTGTACGCAGTACATTTGAAAACAGCACCTTCTACTGCAGCTCCGGTGAATAAAACAGCTGATCCGCGCCGATCAGCTGGGCTTCAAACAACAGAAATAAAGATAGGTATAGCGCAGGGGCAGGCTCAGGATGGGCTCAGCTGATCATCGGAGCGAACCGGTTCGCTCTCAGCTGATTGTCGGAGCTACCGGTACACCCGAACCGGTCCGAACCGGCAGAATCCCACCCCTGGCTAACATCACAGGATAGATGTGATGTTAGCTTGCTGACCAAACAAGGGCCTTGGGCCCCTTTGAGGGCTGTTTTTACACGCAAAGCTGAAAGACCAAGAAGTCACAATACCGCTAAGACAGGTGAGCCTTAACCTCGGTTCTTTTTCGTCTCCGGTTCTCCCCAGTTAGGGAAGAGAGCCCAAGCTCGGGGCCCACCTGAATCCCGCTTACCTTGGATGTCCGAAGGGACCGAATAAGAAGGGTGGTAGTCGGACAGCGGGAGGCTGGAGAGGTAATCGCTGCCCACCGCAGCCATTGGAGGACTCCGCAGCACCGAGGAAGGCTGGTGGTCTGTGTTTAAAACCCTGAAAGGAATGGAAAGGTTAGTGGAGCCGGAAGGGCGTTTGGGTTCTGGGGGAGAAAGGGATCATTTGCAGCAGCCTTGGGGGAGTGGGGGGGTCGATTCTATTTCTTTGGGGGGGGAGGATTGAGGGTCAGAAACCTGTGGGAGGAGCTGGATGGAGAGTTTCGTTCTTTCTTTCTTTCTTTTTCATTGTTTTCATTGACTTTTGGAATTTGGGCAGTTTTCAGCAATTGTGGTCAGATAATGGAATTATGAGCTAGATAAACTGCCTCTCAAACTACCACCCTCCCAGACAGGGCCTGGGTCTTCCGAAGAATATTACATTCCAAAGAAAGAAAGAAAGAGAAGTTAAAAAAAAAAAAAAAGGAAGCCCCTCTAGTACAAAGCTCACTGCCAAAGTAATTACTGCAGGTTCGAATCTCGCCAAGGCTCAAGGTTGACTCAGCCTTCCATCCTTTCTAAGGTAGGTAAATCGAGGACCCAGTTTGTGGGGGCAATAAGCTGACTTTGTATAAATATATAAAAGAATGAAGGCTATTGCTTAGCACACTGTAAGCCGCCTGAGTCTCCGGAGAAGGGCGGCATATAAATCAAATTTAAAAAAAAAAAAAAAAAGTAGAAAATTCCTCTCCCAAACCTCAACGACCCACAGCGCTTACTGCTGCCAGCCTGGCCCATGGGGAGACAGCCAGGGAGGTGACAAAGGACCTGGCCTGCTCCTCGGATCCCGATGCTCCCCCTACAAAAAAAAGTGTGGGGGGGAAGAGGGTCTATTCCCCAAAATAGCGTTTCTCTTAGCACCTGTCAGATAGGTAGACTTCAACTCCCAGAATTCCTGCCCCCCCAAGCCAACGTGGCTTGCCTCCAGAAGTTGTGAGTGCTCCTATCACTGGAGGCTTTCAAGGAGAGGTTGGACAGCCCTTGGTCCCAGATGAAGTAAGGACCCTTGCCTTGGGTTGGACTTGGAAGAGCCTTGGTGGCGCAGCGGACTACAGTGCTGTTAAAAGTAGCACTTAGCGGCCAGCTGCCTGCAATTACTGCGAGTTCGAATCTCACCAGGCTCAAGGTTGACTCAGCCTTCCATCCTTCCGAGGTAGGTAAAATGAGGACCCGGATTGTGGGGGCAATAAGCTGACTTTGTATAAAAAACAAAAAGAACACCGCTTAGAAGGGGCCGAAAGCCCTACTAAGCAGGTATATACGAAAGTATGAAGGCTATTGCTTAATGCATTGTAATCCGCCCTGAGTCTCCAAAGAAGGGCGGCATATCAATTGAACCAATAAATAAATAAATAAGACCTCAGAGATCCCTTGCAGCCAGGGGTGGGATTGAAAAACTTAACAACCGGTTCGCTGCCCAGTTGCTGGGGGGGTGGGGTGGCCATGGGGGCGTGGGTTACTCGGCCTCCTGCACTATTGATGGGGGGGTGGCATTTTCACCCTCCTGAGGCTCCAGAGGATTTCTTCGGCCTCCAGGAGGGTGAAAACAGCTTCCCCCGGGCACCGGAGGCCGGAAACGGGCCCATTTCTAGACTTCCGGTAGGCTCATTTTTATTTTATTTTATTTTAGTTTATTTGATTTGTATACCGCCCTACTCCCGAAGGACTCAGGGCGGTGAACAGCCAAACAATAAAATACACAGATACAAAAAAATTTAAAAACCAGATAAAATCAAATTAAATCATTTTGGCCCAGACAGATTAAAACACCCCAATAATTTAAATTTTCACCCTCCCAGAACAGCCACGCGGTCCCTGCAGTTACCTCGCATCCAAAACAGGCCGCGTGGAGACTCCTGGGAGGGGCGGGGTGATCCAGTCCTTGTAACTACCGGTTCGGCAAACCAGATTAAAATGAACATCCGGTTCGCCGAAACTGGTCTGAACCGGTTGAATCCTACCCCTGCATGCTTGCAGACATGCAGCGTGCATATGTCCCAAGAGCTTTCCCATCACGAAGTCCGGCTAAAAGGAATCAGCCAAGCCAGAAGGAGGGAAAGGCCCTCCGAGCCCCCCCCTACCCTTTTGGTCCGGCGGATGACGGGATGGCAGCAATGGCGACAGGACAGACTTTCTTGGCAGGGGGTTCCTCTTCGTCTGAAGAGCTGTCCAAAGTCAGGTCGATCACCTCCACCTTCTTCTTGTTTTCGGGCAGCTGCTTTCCATCCGAACTTACTGTGTACAGGGAGGCTGTGACACAACGACGACAAATGCTCAGAAACTTAACTTCACGTGATGACCTGGGGCACAGCACAGAGGTCGCATAGGCAGCTGGCAGTTCAAACCGACTCTTTATTGCTCCAAATTTCCCCAAATGCTCCCACGTTTCTGGTAAGTCCCAGAGCAAAGTGATGACAAACCCCCCACACACACACCTCAAATAGTCCAGCCCAATGCTGTGAGCACCACGGCTGCAAAGCAAGAAATCCAGAAAGAACGCAAGGAACCCAGGAATTCAGCGCTTGTTCCCGACAAATTCCCCTCCCCACAGCGTCTCCTTAAGTCTCAGTCCCCAGGTGTGCCTTGTGAAGAGGAGCGGGGCGCTCTCCTCTCGAGTAGTCGGGTCAGTCTGCGCTGTTCTCGCCTTCTCTCCACTCTCCATGCTTGAGGATCAGGAGGGGGTGGTCCTTGCTCATCGCCTGAGCCCTGTCTCTCATGTTCACTGCTTAGCCTCTCTTGGTTATTCTGCCCCTCCTTCCTCCCTGCCTACAAGCTGTCCCAATCCTGAAAGGCCCTGAAAACTGACTGCCTGAAAAAGAGGAGGTGCTTCCAACAATTAACACCACAGTTGTGCAGAGGAACCTCCGTGTACACAACGGGAGCAAACTGTTACAGACAAGCTTCCAGATTTGGGACTTCTTGCACCAAAGACCTCTCTCTGCTCCTGGCACCACAGCCCGGCCAGCCCGGCCCAAAGCCAGGCCCCTCCTTTCATGCCCAAGGGCCACGGCCAAGCGCTTCAAAGCCCAGCCTTTGGCCTTACCTTCCAGTCCATTGTAAGAAGACGTCTGGCAAACCTCCTGGTTCTCCTTCTTGGGCTTCATGGGGCACCAGGAACCGTCTTCCATGAACTGGATCTCATCGCAGTCCGTAACGGAGTTCAGGATCTCCATGAACAGCCTGGGGAAGGAGAGGCAGGGAGAGTCTGAGGAAAATTTTTGTGCTAGTCTGATGAAGAGAAGGACTAGGGGTGACACGATAGCAGTGTTCCAGTATCTCAGGGGTTGGTGCTCTCTAGAAGGCCAGATCCTGAAGAGGAAACTCAAGTCCTTTGGCCACCTAAGGAGAAGGAAGGACTCCCTGGAAGGAAGAGCCAAATGCTGGGAAAGACTGAGGGCAAAAGGAGAAGAAGGGGACGGCAGAGAAGGAGGTGGATGGACGGAGTCACTGAAGCAGTCAGCGGGAGCTTAAATGGACTCCGGAGGATGGTAGGAAGGCCTGGAGGAACGTGGTCCATGGGGTCTCAAAGTCTCGGACACCACTTCGCAACTAACAACAACTAACAAATTACACTGCAATAGCTTCATCTCATTCATCGTTTTGATGACACCCAGCTTCTCAACCTTGGCAACTTGGGAGATGCGTGGGCTTCCGTTCCCGGAGTTGGAAATTGCACTGGTGGCAAGACGCATCCTAGGCCCGCCAGTGAAAATGGATCTGGGAAGGATGGACGAAGGGAGCAGAGCTCTTTCCCATTTTTAACTGGCAGACCCAAGGGTGCGTCTTGAAAATCGGGAGCAGCTAGGTCAGTGGTGAAATCCAAATTTGTTTACTACCAGTTCTGTGGGCGTGGCTTGGTGGGCATGGCAGGGGAAGGATACTGCAAAATCCCCATTCCCTCCCCATTCCTGCGGGAAGGATACTGCAAAATCCCCATTCCCACCCCACTCTGGGGCCAGACAGAGGTGGCATTTTCCGGTTCTCTGAACTGCTCAAAATTTCCGCTACCGGTTCTCCAGAACCTGTCAGAACCTGCTGGATTTCACCCATGAGCTAGGTCATCCCCAGATGGCCTCTTCCTCCCCCCAAGGACCTTCTGAAATGCAGCAACGAGGAGAGGGAGCCCAGGGCCTCCCCAGCATTACCCATCAATGATCAAGCCTTCGTAAGGAGCTTTCTTGTCGCAGACGGGGCACGTCCAGGTGGACTTCTTCTCGTTCATCTGCAGGTACAGGGCGGCGTCGAAGCACTGCAGGTGGGTGCAGGTAAAGGCACGACAGGGAACGATCAGCCGCATCTTGCCCAGCTGGACCGGGGGGGGGGAGAAAGGGGTGGCAAGGGTTAGAAAGGACTGAGACACCCCCGGCAATCCCCTCCCAACACGGCATCCTCACCCACACCCGATTCCAACGTTCTGCATGCACCTCGCTGTCCCTCAAGAACTGGGAACATCCCCCACCCCCAGACGTTCCAATTCAAAATCAAATGACGGGAGCAATGTGGCGCTCTCATGTGACCCCCCTCCTGCGCAAGCTACACTGGCTCCCGGTGGTCTTCCGGGTGCGCTTCAAGGTTTTGGTTAAAGATAGAGCGCTCCATGGCTTACGACCTGGGTACTTACGAGATCGCCTCCTGCCACCAATAGCCTCTCACCGACCAGTTCGCTCCCATAGAGAGGGACTCCTCGGGGTGCCGTCGGCCAAACAATGTCGACTGACGGCCCCCAGGGGGAGAGCCTTCTCTGTGGGGGCACCTGCCATCTGGAACGGGCTTCCCCCGGAGTTACGAAGGATCCAAGACTTACGCATCTTCCGCCGTGCCCTGAAAACGTTTCTATTCCAACAGGCTGGTCTGGCCTAACTCTCCCTTTTAAATTGGCTTTTAAATCGGGTTTTAGATCTCTTTTAGATAAATTTGGATGTTTTAATCTTTGAGCCTAAATTACTTAATCTGTTTTTTTAATAGTTTTTAACTTCTATATGTCTTTGTATTTATTTATGGCTGTTCACCGCCCTGAGTCCTTCGGGAGTAGGGCGGTATACAAATATGAAAAATAAATAAATAAATAAATAATAAATCAGGTTTATTACAATCAGAGACCAGAACAAATAAAAACACTCCGTGAATATCCAGTTAAAAATTCTAGAACGGGGGTGTCAAACTCGCGGGCTGGATGCATCCTGCGCTGGCCATGACCACCTCCGGTTTAGCGAAGGGCGGGGGGGGGGATGTTTCCATTCCCCACCATCCAGTCAGAGCTAAAGAAGCTTCTGGGATGAGAAGCGAAATGTCTTCAAAAAGAAAAAAAAGCCAGAAAGTCCAGTTGCCTCTTGGGGAAAAAAAACCAAGCACCTTCGGGACAATTGTGTCCTTGGATGATGGAGCATTTCCTCAGACGAGAGATAAAATCTATATTCAAATCCAGTCTGCCAGTTACACATGGCCTAACTCTGTGATGGCGAACCTATGGAGCCATACCTTCGGGCATGTGAGCCGTTGCCCTAGCTCCGTGATGGCGAACCTGTGGCACGCAGAGCCCTTTCTGCCGGCACGACAGCCGTCGCCCCAGCCCAGGTCCACCGCACATGCGCGCACCTCCAATCGGCCAGCTGGTCTTCTGGTCTCTGCCACAGAGGCAGGGCCTTCCCCGATCTCTGCAGGTTCTACCCTCTGCAGATGCCTCTCCGTGGCAGGAAAGCAGGAGAAAGTTAGCACGCGATGGAGGGAGAAACTGCAAAGATCTGAGGAGGCACGGAAGGCAAGAGGCACTCAATGGGGGAGGAACTTTGGAGATCGTGGAAGGCAGGAAAAAGCTAGGATTCCATGGGGGAGAAACTTTGGAGATCGTGGAAGGCAGGAGGAAGCTAGGATTCCATGGGGGAGAAACTTTGGAGATCGTGGAAGGCAGGAAAAAGCTAGGATTCCATGGGGGAGAAACTTTGGAGATCGTGGAAGGCAGGAAAAAGCTAGGATTCCATGGGGGAGAAACTTTGGAGATCGTGGAAGGCAGGAGGAAGCTAGGATTCAATGGGGGAGGAACTTTGGAGATCATGGAAGGCAGGAAAAAGCTAGGATTCCATGGGGGAGGAACTTTGGAGATTGTGGAAGGCAGGAGGAAGCTAGGATTCAATGGGGGAGGAACTCTGGAGATCGTGGAAGGCAGGAGGAAGCTAGGATTCAATGGGGGAGGAACTCTGGAGATCGTGGAAGGCAGGAAAAAGCTAGGATTCAATGGGGGAGGAACTTTGGAGATTGTGGAAGGCAGGAAAAAGCTAGGATTCCATGGGGGAGGAACTTTGGAGATTGTGGAAGGCAGGAGGAAGCTAGGATTCAATGGGGGAGGAACTCTGGAGATCGTGGAAGGCAGGAGGAAGCTAGGATTCAATGGGGGAGGAACTCTGGAGATCGTGGAAGGCAGGAAAAAGCTAGGATTCCATGGGGGAGAAACTTTGGAGATCATGGAAGGCAGGAAAAAGCTAGGATTCCATGGGGGAGGAACTTTGGAGATTGTGGAAGGCAGGAGGAAGCTAGGATTCAATGGGGGAGGAACTCTGGAGATCGTGGAAGGCAGGAGGAAGCTAGGATTCAATGGGGGAGGAACTCTGGAGATCGTGGAAGGCAGGAAAAAGCTAGGATTCAATGGGGGAGGAACTCTGGAGATTGTGGAAGGCAGGAGGAAGCTAGGATTCAATGGGGGAGGAACTCTGGAGATCGTGGAAGGCAGGAAAAAGCTAGGATTCAATGGGGGAGGAACTTTGGAGATCGTGGAAGGCAGGAAAAAGCTAGGATTCAATGGGGGAGGAACTCTGGAGATTGTGGAAGGCAGGAGGAAGCTAGGATTCAATGGGGGAGGAACTCTGGAGATCGTGGAAGGCAGGAAAAAGCTAGGATTCAATGGGGGAGGAACTTTGGAGATCGTGGAAGGCAGGAGGCAGCTCTTTAGCACAGCTAAAGCACAGCTCTTTAGTCAGATCTCTTCCCCCCTACAAGCGCGGCTCTTTTAAACAGGGAAAGAAGACGGGAAGAAGAGAACGAACACGTTTAGCAGGAAACTTTGGAGTTGCCTGATCGTCAGCCAAGCCATCTTGGCAACGCCATGCGCCGGGCGGGGAACAGCTGTCTCACCAGGGAACGGTACCTAGTTGTCCGGTATGCCGGGCCCACTTGGAAAAAGTGGGGAGGGGGCGCGCATTTGGGGGGCATGCATGCATAGTGTGGGCGCATGTGTAGAGGGAGCATGGGGGTTGTCATGCACACATGCGTAAATGGGGGCGCGCATTGCATTATGGGTTCCGGCACGCGGGAGCGCGACAGTGCACGCACACTTAAGACTTTTGGCACACAATGCCAAAAAGGTTCGCCATCACTGCCGTAGCTCAACTCCAGTGCGCATATGTCCGCCGGCCGGCTGGTTTTCGGCTCGCCCCGCCCACGCCTCCCTTCCCAGGAGTCTCCATGTGGCCCGTTTTGGATGCTAGGTAAGTACAGGGCTCCCGTGGAGGCTCTGGGAGGGCGTTTTCGGCCTCCGGGGGAGATGGGGGAGGCTGTTTTTGCCCTCCCCGGCCTCTAGGAAAGCTTCTGGAACCTGGGGAGGGCGAAAAGCGGGCCTTCCGGGCCCACCGGAAGTTGGGAAACGGGACTGTCAACTTGCAAAGGGGAACGTAAATCTACGTAGGATCAGTCCTAACTGCATCCGAGTATTGCCGGAATGTTGCTCCTAATAAATGTATATATTTCCTTTGAAGTTTGGCTCATGGCTCATGAATTAATTAGGGCATCTTTCGGAAACTTGACAGGGACGTTTCCTGCCTCCGGAGGGGTGGGGGAGGCCGTTTTTGCCCTCTGGAGGCTTCAAATAGGCCTGCTAGACCCAAAACGGGGCACGGGGGGCGCATGCATGGAGGGGGTGCAGGGGGGTATTGAATTATGGGTGTGGGCACGCGCATGCGTGACCCCCCCCGCTTTTGTCCCGCGATAGCAAAAAGGTTAGCCATCACTGGCCTAACTATACGGTAAAAGCATAAAACTGTGAGGCTCGTAGCCATTAAAATAGTAAAATGGAAAGGAACAGCAATGGAAAAGGGTTTGCCACATTTGTCGTATAAAATAGCTACGAGGGATTAGCCACGTGTTTCCGACATCCCAGTTATAAATCACACAATTTATTTATTTTATTTTTTTATGTAGAAGCGACTTGGGACCGCGGCAGCATCCCCGTAGTCCCGTGATTTACATCCAGACGCTTGGCAACTGACTCATATTTACGACGGTGGCAGCGCCCCAGGCGGTCACGCGATCCCCTTTTTGCGACCTTACGACAAGCAAAGTCAATGGGGGGAGGGGGGGAACCAGATTCACTGAACAACCGCGTGACTAATTTAACAACGGCGGTGATTCACTTAAGAAACGTGGCCAGAAAAGTCGCAAAATGGGGTAAAAAAAATATATCACTTTAACAAACGTCTCGCTTAGCGACATAACTTTTGGGCTCCATTGTGGTCGTTAAGTCGAGGACTGCCTGTGATTACTTCCAGCGATTTGCAAAGCAGCGCCCACAACAAGCCATCGGTTCGCTTAAGGACTCTGCGGGGTTCGCTTAACGACGGGAGTGGCTGTTTTTATGACCGCTGCGTTCTTTTAACAACCACCACACAAAAAAGGTTGTAAAATCATGTGAGGTCGAGTTTTAAATAGAGGATTACCTTTGTCTAAGGTTTCAGGGGTGGAAAACTATCCATCTGTAAATACAGATGGATAGTTTTACGGGGTTTCTCTTGGTATTAAGCAGATCAGATTTCTTTCCCCCCAACTATTAAAAAGACTAATAGGGAGCATTGTTAGCAAACATTACCGGACACATGAGCGACACTCGCAAACTGGTGGTGGCAATTTCACTGTCAGGATCGGCTGTCAGCTTTTCTTTGACTGCAGGGGAGGAAAACAAAAAAGCTTTTTAAAACCCTAAGTACAAATAATACACAGAAGAGAGTTAATTTACCGTATGGAGTAACATACATGGACTTACGGCATGTATTCACATTTTACCTAGATTTAAAAAAAAAAACACAATAATATAGGAATGTTAAAAGGAGGGATGACAGATAGATAGATAGATAGATAGATAGATAGATAGATAGATAGATAGATAGATAGATAATTTAATTATTTATTTACTTACTTACTTAGTTACTTACTTACTTACTTACTAACTAACTAGTCGCATTTCTATGCCACCCAACTCCCTTGAGACTCTGGGCGGCTTACAGAAAAAAAAAAGATATAGAGATAAAGATAGATAAAATAGATTGGATTGGATTGGATTGGATTGGATTGGATTGGATTGGATTGGATTGGATTGGATTGGATTGGATTAGATTAGATAGATAGATAGATAGATAGATAGATAGATAGATAGATAGATAGATAGAGGATCTATATATAGAGAGAGGAGATAGATAGATTAGATAGATAAAATAGATAAATAAGATAGATAGATATAGAGATAAAGATAGATAAAATAGATAGATTAGATTAGATAGATAGAGGATCTATATATAGAGGAGATAGATAAAATAGATTAGATAGATAAAATAGATATAGATAGATAAGATAGGTAAAATAGATAAAATAGATTAGATTAAATAAAATAGATTAGATAAATTAGATATAGATTAGATAAGATATAGATCAGATAGATAAGACAGATATGATAAATAAAATAGATAGATATAAAGATAGATAAATAAAATAGATTAAATAGGTACGATAGATAAGATATATATATATATATATAGAGAGAGAGAGAGAGGGAGAGAGAGGGAGAGAGAGAGAGAGAAATAGTAGTCCTTGACTTACGACAATTGAGCCCCAAATTTCTGTTGCTAAGCGAGACATTGGTTAAGGGAGTTTTGCCCCATGTTATGACCTTTCTAGCCACATGTTAAGTTAATAACATGGTTGTTAAGTGAATCTGGCTCCCCCATTGATTTTGCTTGTCAAAAAGCCACAAAAGGTCACATGATGTTGGGACATAGCAATGGTCGTAAATATGAACCAGTTGCCAAGCATCTGAGTAGTGATCACATGACCATGGGGCTGCTGAAACGGTCGTTAAGTGTGAAAAACAGCCTTAAGTCACTTTTTTCAGGGCCGTTGTAACTTTGAACAGTCACTAAACAAACTGTTGTTAAGTCGAGGATTACCTGAACTCTTTGTTTTGGCCCAGGGGCTATAAAAGTAACATTTGCTTCCATCCAATGTTGCTCCCATTCTCCGCCATGGAGTTATTTCTCATGTTTTAAAAGAGTTTCCTCGGTAAAAGTATGCCTAGCTTCAGAATTCTAGCATTCGACACACACTAATTTAACAAGGTAACTAAAGGCTTATTTTGAATTCCCACTGCTTGTAAATGCACACGAAAGAAATACGGAACGAAAGGCCCAACCGGAGTAAAACGAAGGATTGTTCTGTTCCATGTTGGGAAAGTACAAACTGCCGCATCCATTCCTGCAATGGTACAAATCATACAGAAATACAGAATACCAGAGGTGGAAGGGACCTTGGAGGTCTTCTAGTCCAACCCCCTGCTCAGGCAAGGGACCCTTTACCATTTCAGACAGGTGGCTGGCCAGTCTTTTCTTAAAAATTTCCAGTGTTGGGAGCATCCACAACTTCTGGTGGCAAGTTGTTCCACTGGTTGATTGTCCTCACTGTCAGGAAATTTCTCTTTATTTCTAAATTGCTTCTCTCCTTGATTACTTTCCACCCGTTGCTTCTTGTCCTGCCTTCTGGTGCTTTGGAGAATAGCTTGACTCCCTCTTCTTTGGGGCAGCCCCTGAGATATTGGAAGACTGCTATCCTGTTTCCCCTGGTCCTTCTTTTCATCAAACTAGACATACCCAGTTCCTGCAACCGTTCTTCGTATGTTTTAGCCTCCAGTCCCCTAATCCTCTTGGTTGCTCTTCTCTGCACTCTTTCCAAAGTAGAATATAATTATTAGAATTAGAATTAGAGTTAGCATTAAGGATAGGATAGGATAGGATAGGATAGGATAGGATAGGATACAAAAGTATGAAGGCTGTTGCTTAACGCATTGTAAGCCGCCCTGAGTCTCCGGAAAAGGGCAGCATATAAATCGAACCAATAAATAGGATAGGATAGGATAGGATAGGATAGGATAGGATAGGATAGGATAGGATAGGATAGGATACAAAAGTATGAAGGCTGTTGCTAACGCATTGTAAGCCGCCCTGAGTCTCCGGAAAAGGGCAGCATATAAATCGAACCAATAAATAGGATAGGATAGGATAGGATAGGATAGGATAGGATAGGATAGGATAGGATAGGATAGGATAGGATACAAAAGTATGAAGGCTGTTGCTTAACGCATTGTAAGCCGCCCTGAGTCTCCGGAAAAGGGCAGCATATAAATCGAACCAATAAATAGGATAGGATAGGATAGGATAGGATAGGATAGGATAGGATAGGACGGGAAGGGACCTTAGAGGTCTTCTAGTCCAACCCACTCAAGCTGGAGACCCATTGATTCTATCCTTCTGTTAATGCAGCCAAGATTGTGTTGGCTGTTTTGGCAGCTGCTGCACATGGCTGTCTGATACTTAAGTGACTGTCCACTAGGACTCCCACAATTACTACTACATAGGATACCACCTACGCCAGGAGTCTGCAAACTTGGCCACTTGTGGACTTCAACTCCCAGAATTCCTCAAGCCAACATGGCTGCTTGAGGAATTCTGGGAATTGAAGTCCCCAGGTCTTCGATTTTGAAGACACCCGACCTATGCTCTACCTGGGCTTTTTGGTTTTCCTTGCCTAAATGTAGAACCTTACTTTTTTTTTTTTTCACACCACTGAATTTCATTTTGTTAGATGGTGCCCTGCGTTCGGGTCTGTCATTTTCAAGACAATCCCAGGCAAGTTGTGAGGGCAGATGCTTGCCAGACCCTGGGGGCTGCTGGGAGAGACATCAAAAGAACCGGGGGACTCACTCAGGGCTCGGGAGTGGTCGGGGTTCCGGATGCCCTTGGCCCTCAGCTTCTGCAGCAACGTTACCGAAGTCAGCTGCTTCACCAGGTAAACAGAGAGGGAGTAATTCTAGAGAGAGAGAGAGAGCAAAAGCAGGATTACCGTATTTTTCGGAGCATAAGAAGCACCAGACTATAAGACCTTTTTTTGGTGAGGAAAAGAAGAAAAAGAAATCTCCCTCTGCCTCCCAGCAATTTTGCCTCCATGCAGCAAACAGCAAACAGCCTGCTTTACTTTCAGTTTCGTTTTCAGCATAGCTTGATTAGCACAAGGAGAGAAAAAAAAAAAAAATCTGCTCCCAGCAATTTACCTCCTTGCAGCCAGCAGCAAAGGCCCGGGCAAAACAGCTGAGAGCAAAACAGCTGAGAGTCGGGAGGCCGATCCAATCAACTTGTGCTAATTAGGCTGTGCTGAAGCTGAAAGGAGCTGTTTCTTCTTGCTGCTTGCTTGCAAGGAGGTAAACTGCTGGGAGGCAGAGGCCAAAGCGTGGGGGCCCTACATTCGGTGTATAAGACGCACCTAAATTTTCACCCCCTTTTTAGGGGGAAAAAAGGTGCGTCTTATACTCCGAAAAATATGCTAGGTCATGGAGAGGAAGAGATATATTGAAGGAGATGGGCTCTGACTTACATTTATAAATATGTTCTATGTCAGCGTGTCAGTGGAAGGGTTACCCCTTGTCAGAAGCTTCCTGGGTGAAGAGCAGAAACATTCAAGCTGACCGCCTTATAGCTAAATTCCATGCAGATCATCCGGACAAGCCGGGAGGGGGGTGGGACACACCCTCGGACGGGATAAGATACTAAACTTGTTGTTTGTCTCGCGCAGGCCTCACTGGGAGAGTGAAGGGAGAGGGGCCAGATGTCAGCGTCTCAGCACTGACCTAGAAAAGGGAGGATGAAGCCTGAACTTTTGCCTGCTAAATCCCTTTGAAGATTCGGTCTCCTTGGAGATGAGGAGGGGGGGGGAAACATTCCTGTGAACTGACGGGAAAAGGAATCAGGAGAGCGACTTGGAAGATAGCCAATGAGAAGCAGAGAATTGGGGATCGGAAAGGGAGGGATTGGGGGCCAAAGGTCAGTATTGACCGTGAAGAGCCAGGATCCGGTTGCTGTACTCGAATAAAGAGAAAATTTCCTTAAAAACTGGCAGTTTGGAAGTTCATTTATTTTGAGATAGCATCGAAGCCTGGCATTTTATTTGCTTAAGCAGGAGGCTTCGTTCTGATTGTCATGTGTTGGCTAGTTTCTTTACTCATTTAAAGCAGGGTTTTAGAATGGAATAACCGAGTTGGGAGGTGCCTTGGAGGTCTTCTTGCAAGGAAACCCTATACCAGGGATGGCTAACCTTTTCGGCACAATTATGTCGCTGCCTCCATCGGCAATACCGCTTCGGAGCCCCTCTTACCCTGCCAAACTCCGATGACCAGTTGACCACAATGGTGTTGGGGACCGTGGCCGAAAGGCGCACCAAAGGCGTGATGTTGATCGGTCGACTCGGACGCTTGGGTTCCGCGCCGTTTTTGGTGGGAGGGAGGTAACCCTGCATCGGCAGAAGAAAAACAGCAGCGGTCAGGCCTACGGTCGGCCACACTCACCATCATCACAAGACACAGGCAGGCAGGATACGGTTTGCTTCAGTATGGGTTGTTTGATAAACCAACATGGGCTGGGTTCAAGCCTACGTTAAGCCATAAACCAGGTAGATAAAAATCGATTGTTTTTAAAAAAAAAAAATAAAAATTCTTCCTTCTCCCTTCACCTTCTTCCTTCCCCTTCTTTCTTCTTCCTTCTCCTCCTTTCCCCTTCTCCTTTCTCCCTTCTCCCTTCTCCTCCTTCCTTTTCCTTCTCCCTTCTCCCTTCCCCTTCTTTCTTCTTCCTTCCCCTTCCTTCTTCTTCCTTCCCCTTCTTCAACTTCTTCCTTCTCCTCCTTTCTCCTTCTCCTTTCTTCCTTCTCCCTTCTCCTCTTTCCTTTTCCTTCTCCCTTCTTCCTTCCCCTTCTTTCTTCTTCCTTCCCCTTCCTTCTTCTTCCTTCTCCTTCTCCTTCTTCCTTCCCCTTCTTCAACTTCTTCCTTCTCCTCCTTTCCCCTTCTCCCTTCTCCTCCTTTCCCTTCCCCTTCTTTCTTCTTCCTTCCCCTTCCTTCTTCTTCCTTCTCCTTCTCCTTCTTCCTTCTTCCTTCC
Source organism: Pantherophis guttatus (assembly GCF_029531705.1). The sequence continues at coordinate 891,723 of NW_026844085.1, read as the reverse complement.
CCTTCTTTCTTCTTCCTTCCCCTTCCTTCTTCTTCCTTCTCCTTCTCCTTCTTCCTTCCCCTTCTTCAACTTCTTCCTTCTCCTCCTTTCCCCTTCTCCCTTCTCCTCCTTCCTTCTCCCTTCCCCTTCTTTCTTCTTCCTTCCCCTTCCTTCTTCTTCCTTCTCCTTCTCCTTCTTCCTTCTCCCTTCCCCTTCTTTCTTCTTCCTTCCCCTTCCTTCTTCTTCCTTCTCCTTCTCCTCCTTCCTTCTCCCTTCCCCTTCTTTCTTCTTCCTTCCCCTTCCTTCTTCTTCCTTCTCCTTCTCCTCCTTCCTTCTCCCTTCCCCTTCTTTCTTCTTCCTTCCCCTTCCTTCTTCTTCCTTCTCCTTCTCCTTCTTCCTTCCCCTTCTTCCTTCTCCTCCTCCTCCAGCAAGCTCAGAGAGCACCCAGGACCGCTCAGAGGTGAGAGAGGACCCAACTCCATGGCTACCTGGACAATCCCTCTTCCCCACCACAACCGAGAGAGAGAGGGCCCACCAAGGAAGGCTGCCCATTCCCAGCCATCTTGAGGGCAGGTTGAATTCCAAACAGGGAGCCACCGAGTTGGGGGCTGCCTCAATCATCCAACTGTTTTACTTTCAAGCGTGGGGAAACAAGAGAGGGGAGAGCGGAGGTCTACTCACGGGCAACGGGCAAAGCTTCCCATTGATTTTCACGAACAAATTGGGAGGGAAGTAATCTTCTTGCGGGCAGCTGGTTTCACATAAACAAAACCTGGCAAAGAGATAAAGACAAAGCCAGAAGAGTGAAGGGGAAGGAAATGGAACCGAAGAATCCCAGATTCTATAGCTGAAATCCATGAAGGAGGCATTGACCAGTAACAGCACAACAAACCTAGCACAACATGTGAAAACGAGAGGTGGCATTCAGCCGGTTCGGACCAGTTCTCCCGAACCGGAAGCAGCCCTCCCAGCCACCCCGGCTCTATGCCAACCTATTGAGGCACGTTTTTGAGTCCAGGCGCATGCACGGAAGGCAGATGCGTGTGGGACCCGGGCGCGCGCGTGCACACGAAGCGAGCGTGTGCATGCTCTGCGAACCGGTAGTAACATAATGTGAAACCCACCGCTGGCAAAAACATACACTTGGCGAACAATGTTAGGGACTAAAATCAGACAAACGTGGAAATGGCCAAATTGTCAATATGTAGCAAACGATAGAAATTGAACTAAGTTTTAAGCAAGAAGGGCTCCCTGAGAGATAGCACAGAGCAAGAATTAGCCTGCAATACTAATTCTAACCACTGGGAGGGGAGGGAGGGAGGGAGGGAGGAAAGGAAGGAAATGAAAAGGAAGGAAATTGGAAGGATGGATGGATGGAAGGAAGGAAGGGAAGGGAAGGGATGGAAAGGAAAGGAAGAAAGGAAGAAAGGAAAGGAAGGAAGAACGGAAGAAAGGGAGGGAGGGAAAGAAATGAAAAGGAAGGAAATTGGATGGATGGATGGATGGATGGAAGGAAGGGAAGGGAGGGAGGGAAGGAAGGAAGGAAATTGGAAGGATGGATGGAAGGAAAGAAGGAAGGAAAGGGAAGGAAAGGAAGGAAGGAAAAAAGGGAGGGAGGGAAGGAAGGAAGGAAAGGGAAGGGAAGGGAAGGAAGGAAGGAAGAAGGAAGGAAAGGGAGGGAGGGAGGGAGGAAATGAAAAGGAAGGAAATTGGATGGATGGATGGATGGAAGGAGGAAAGGAAGGAAGGAAAGGGAGGGAGGAAATGAAAAAGAAGGAAATTGGAAGGATGGATGGATGGAAGAAAGGAGGGAAGGGAAGGGAAGGAAGGGAAGGAAGAAAGGAAAGGAAGGGAGGGAGGAAGGGAAGAAAGGAAGGTGGGAGGGAGGGAGGGAGGGAAATAGCAATAGCACTTACAGACCGCTTCACAGTGTTTTACAGCCCTCTCTAAGCGGTTTACAGAGTCAGCATATTACTCCCCCAACAATCTGGCTCCTCATTTTACCCACCTCGGAAGGACGGAAGGCTGAGTCAGCCTTGAGACTGGTGAGATTCCAACTGCCAAATTGCAGGTAGCAGAAATAGCCTGCAGTACCGCACTCTAACCACTGAGCTGCCGTGGCTCATAGTATCCTGCCTTGGGCGGGTGGGGTTGGACTAGAAGACCTCCAAGGTCCCTTGGTGACGGACGAGTCAAGATCTCTCCTGCCCACTTATAGCCGCAGCAAATATTTTGCTGCTTTTTTTCAAACCTTCTTTTAAATTAAAATTCTTTTCTTACCTCAATTGCACCTGTACGGTATAATCACATTTGGCACCAGGTAAGATATCTCTGGAAGGGGGTGGGGGGAGAGAGAGAAGAAAAAGAAGCTTAAATTTGATCCGGAAAATAACAAAAGCAAATTTTGGAATCCCGTGCGTATCTATACATAACAATTATTAGACCTCTCGCCCCATTGGATGAACTTCTGTGACGTCACAGAACGCCGGCGACATTCTGACAATCGGTAGGTAGGATCGGAGCTCATCAGAGCCGCTGAAAAGGAAAAATGGGTGGGTGGATGCACAGAGGATGGGAGGGAATCTTTGTGTGTGTGTTGTGTGTGTGTGTGGGGGGGGCTGTTGTTTGACATTCCAGAATATCGACAATGAAAATGAATATACTACCTAGAATTCTATATTTGTTCCAGACAATTCCAATTAGATTGAGAAAAAGATTATTTTGGAGATTTGAACAAAATAATGTTAAAATATATTTGGCAGGGTAAAAAGGCGAGGATAACATTGAAACTCTTGCAAGATGCCAGAATAAAAGGTTTTGGTTTGCCTAATTGGGAACTTTATTACCAAGCGACAAGTTTGATGTGGATTAAAGAATGGGTACTGCTAAGAAACGCAAGATTAGTGACTTTAGAAGGACATGACTTGTTGTTGGGATGGCAAGCTTTTTTATGGTACAAGGGAACAAAAACACAGGGGTACTTTAGAAGACATTGTCAAGTTTCCAAAAGATGCCCTAATTAATTCATGAGCCATGATCCAAACTTCAAAGGAAATATAGTCATTTATTAGGAGCAACATTCCGGCAATACTGGGATGTAGTTAGGACTGATCCCACGTAGATTTACGTTCCCCTATGACCCTGTCTCTCCCCTCCTCCCTGGCCATGTCATAAATCACATTCTCCAATTAACCACTTTGGCTGGCTGTGAAACCTAACACCCTCCTTCTGATTGCGGTCAGGAAGAATGTATGGAATGCACTTCAGTTCTCCCTCCCTCCTGCTCATGGCAACTTGAAAGCTTTGCAAGTTGACAGACATTATGTACGTGAGGCCTTTAAAACAACACTATTTAAAAATCCCAGTCTGGTTATCAACGATTGAAGCATTTTCATACTCAATAATATTTAAAAGGGAACAAATCGTTAGATATAGTGAACTACTGAATGAAAAGGGTGAACTTAAAGCGAAGCAAGAATTGGAGGAACAAGGTTTAAAGATGAATTGGTTTTCCTATATGCAAATACATTCTAGATATGACAAAGATTGTAATACGGAAGATTTTTATAATATTTTTTTTTTTCAATTTGATTTATATGCCGCCTTTCTCCGGAGACTCAGGGCGGCTTACAATGCGTTAAGCAATAGCCTTCATACTTTTGTATATTTTATACAAAGTCATCTTATTGCCCCCACAAACTGGGCCCTCAATTTACCTACCTTAGAAAGGATGGAAGGCTGAGTCAACCTTGAGCCTTGGAGAGATTCGAACTTACAGTAATTGCAGGCAGCTGGTCTTAATAACCAGCTTAATAACAGGGTGCCTTAGACCACTGTACTACCAAGGCTCTACTACCAATTTGACTAATTTAGATAAAATTTTAACAGGTCCTGATGACTATGTAATTAAAAAATCATATGGTTAAAAGTGGAAGAAGAATAAGTTAAAGAATGATTGCAGGGGGGAAAAATTTTGGTTATGGAATTGATTTAAAGAAATGGCAAAAACTGTGGATGGAAAATTATAAAACGACATTCCAAATTTTAGCCTGAAAAAAATAATGAAAAGAACCCAAGTGAAGGGGTCAACAGAACAGTGTTTCTCAAACTTTGGCAACTTGAAGAGGTGTGGGCTTCGATGCCCAGGCTGGCTGGGGAATTCTGGGAGTTGGAAGTCCACACCTCTTAAAGTTGTCACAAAGTTGAGAAACTCTGCCCTAGAAGGTATTCCTGAAAAGCCAGGTGTGGCGATGAAAAGGCAGGCCCGTTTCTTCTAGGAGGAACGACAACTCAAGAGGATTTTGCACCAAGCCAAGAGGGAACGACACGAAATCCTTTTTCTGAAAGCATCGTTCCTGCAGGGTGAATTTTAAAATCAATCACAAGAGAGTCCCAAAGATGCTTTTTTTCAAGAGACAATTGGGCTTTCTGGGTTTTCTCTGAAGACGTTTCACTCCTCCATCCCAGAAGCGTCTTCAGTTCCGACTGGATGGTGGGGGAATGGAAGGATTCAGTCAGAGCTCTCAAAATAAAACAAAATTCAAATCAAAACCTACAGCAAGTCATCAAAACATTTAACAATTAAAACTGACAACTAAAAGCTTGCAAAAGAATGAAAATCAGGAGAAAGAAAGAAAGAAAAGGAAGGAAGGAAGGAAGGAAGGAAGGAAGGGAGAGAGAGAGAGAAAAAGAAAGAAAGAAAGAAAGAAAGAAAGAAAGAAAGAAAGAAAGAAAGAAAGAAAGAAAGAAAAATCCTTTTTCTGAAAGCATCGTTCCTGCAGGGTTAATTTTAAAATCAATCAAGAGAGTCCCAAAGGTGCTTTTTTTCAAGAGACAACTGGACTTTCTGGTTTTTCTCTGAAGACGTTTCGCTTCTCCTCCAAGAAGCTTCTTCAGCTCTGACTGAATCCTTCCATTCCCCACCATCCAGTCGGAACTGAAGAAGCTTCTGGGATTGAGGAGTGAAACGTCTTCAGAGAAAAACCAGAAAGTCCAGTTGTCTCTTGAAAAAAAGCACCTTTGGGACTTCTCTTGTGATTGATTTTAAAATTAACCCTGCAGGAACGATGCTTTCAGAAAAAGGATTTCTCTTTCTTTCTTTCTTTTTTTCTTTTTTTCTTTCTTTCTTTCTTTCTTTCTTTCTTTCTTTCTTTCTTTCTTTCTTTCTTTTTCTTTCTCTCTCTTCCTTCCTTCCTTCCTTCCTTCTTTCTTTTTCTTTTTTCTTTCTTTCTCTCTCTCTCTCTCTCTCTCTCTCTCTCTCTCTCTCCTGATTTTCATTCTTTTGCAAGCTTTTAGTTGTCAATTTTAATTGTTAAATGTTTTGATGACTTGCTGTAGGTTTTGATTTGAATTTTGTTTTATTTTGAGAGTCGTTGAGGCCACTTGGAGGTTGACCTGTGTCCTCAGGGTCACCCGAGTAGTGCAAATGGAGTGTGGAAGGAGCCATTTATCTGAGGACACAGATAAACCTCCAAGTGGCCTTAACGCCTCTCTAAAAAGGACGCAAATTTCCAGCTGTCTGCAAGGAGGATAAATCCTTCCATTCCCCACCATGCAGTGAGAGCTGAAGAAGTTTCTTGGATGAGGAGCGAAACGTCTTCAAAGAAAAAACCAGAAAGTCCAGTAGCCTCTTGGAAAAAAAACGCACCTTCGGGACAACCAGGACCTGGAGGACCGAGAATCTCTGTAATAAATAACAAGAGAGGAAAAAAGGCCCCCTTACCTGGAAGTGAGTATCTGTTGCACCTGTTGAGGAGTGAGGGCGAAGGTAAAATGGGCTTCCTCGAATCTCTGGCTGTTCACCGAAGCTGCAAGGAGAGAAGCACAAGTATCTTACCAGACAAATACAGTAAAAGGAAGGAGCCTGGTGAGTTCAAATCTTACCAGGTTCAAGGTTGACTCAGCCTTCCATCCTTTCTAAAGTAGGTTAAATGAGGACCCAGTTTGTGGGGGCAATAAGCTGACTTTGTATAAATATACAAAAGTATGAAGGCTATTGCTTAATGCATTGTAAGCCGCCCTGAGTCTCCGGAGAAGGGCGGCATATAAATTAAAGCAAAATAATAATAATAATAATAATAATAATAATAATAATAATAATAATAATAATAAATAATAATACAATGTCAATGGTGGGATTCAGCCGGTTCGGATCAATTCAGGCGAACCGGTTGTGCCGCCCACCCGCAATCCCGTCCTATATCGCTGTGTTTTTGATGCTGCACGCATGGACGGCGCGCGCAAGCAAATTGCCGTGTTTTGTGACACAGCACGCATTTGGGCGTGCGAGCGAAGCCAGCGTGCGTGCGAACACGCTCACATTTCCAGTGCTGGGCAAACCGGTGTTGTGGTCTGCCAGCAGCCTGCGGAGCTGGCAGCGGAGTCGGACAGCAATGAGGCTGAGGAAGAACACGGGCCAGTCCTGGAGGCTGGGGAATACCAGATGAGGGCTCTGTGTCAGAGGAAAAGATGGAGCCAGGGCCATCAGGGAGTGAGGTGCGGACTCCAGAGCCTCCAGAGACTGATAGGAGTGAGGCAGAGAAACAGGAGGAGCCTGTTCCTAATACGTACGTGAGCAGAGCTGCCAGAAGGCAAGAGCAGCTCAAGCAAAGAGGACGATTCGGGAGTAAGGCCAAGAGATGATTGGCCCCTCCCATAAGGCTTAAAACTTAAAAATTGGTAGCTTCGTCTTCTTTGTCTACGTCTTGCATTTATTTTTGTATCTGTGACTTCTGAACGTTTGCCAAGAAAGGCCTTTGGCAGTTTGCCTAATTGGACCAAGGTTTGCGATAGGACTGAGGAATTCGTGTTGGGAGGAATTTGCTTTAATTTAGTTGAAAGACGCTGGGAATGAAGTAATTCTCAGCTGTTCAAATAAAGTTTGTTTGTTTTTTTCACTGACTTGATTTTCCTACTACTTACTTGGGCCTGGATCACAACAACTGGTTGTTAGAGTGTGTGAAGCCCACCTCTGGAATACATATTTAACTTTACATGTGTTAACAGCAGCTACAATTGTGTTTGCACAACAGTAGGAAAACGAAGAGACCCCCAACAGAGGAAAATGTAATTTTAAAAAAATATTAGAATGTGCAGAAATGGATAGTTTAACACTTAAAATGAAGGCGAAGGAAGAAACTGAATGCTTTTTAACTTGGGATTTGTTTTTAATCAGTGGCTAACTAGCAGAAACAGAAGTTAGGAATTTAAAAATGTAAGAGAATGATTAATTATATAAGGAAGGTTCACTAAAAGGGATAAGCAAATATTATTGTTATGAATACTATCGTTATGATTACTTCTTCTTAAAATTAACTGTCCCCCGACAACAGACTGTTTATGTAGACATTGAATTTTTTATGTTTAATAAAAAATAAATAAAAAAATAAAAAAAGAGAAGCACTGGTGATTCATGCCCACCCTCTGAATTTTAAAGGATGCCCGGAATTATGCCAAACCGCGCCCCCCCCTTTTGCTGCTAGGATGAAAACGGTGATGATGATGATAGAACGGAACCCAAAATCTCTGTTGTTCAGTGAGACGTTGGTTAAGTTGGGTTTGCTCCATTTTGCGACCTTCCTTGCCACTGCTGTTAAGCGAATCAAAGTAAAGTTAGGAATGCGGTGGTTAAGTGAACCGGGATTCCCCCGTTGGTTTTGCCCGTCACAAAATGGAAAAAGGGAATCACGCCTGACCCCGGGACACTGCGACTGTCATAAATATGAGTCAGTTAGCCAAGCGTCTGGATTTGGAGCACAGAGATGCTTGCAACGGTCGTAAGTGTGAAAAACAGTCACAGGTCCCTTTTCTCCAGTGCCGTTGTTAACTTTGAGCGGTCACTAAATGAACTGTTGTAAGTCGAGGACTACCTGTAGTAGGCGTCTGTTCAGGGGTGGGATTCAGCCGGTTCGCGAGAACCGGATGCTAATTTTACATCTGGTTTGCCGAACCGGTAGTTGCAAGGGCTAGCTGGCCCCGCCCCTCCCAGGAGTCTCCACGCGGTCTGTTTTGGATGCCAGGTAAGTGCAGGGCCCGCGTGGAGGCTCTGGGAGGGCGAAAAACGGGCCTACCGGAAGTAGCAGAAGTCTGAAAACGGGCCCATTTCCAGCCTCCGGAGGGCCTCCAGAGCCCAGAGGAGGCCATTTTCGCCCACCCCTGCGTCTGCTGCCTTGAGTTAGTATAAAAATAATAAAGGTGGGATAAAAGTTTCTGGGATGAGAAGCGAAACGTCTTCAAAGAAAAAACAAGAAAGATCAGTTGCCTCTTGAAAAAAAAGCACTTTTGGGATAACCTCGGCTAGACAGTGTCGGCTGGCGGTCCCCAGGATGAGGGCGTTCACTGTGGTCGCACTGACCCTCTGGAATGGGTTGCCCACCGGGCTCCGGACGGCCCCCCGACCTCCGCACCTTCCGCGCTGACCTAAAGACATGGCTCTTTCAGCAACTTCCCTGATCTGCCGTGGATTTTAACTTGGGGATTTGGGGATTTAAAATTGGTTTTTAATATTATTTAATCTTTATCTATTGTCGGGTTGTTTTATTGTTGTGAGCTGCCCCGAGTCCTATGGGAGAAGGGTGGCATATAAATCTGACAAACAAACAAACAAACAAATAAATAAACAAACCAAAGACCTGTATGATTTAAGAATCTCCATAGACCAGGGGTCTGCAACCTTAAACACTCAAAGAGCCATTTGGACCCGTTTCCCACAGAAAAGAAAACACCGGGAGCCACAAAACCCTTCCCGTGTCTGAACTATTTCTTGAGCGGCCACAAAACGAGCATATGTAGTCGAATTAAACGTTCTGTTTTCTTCTGAAACTTTCCTTTTCTTGGATTTATCCATGGTTGGCCTACCGGGGGTTGAAAAGCTCAATAAACCTCGTACTGGAGGGTGTCGCACATTGGCAGTTGTGACGCATATTTTGAGTGACAGGGAGCCACAGCAGAGGGGTGAAAGAGTCACATGAGGCTCCAGAGCCTCAGGTTGCTGACCCCTGCCATAGGCATTCCTACCCGGAAATGTTAAGCACAGCCCAAGCCTGCCCTTACAGAGGACTCACCCAAAGTGGTAGGTTTGATGAGTTCGTCGTAAACGTCGTAGAAGGGGAGCCGACGCATCTTCACATCCGGATGGACAGGGTGGATGGGGGGCGAGATGTGAGGCACGTCGGCCTCGTGTTTGGACCCCAGCATTGGCACGGGAGGCAACATGCCGGCCGGCACTCCGGACGCCACCCCTCCATTGTCATAAGGCATGTGGCATATGGCGCCTTGAGTCAACGCCGTGGCCGAGGGCAACTGCCCAGCTTGGAGGTGGAGCATGGACAAGTCCGAAGGGGTGAGGATCTTGCGGGGGAAACGCCTCCGGTAAAGCTCCTTGATTTTCATCTGGACGGCGGAGCTGCAGCCCGACTTCAGCAACTGCAGCGCCTTGGTGAGCAGCTCGTGTTTACGCCCGCTCTTGTTGCGCCCGGCGAAGCCCAGAAGCACCTGCAGCTCCGAGACGCGGAAGCTCATAACCATGTGCTGGAGGACAAACGTAGATTAAAGAGGAAAATTAAAAGTGCGGATAACGTAATTGTATTTTTTAAAAAAATTAAGAAATATTAAGATATTAAATATTTATATTAAATATTAAGATTGTCCTCCACTCGTGACAGTCCAATTAGGGACGGTTCAAAGTTACGGTTTGGTGTTTTTATTGGGTTATCCGATAAAATAAGATGCAAAATACAAAAGTAAATAGGAAAATGGTGGGAGAGTCATATGTGGTGGACATGTCCAGAAGCGAGAAATTATTGGACTAGAATTAAAACATGGTTAGAAGAAAAGCTACAACAACATATAGAATTAAAACCTGAGCTCTTCCTATTGGGTATTCTACCAGAGAAAATTAGTAAAGAAAATATATATTTGATTATACATGTAATAACTGCAGCGAGGATAGTATTTGCGTAAAGATGGAAAGCAGAGAAAATCCCTTCAGAGGGGGAAGTAATTAAAAAAATATTGGATTGTGCAGAAATGAATAGATTGACTTTGACAATTAAAGAGAGGAATCGGAATATTTTAAGGTATGGGGACAATTTTACCATTGGTTAGAGAAGATATATAGGTATAATATAGATATTATATATCTATATTATATAGATAGGGTAATATAGGGTAATGTTGCTATGAAACAATGGAAGAAGAAAGGGGAGAGTGAAGATAGATAAATGTATTAATAGTAAGCAAGAAATATGGGGAGAATGTTATAATAAAGGAATAATGTGGGGAGAATGTTATAACAAATGAATGGAAAATATTAAGAAATGATGAAGATCGGAGGAGCAAGAAGAAGTCACAAAAGATGTACCAAGATGATTATGTATTGTATGTTTGTTTGTTTATAAAATTAAAAAAATGATTTAAAAAAAAGGAAAACGATGGGAGAGAAAGAAAAGGAAGATTTAACATGAATGGTGGTGGACTTTAGGAGAAATCCTTCCGTACTTCCACCTCTCACAATACTAGACAACACAGTATCAACAGTAGAGACGTTCAAATTTCTAGGTTCTACCATATCTCATGACCTAATGGACACCTAATATCAAAAACGTCATCAAAAAAGCACAACAAAGAATGTTCTTTCTGCGCCAACTCGGGAAGCTCAAACTGGCCAAGGAGCTGCTGATCCAGTTCTACAGAGGAATTATGGAGTCTGTCATCTGCACCTTAACTGTCTGGTTTGGTTCTGCAACCCAACAAGACAGACGCAGACTTCAGAGGATCATTAGAACTGCAGAAAAAGCAATTACTAGCATCTTCCGATATTTGAGGGGCTTTTGCAGAGAGGAGGAAGGGGGACAAGCTATTCTCCAAAGCACCCAAAGGAAGAATGGATGGAAACTGACCAAGGAGAGATTCAACCTGGAAATAAGGAGGAATTTCCTGACTGTGAGAACCATCGACCCATGGAACAGAAGTTGCCTTCGGAAGTTGTGGGAGTTTCTCCACTGAAGGCTTTCCAGAAGAGACTGGGCTGCCATCTCTCAGAAATGGTGCTTGGGCGGAGGGGTTGGACTAGATGACCTACAAGGTCCCTTCCAACTCTGTTAATCTAAATCTAAAAAACCCCCAAAACCTGCCTTCCATTGAGGACCTGTATTCTGCACGAGTGAAAAAGAGGGCTGTGAAAATATTTACAGACCCTTCGCATCCTGGACATTAAACTGTTTCTACTCCTACCCTCAAAATGATGCGATAGAGCACTGCACACCAGAACAACTAGACACAAGGACAGTTTTTTCCCAAACGCCATCGCTCTGCTAAACAAATAATTCCCTCAAAACTGTCAAATTATTTACTAAGTCTGCACTACTATTAGTCTTCTCATCATTCTTATCACCCATCTCCTTTCACTTATGACTCTATGACTGTAACCTTGTTGCTGGTATCCTTACGATTTATATTGATTTTTTCCTAATATGATTCGATTGCTTATTTGTACCCTATGACTATCATTGAGTGTTGTACCTTATGATTCTTGATGAACGTATCTTTTCTTTTATGTACACTGAGAGCGTATGCACCAAAGGCAAATTCCTTGGGTGTCCAATCACACTTGGCCAATAAAGAATTCTATTCTATTCTATTCTATTCCATTCCATTCCATTCCATTCCATTTGATGTTAATGCCTTATTTTAGGGCAACAGAGAGAGAGTTGGAAATCAATGTTTCTTTTTCTTTTTTTTTTCTTATCCTCCCTCACTTCTCTTCCCCCTCTTCCTCCCCACCGGTTTCCTATTTACTATGGTGATATTTCAAAGTTACGACGTTACACTGAAAAAAGGAGGAACTTATGACCATTTTTCACATTTATGACCTTTGCAGCATCCCCGTGATCACGTGATCAAAATTTGGACGCTTGGCAAGCCGGTTCATATTTATGACGGTTGCAGTGTCCCCATCAGTCCCACTGATGATGTTCCCTAGTTGGGTCATGAAACGTCTGCAAGAAAACAAGCAAGCTCAGAGACCACCAAGGACCCCATATTCTTCCTCCTCCTCCATCACCCCCACTCCCTTTTGCACTGATGATGTTCCCTACTTGGGTCATGAAACGTCTGCAAGAAAACAAGCAAGCTCAGAGACACCCAGGACCCCTTCTCCTTTTCTTTTTCTTTCTTTTTCTTTCTTCTTTCTTTCTTTCTTTCTTTCTTTCTTTCTCTTTCTTTCTTTCTTTCTTCTTTCTTTCTTCTTTCTTTCTTTCTTTCTTTCTCTTTCTTTTTCTTTCCTCTCTCTCTCTTTCTTCTTTCTTTCTTTCTTTCTTTCTTTCTTTCCTTTCTTTCTTTCTCTTCCTCCTCCTCCTCCTCTCTGCAAACACCTCCCACTTCTAGCACTGATAATGTTCCCTAGTTGGGTAATGAAACGTCTGCAAGAAAACAAGCAAGCTCAGAGACCACCAAGGACCCCTCTTTTCAACCTTGAGCTACCACCATTCCCCTTTAATGGAACACTTGCAAGAACAACCAAGACAGACCCCCCCCCACAAGACATCAAGGTCCCCCCAGTTCAGCCCTAAGCTACAAATATTCTCCCCTATTGTTCTGACCATGTTAAATGTAAGGCAAATGTTTTTTCATCACCACTTGTGAAACAAACCATCATGGTGCCGCTGACCTCTCCCCGACTCTTCATTTTGGGGGGGGATGACTTACAAACAGTTCATTTAGTGACCATTCGAAGTTACAACGGTGCTATAAAAAGGAGGCTTATGACTTATAACAACTGTGGCAAGAAAGGTGCTAAAATGGAGCAAAATTCACTTAACATCGATCTCACTTAGCAAAAAATAATTGCGGGGCTCCACTGTGGTCGTAAGTCGAGGACTACCCGCAGAACATTTTCCAGGGCTTTTCTAAGTCTCTGAGCCCCCCAAGAACAGATTTGACAACTGATGATCACAAATTGAGAGTTGTCGCAAGTAATGTAATAATTATAATGTAATGTAAATTACATTACGTAATGTAATGTAAAACAGCATTGCCAAAAAGGCATTAAGAATTGTCAACCTAATCCTACGTAGCTTCTTCTCTGGAAATACTATACTGCTAACCAGAGCATACAAAACCTTTGCTAGACCAATTCTTGAATACAGCTCGTCTGGCTGGAACCCGCACTGCATATCGGACATTAATACGATTGAGCGAGTCCAGAGGTATTTCATGAGAAGAGTCCTCCACTCCTCCGCTCGCAACAGAATCCCTTATGCCACCAGGCTTGAAATTTTGGGCTTAGACAACTTAGAACTATGCCGCCTTCGGTGTGACCTAAGCGTAGTACATAAAATTATCTGCTACAATGTCCTACCTGTCCATGACTACTTCAGCTTCAACCACAACACACGAGCACACAATAGATACAAACTCAAGGTAAACTGTTCCAAACTCGATTGCAGGAAATAAGACTTCAGCAACAGAGTGTTCAATGCCTGGAATGCACTACCTGACTCTGTAGTTACATCCCAAAACTCCCATAACTTTAACCTTAGACTGTCTACTGTTGACCTCACCCCATTCCTAAGAGCTCTGTAAGGGGCGTGCATCAGCGCACCAGCGTGCCGTCTGTCCCTGTCCTAATGTCTCCTTTTATTCGTATCCATTTCCTGTGTTCATATTCATGTTTTATACTTATATCTGTTATCAAATACATGCTTGACGAAATAAATTAAAAAAAAAAATGTCGTTTTCTCCATTTCTTTCGAAAGCGCAATCTCTCATACACACAAAACACCCCATCGTGGTCCTCCCAGCAGGCAGCTAGAGCAAACCTCCCCCGGCTAATGAAATATGGGACAAACAAGAAACACAAACACACACATACACACATACACACAGAGGGATGAATCCTGCCTGCTGTGAAGAAACCTTAGTTTCCAAGAAAGAGAAAAGGGTAGGAAATTGAGAAGGCAGCCCAACGTCTCGGCTTATGGGTGGCCCCACTCAAATCTTTGGATTTGAGGATTCCCGCAGCCCTCAAAAGGGACCCTCCTGTCTTACATGTTGTTTTGATCTGCCTTCCTTTTCCTTTCTTTCCTCCTTCCCTTTCCTTCCTTCCTTCCTTCCTTCCTTCCTTTCAGGGGGCTGGAATAGATGACCTCCAAGGTCCCTTCCAACTCTGTTAATAGGTTAATAAATGGTATAGGGTCTCCTGATTTGGTGCAGGGGTGGACTAGATGATCTCCAAGGTCCCTTCCGACTCTTTTGTTATTCTCTTATACCAAAAGGTTTGCCTTGCATCCAGGACTCCTTTCACCCCTTGAACTCCTGGGGCCGGACCCTTCGAAAGGTGGGGTGGGGGTGTCTCTCAGCCCCCCCCAGCTGTGCCTCCTGCCTATATTCCACCCCTCCCCAAAAAATCCCCCTCCTCACCATCTGCTGCACCCTCCCTGGGCAAATCCATCCATGCCCACCGCCCCTTTTTTGCAACCCCCCTTTCTTCCTCCGCCTCCCCCTCCTCCTCCATCCAGGGACCCCAGCCCCAGAGATGCCCCACCACCCTCCCTCCCCTCATTCACAGCCCCCACCCCACCCTTAGCTTCCCTGTATCCCCCCTCCCTCAACACCCCTCCCCCCACACCCGACCCTCCTTTACAGCCCCCCTCCCCAAAAACACAGGGAGCCCCTCCCCCTCCCTCAACACCCCTCCCTCACACCCCAGCCCCTCTCTTTGCAGCCCCCAACCTAAGACAGGGAGCCCCTCCCCCTCCCTCAACACCCCTCCCCTCACACCCCAGCCCCTCTTTTGCAGCCCCCCTCCCCAAAAACACAGGGGAGCCCCTCCCCCTCCAACTGCACCCCTTGCTGCCCCCCAACCTAAAAAGACAGGGGAGTCCCTCCCTCAAACCCCTCCCCCCACACCCCAGCCCCTCTTTGCAACCCCCCTCCCCAAAAACACAGGGGAGCCCCTACCCCTCCCTCAACACCCTCCCCCACACCCAGCCCCTCTTTTGCAGCCCCCTCCCCAAAAAACAGGGGAGCCCCTCCCCCTCCCTCAACACCCCTCCCCACACCCCAGCCCTCCTTTACAGCCCCCTCCCCAAAAACACAGGGGAGCCCCTACCCCTCCCTCAACACCCCTCCCCTCACTCTCCTGCCCCTCCTTTGCAGCCCCCTCCCCAAAAACACAGGGAGCCCCTCCCCCTCCCTCAACACCCCTCCCTTCACAACCAGCCCCTCTTTTGCAGCTCCCCTCCCCAAAAACACAGGGGAGCCCTCCCCCTCCAACTGCACCCCTTGCTGCCCCCCAACCTAAAAAGACAGGGGAGTCCCCCTCAACACCCCTCCCCCCACACCCCAGCCCCTCTTTTGCACCCCCCTCCCCAAAAACACAGGGGAGCCCCTACCCCTCCCTCAACACCCCTCCCCCCACACCCAGCCCCTCTTTTGCAGCCCCCCTCCCCCAAAAAACAGGGGGAGCCCCTCCCCCTCCCTCAAACACCCCTCCCCTCTCTCCTGCCCCTCCTTTGCAGCCCCCCTCCCCAAAAACAGGGGAGCTCCTCCCCCTCCTCAACACCCCTCCCCCCACACCCCAGCCCCTCTTTTGCAGCCCCCTCCCCAAAAAACACAGGAGCCCCTCCCCCTCCCTCAACACCCCTCCCCCCACACCCGACCCTCTTTTGCAGCCCCCCCCCTCCCCCAAAACACAGGGGAGCACCTCCCCCTCCCTCAACACCCCTCCCTCCACCCTCCTGCCCTTCCTTTGCAGCCCCCCTCCCCAAAAACACAGGGGAGCCCCTCTCCCTCCAATTGCACCCCTTGCTGCCCCCCCCACCCCGCCGCCGTCCCTCCTCTCCCCCCCACGATTTCTCCTCTCCTCATTCCCCCCCCGCTCCCCGAGGATGATGGGCTTTGTAGTCCCGCCCCTCCCTCTCTCTCTCTCTCTCATCTCCCCCTCTTCCCCCCCCCCGCCTACCTTCAGCTCAGCTGCCTCCGCCATCTTGAGGCATCGTCGCCCCTCGCCAGGGACCGGGGAGAAATTCTTACGCCGAGGACGAAGCGCGCGAGAGACAATAGTAAAGCGACGCCGGCCTGGCCACGCCCCCCCTCTCCCTCCCTCCCTCCGGAAGGGCGTGTGGAGGGAGGGGGGAAATGAGGAGGAGGAGGGGCGGGGCCTGGGAAGCGCCGTGAGGGAACCCCTCCAGGCGGGCGTCTTAAGGGAGCGTGGGCAAAGTGCCAACCCCGCGCGCAGGCGGAGGGAGCGATTGCTCTATATAGGAGCAGAAGAAAACGCGGGGCCCGGTTTCAAGATTCGGATTAAACAAGAGTCGGGAGGGGACCTTGTAGGTCATCTAGTCCAACCCCTCCCCTCGCTCAAGCAGGAGATTCGACACCATTTCTGACAGAGGGCAGTCCAGGCTCTTCTTGGAAGCCTCCAGGGATGAAGCTCCCACAACTTCTGAGGCAACTCCTGTTCTTTACAGAGGAACAGAGTTGGAAGGGACCTCGGAGGTCATCTAGTCCAACCCCTCCCCTCGCCCAAGCAGGAGACCTAGGCCTACACCCATTTCTGACAGAAGGCAGTCCGGTCTCTCTTCACACGAGGCTTTGAAAAACCCGCTTGACGGGTTCGCTTAAGGTGTGTGAGGCTCCACAGCAACGAACCTCTCTGGCTGAAGGCGATGGGGCAGGGCAGCCTAACCGATTGACAGAGTTGGAAGGGACCTTGGAGGTCATCTAGTCCAACCCCCTCCCCCACCCAAGCAGGAGACCCTACACCATTTTCTGACAGTCTCTTCTTGAAAGCTTCCAGGGATGAAGCTCCCACAACTTCTGAAGGCAACTTCTGTTCCATGTGTTGATGGCTCTCACTGTCAAGAAATTTTCTTCTTATTTCCAGGTTGCTTCTCTCCTTGATCAGTTTCCATCCATTATTCCTTGTCTGGCCTTCAAAGGTGCTTTGGAAAATAGCTGGACCCCCTTCCTCCTCTCTGGGGCAGCCCCTCAAATATTGGAAGATGCTCTCCTGTCTCCCCTGGTCCTTCTCTTCACTAGACTAGCCAGGCCCAGTTCCTGCAACCTTTCATCGTATTACAGATTTTAGATTTTTTTTTTAGATTTAGATTAACAGAGTCGGAAGGGACCTTGGAGGTCATCTAGTCCAACCCCCCGCCCAAGCAGGAGACCATACAGCATTTCTGACAAATGGCAGTCCAGCCTCTTCTTGAAAGCCTCCAGGGCTGAAGCTCCCACAACTTCTGAAGGCAACTTCTGTTCTTTCAGTTGATTGTTCTCACTGGCAGAATATTTCTACTTATTCCCAGGTTGAATCTCTCATTGATCAGTTTCCATCCATTCTTCCTTGTCTGGCCTTTAGAGAATAGCTTGACCCCCTTCCTCCTCTCTGTGGCAGCCCCTCAAATATTGGAAGATGCTCCCATGTCTCCCCTGGTCCTTCTCTTCCCTAGACTAGCCAGGCCCAGTTCCTGCAACTGTTTTTCCTATGTTTTAGCCTTGAGTCCCCTCATCATCCTGCTTGCTCTTCTCTGCACTTTTTCTAGAGTCTCAACATCTTTTTTAAAATGTGGTGACCAAAACTGGATGCAGGACTCTAGGTGTGGCTTTACTAAAGCTTTATAGAGTGGTATTAGCACCTCCCTTGATCTTGATTCCATCCCTCTGTTAATGCAATTTAGGCTTAAGCATGTTGAAGCAAGTTTTAGCTTGAGACTTTTAGCAAAAAGTCAGATGGCAAATTTCCAAGGACAGGGAGTCCTCGGTTCATTTAGTGTCCGTTCTAAGTTAGAAGGGCGCTGAAAAAAGCCACTTATTATCACAGTCTGTTTGTCAACAGGAAAGGGCCTGCTGGTATCCTGAAGTCTTCCCAGGTTTTTCTTGGTGAAGCTTCACAGGTAGTTCTCAACTTACGACACCTTGCTTAATGACCGTTCGGAGTTACTACAGCACTGAACAAAAGGGACTCACACTTACAACCGTGGCAGCACCACCGTGGTTACATGAGCAGAATTCAGATGCTTGGCAACCGACTCACACTTATGACAGTCGCAGTGTCCTGGGGTCACGTGATCCACTGACAAGCAAAGCCAATGGGAGAAAGCCATATTCACTTAACAACTGTATTATTAAGTTAACGACTGCAGTGATTCACTTAACAATTGTGGCAAGAGAGGTCGTAAAATGGGACAAAACTCACTAAACAAATGTCTCACTTAGCAACAGAAATTTTGGGGTTGATTGTGGTCGTATGCGGTCGTAAATCGAAGACTACCCAGATGCAAAACTGACCATCAGGATTTATGTAGACAAACTATGTTAGCCCCATCTTAACTTAACTGATGCTTAAGTGAATAAATTGTGGTTAAAGAAATCAACTTTTGATGAGTGGATTCACAGAATATCCTCAACCTTCTTATAATGAAAGCTGTAATCATCATTCGTGAATTTTTGTACTTGGTTTATCGATTCGACTCTTCCAATGCGGACAGGTAGTCCTTGACTTATGACCACAACGGAGCCCAAAGTTTCTGTTGCTAAGCGAGACATTTCTTAAGTGAGTTTTGTTCCATTTTACGACCTCTCTTGCCACAGTTGTTAAGTGAACCATTGCAGTTGTTAACTTAGTAATACGGTTCTTAAGTGAATCTGGCTTCTCCCATTGACTTTGCTTGTCAGAAGGTCGCAAAAGCGGATCACACGACCCCGGGACACTGCGACCGTCATAAATATCAGTCAGATGCCACCCATCTGAATTTTGATCACGTGTCCATAGGGATGCCTCAACGGTCGTAAGTGTGAAACGCATCAGAAGGGATGCTAGATTGCTACAAAGCTTGTAAATATGACAAATGGTCCTAAGTCACATTTTTCACCGCCGTTGTGACTTCGAACGGTCACTAAACGAACTGTCGTAAGTTCGAGGACTTTACCCTTACACACGGGTGACAGTATAAAAACAAAATTACAGTCACTTTACGCTGAGCCTGAAAAACACCCATGATCTCATTCCAGCAGGCAGGAGACCGTAGATTAACATATTCAAAACCGCAGTTTAGACTGCAGCAAATTCCTTGCTCGGCCCAGGAATTCAGAAAATAAACAAGGATAACTCCCTGCAAAGGCTGGAATTCTCGCCAGGTCTGGTTTCAGCGGTCGATGCCGCTGCCTCGATGGTCAAGGAGCCCTGGTGTCCGATGCCACCTCGCCCCGTTATTCAGAGGGCAAACTTGGCCCGAAGGAGTTTTTAGATTTTTTTTTTAGATTTAGATGAACAGAGTTGGAAGGGACCTTGGAGGTCATCTAGTCCAACCCCCTGCCCAAGCAGGAAATCCTACACCATTTTTGACAGAGGGCAGTCCAGTCTCTTCTTGGAAAGCCTCCAGGGATGAAGCTCCCACAGCTTCCAAAGGCAAGTTCTCTTCCATCGGTTGATTGTTCCATGATTTTTGGAGTGTGACATGCAAGGAAGCCCAAACCACAGATTGTGATTCAGCCGCAAGTCAGCACTTAGTGGAAAATGAAGGGATTGGCAGATGGAGCGACGCTAAGCCACAATTCATGGATTGCATCAAGCGGATCTGGTTTACTTTTCCCCAACAGCTGACGGATATACCTATCTGTGCGTTACAGGTGGTCCTCGGCCTACGACCGCAATTGAGCCCAAAATTAAGTGAGACCTTTGCAAAGTGAGTTTTGCCCCATTTTACGACCTTTCTTGCCACGGTTGTTAAGTGAGTCACTGCAATTTTTTACATTAGTCACACGGTTGTTCGGTGAGGGTGGGTTACCCATTGTGTTTGCTTGTGGGAAGGCCACAAAAGACGATCACCTGATCCCAGGACCCTGCAACTGTCGTAAATATGAGCCAGTTGCCAAACCACTGAATTTCGATCACATGACCCTGGGGGGGGGTGCTGCAACGGTTGTTAAGTGTGAAAAATGGTCGTAAGTCACTTTTTTCCGGTGATGTCGTCACTTTGAACGGTCACTAAACAAACTATTGTAAGTCGAGGACTACCTGCATATTGGTAAATTTACTATTGGTTGATATTCCCTCCTCCTTTGATACAGCTGGCGGACCGAGCAGTACAGGTAGTCCTCGACTTATGACCACAACCGAGCCCAACCTTTACTGTTGCTAAGCGAGACGGTTGTTGAGTGAGCTTTGGCCCCACTTTACGACTTTTCCTGCCATCGTTGTTCATTGAATCACGGCGGTCGATAAGTGAGTAATCCCATCGTTAAGTCAATCTGGCTTCCCCGTCGACTTTGCTCATGAGAAGGTCGCGAAAAGGGGATCACGTGACACCCCTCCCCCCCGGGGGATACAACGACCGTCGTAAAATAGGAACCAGTTGCCAAGCAACTGAATTTTTGATCACGTGACCTTAGGGATGCTGTGACGGTCGTAACGGCGGAAAAAAACGGTGGTTCCCAAGTCACATTTTTCAGTGCCCGCTGTAAGTTTGAACGGTCACTAAGTGAATCGTCATAAGTCGAGGACCGCCTGTACCCTGTAATTGTTTTTGAAGTCAGGCAGGAAATGCTACAGATCTGAACCTAGCCAACCGAAGAACTCTACTTCCTTTCTTGTTACATTCACATCTGCGGTGAAATTCAAAATTTTTCCCTACTAGTTGTGTGGGCGTGGCTTGGTGGTCATGTGACTGGGTGGGCGTGGCTTGGTGGTCATGTGACTGGGTGGGCGTGGCTTGGTGGTCGGGTGACCGGGGAAACCAACTATCACACTTTACACACAAAAATAACACAAAAGCTACACAACCGACTCACACAGAATGCAAAAGCAGCCGGACGTCACACAAAATGGCCCCTGCAACAAGCCAGGAACCTCACAGAGTCACAGAGGGCTCAAAAACAAAACTATCACACTTTACACACAAAAGTAACACAAAAGCTACACAACTGACTCACACACAATGCAAAAGCAGCCGGACGTCACACAAAATGGCCCCTGCAACAAGCCAGGAACCTCATAGAGTCACAAAGGGCTCAAAAACAAAACTACCACACTTTACACACAAAAATAACACAAAAGCTACACAACCGACTCACACACAATGCAAAAGCAGCCGGACGTCACACAAAATGGCCCCTGCAACAAGCCAGGAACCTCATAGAGTCACAAAGGGCTCAAAAACAAAACTATCACACTTTACACACAAAAATAACACAAAAGCTACACAACCGACTCACACACAATGCAAAAGCAGCCGGACGTCACACAAAATGACCCCTGCAACAAGCCAGGAACCTCACAGAGTCACAGAGGACTCAAAAACAAAACTATCACACTTTACACACAAAAATAACACAAAAGCTACACAACCGACTCACACACAATGCAAAAGCAGCCGGACGTCACACAAAATGACCCCTGCAACAAGCCAGGAACCTCACAGAGTCACAGAGGACTCAAAAACAAAACTATCACACTTTACACACAAAAAATAACACAAAAGCTACACAACCGACTCACACACAATGCAAAAGCAGCCGGACGTCACACAAAATGGCCCCTGCAACAAGCCAGGAACCTCACAGAGTCACAGAGGACTCAAAAACAAAACTATCACACTTTACACACAAAAATAACACAAAAGCTACACAACCGACTCACACACAATGCAAAAGCAGCCGGACGTCACACAAAATGACCCCTGCAACAAGCCAGGAACCTCACAGAGTCACCGAGAGCTCAAAAACAAACTACACAAAAATACCGGTTCAGGTAATAGGTAGTAAAAAAATGCTTTTAAAAAGTTTTTTAAAAAGTTCAACCTCTGCGCCAAGCGATCATTGAAACTTTTTTTTTAACTTCTTAAAGCATTTTTTTACTACCAGTTCCAGCGAACCGGTATCATTTTTACTACCGGTTCGGGCGAACCGCCCCGAACGGTAGCATTTCACACCGATTCACATTCTTAGGACTGAAATAGATGGCAAAATAAAAAAATACAGCCTTAAATGAAGGTCCCCAAATCCATAAACAGAAGAGTGATCTTTCTCCAATTGTCATTGTGGACTTAGAATTAATTTTTCCCCTCCCCGTTCCTTTGAATTACAGGTGGTCCTCAACTTACAACTGTTGTCACGCCAACCCGGCTAAACTAAGCCCTTTGAATGCTTAGCGCTTTCTCAACCTCAGGAATTCTAAGATGCGTGTGGACTTCAACTCCCAGAATTCTCGAAATCAGCAGGCTGGCTTGGGGGATTCTGGGAAATTGAAATCCACAGGGGTTCAAGAACACCGGTGCAGCAATTAAAGCGGTGGCTTCTCAAACCGTTTGCCTTCGATACCCCCAAACGTCTTACAAGAAAGTCCTTATTTAAATAACAGATTAACTGAGTTGGGAGGGACCTTAGAGGTCTTCTAGTCCAACCCCATGGCCAAGCAGGGAACCCTGTACCATGTGGGACAAATGGCTGCCCATTCTCTTTTTTTTTAAAAAAAGCCCTCCAGTGATGGAGCACCTGCTCCATGGTTTGAAATCTCCTTAATTCCAGGTTGCTTCTGGTGGCAAGCAGTTCCACTGGTTAATTGTCCTCACTGTCGGGAAGTTTCTCATTAATTCCAGGTTGCTTCTCTCCTGGATTAGTTTCCATCCATTGTTTCTTCTCCTGCCCTCTTTTAGAATAGGTTAACCCCCTTCTTCGGGATTACCCTGTTGCGATAGCTCATGAGTTTGTGTGTTTGTTAACCTTTAAAAAACACACACCCAAACTCGGCATAATTTACACCCAGGTTTCGGTCTGCTCACAGCCTTACCTGTGAATTACCTCCATCACGATGGCTGTAGCCAAATCCCTTGTGCTGTCTAATCCCACGTGGCCAATAAAGAATTCTAAAACGCTTATTACATTTTAGCTCCAACTTTAGGCTGGCTGGAGGATTTTGGACTTTTAAAGCCACACGGACGGGAAGAGGCCAGGCTAACCCTTCCGAAAAGGATTTTCGATTGGATTCATGCAGGAGTCGGGATTGACTTCAAACCCACCCACCTACCCCCCCAAAAAACCCAATTTGCATTACGGGGAAACCTAAAAGGCCAGCTGACCCCCTCCTCCTTCGGGCAGACCCCAAGCTCCAAAAAGTCCTGCAAAGACCTCCTCCTCTCTTTCTCTTCCTCCTCCTCCTTCTTCTCTCCCCTTCTCCTTCTCCTCCTCTCCTCCTCCTCCACCTCCTCTTCTCCTCCTCCTGCTCTTCCTTCTCCTCCTCCTCTTCCCCTTCTCCTCCTTCTCCTCTCCCCTTCTCCTTCTCCTCCTCTCCTCCTCCTCCTCCATCTCCTCTTCCCGTTTCTCCTTCTCCTCCTCTCCTCCTGCTCTTCCTTCTCCTCCTCTTCCCCTCCTCCTCCTTCTCCTCTCCCCTTCTCCTCCTCTCCTCCTCCTCCACCTCTTCTCCTCCTCCTGCTCTTCCTTCTCCTCCTTCTCTTCCCCTTCTCCTCCTTCTCCTTCTCCTCTCCTTCTCCTCCTCCATCTCCTCTTCCCGTTTCTCCTTCTCCTCCTCTCCTCCTCCTCCTCCTGCTCTTCCTTCTCCTCCTCCTCTTCCCCTTCTCCTCCTTCTCCTCTCCTTCTCCTCCTCTTCTCCTCTCCTTCTCCTTCTCCTCCTCCTTCTCCTCTCCCCTTCTCCTCCTCCTCCTCTCCTTCTCCTCCTCCATCTCCTCTTCCCGTTTCTCCTTCTCCTCCTCTCCTTCTCCTCCTTCTGCTCTTCCTTCTCCTCCTCCTCTTCCCCTTCTCCTCCTTCTCCTCTCCTTCTCCTTCTCCTCCTTCTCCTCTCCTTCTCCTCCTCCTCCTCCTCTCCCCTTCTCCTCCTTCTCCTCTCCTCCTCCTCCTCCTCCACCTCCTCTTCCAATTTCTCCTTCTCCTCCTCTCCTCCTCCTCCACTTCCCAAAGTTGGGAAGGCTTTGGTCACCGTTCCGGCGACTGGGGAGAGGATGGGGGCTGAAGCCAAGCCAGCCCTGCAGCTCTGAACCGCTTCCTTACACAAAAATAACATCTTTAGGGGAGAGGATTTGTCCTGGAACTATTTTCACTTACCCTGTTTTCTTTAAACTCCTTTTTCCTCTAGGCACCACCTGGCATCTGCCAAGAAGCCTACCGGAGACCCAGGCAGCTCTGGTTTTAATTTAAGGCATTTTGGGGGAGTTATAGGTCCACATCTGTTTTTTTTTCCCCGCTTAGCCTACACAAAAGAACCCATCACTCACTCCCCCCCCCTCCCAAGTTAAGCCAGAAGCCTTTTTTAAAAACCACTCCTCCAGCTGGTTCCTGTGTTAGCCAGAAGCAGGAAGTTACAGATCCATCCAGGCAGTTAAGAAACTTTCACACACACACACAGAGACGCGCACAAGCGCACAACAGAAAGTTTTTTATTCACCGGTTGTGCCCCCTGCAGTTCGATGGCCACCACGCCAGCCTGATGTGAATAAAGTAGGAATTATAGCAAATAAGAAATAATGTGAATAAAAGAAAGGAAGCATACAGAGTCAGATATATGAACTCGGAGAGAACCTCTCTATCCACATTATTATAAGATAGGAAAGTGCTTGTTGGAAATTACATTAACAAACAGTTAAACCTCATTAAGTGGTAATATATCTTCTGAGGAAACCTAGATGTCACGATGGAAAACATCTGAGTGGCCTCACTGTGAATGACACAAAGACCTATACGTTACAAAGAGTTACTTAATCCAATGAATTTACCCAAGGACAGTAGTAAATCTCCCATTAGCAACTCCGAGCACTTAAGGAAAAGTTGTGTGGCTAAGATAATTTTATAAACTAAAATTAATGGTTTAAGTAATTAGATGAGCATATTATCCAATGTATGTAACCAATGTATTGCTGAGCACATTGTAAGCCGCCCTGAGTCTTCGGAGAAGGGCGGCATATAAATCAAAATAATAATAATAAAAAAATATAGGGAAAATCGGATGTATGATCTCATGTTAACCATATATGGAAAATGTATGATCTCACTGAATCCTTTGTCTTAGAAAATGTATAAAAACCGTTGTATCAGAGTTCTTCCCTTGTTCGAAGTTGCAGGTGCAAAACTGGCTCTGAACCTTGCGCAATAAAACTGTCTCTGGCTGACCCAGGAATGTTGTTTGGTCTCATCATTCCACAACAAGCCAGCCTTTGAAAACAGCTCTTAAAATCAAAATACTGGTTTAAAATATACCACAGCTTTCTCTTGGTTTCATCACAGATGTGTTCCTTTTGTTCCACGAGAAGTAGTCAAAGTGGGGGGGGACTCAGAAATCCGGTCTCTGCGGAATAGGGGGGAAAAAAATTCAGAGAGGGACCACCAGAAAGCCGCAGAAGGCAGGAGAAGAAACAATGGATTTGAAACGAATCCAGGAGAGAAGCAAGCTGGGATTAAGGAGAAACTTTCCTAACTGGGAAAGCAATTCGCCAGTGGAACAGCTTGCCACTAGAAGTGGTGGCTGCTACATCACTGGAGGTTTTAAAGAAAAGGCTGGACAAACCATATGTCTGAAATGCTATATAGGGTCCCCAGCTTGGACTAGAAGACCTCGAAGGTCCCTTCCCGCCCTATCCTATCCTATCCTATCCTATCCTATCCTATCCTAACCTTAATGCTAACTCTATTTTTTTTTTTAATTTGATTTATATGCCGCCCTTCTCCGGAGATTCAGGGCAGCTTACAATGTGCTAAGCAATAGCCTTCATTCTTTTGTATATTTATACAAAGTCAGCTTATTGCCCCACAAACTGGGTCCTCATTTCACCTACCTTAGAAAGGATGGAAGGCTGAGTCAACCTTGAGCCTGGTGAGATTCGAACCTGCAGTAATTGCAGGCAGCTGGTCTTAATAACAGGGTGCTTTAGACCACTGTACTACCAAGGCTCCTATTGTTTCTAATTCTAATAATTATATTTATTTATTTATTGGTTCGATTTATATGCCGCCCTTCTCCGGAGACTCAGGGCGGCTTACAATGCATTAAGCAATAACCTTCATACTTTTGTATATACCTGCTTAGTAGGGCTTTCAGGCCCCCTTAAGCGGTGTTCTTTTTTTATATATACAAAGTCAGCTTATTGCCCCCACAATCCGGGTACTCATTTTACCTACCTCGGAAGGATGGAAGGCTGAGTCAACCTTGAGCCTGGTGAGATTTGAACTTGCAGTAATTGCAGGCAGCTGGCAGCTAAGTGCTACTTAACAGCATTTTAGTCAGCTGCACCATCAAGGCTCTTTATATTCTACTTTGGAAAGAGTGCAGAGAAGAGCAAGAAAGATGATTAGGGGACTGGAGGCTAAAACATATGAAGAACAGTTGCAGGAACTGGATATGTCTAGTTTAATGAAAAGAAGGACTAGGAGAGACAGGATAGCAGCTTCCAGCTTTATCTGATTGATTGATTGATTGATCAATCACCCAAGGGCAGGGTGGATAAAAATCTATGATTTTTTAAAAATATATATATATAAAAACAATTGAATTTTTCTATTTAAATCTGATTTTTTAAAATTTAAATCGGACTTTTTGGATTTTTATTAAATTTATTTTAATAAATCTATGTAAAAGATAAAATCAATCGAAAGATAGTTTTCTATTTAAGATACATTCATAATTTAATTTATTCAGCGTGAAATGGAGCTTAGTTACGTAGCACGAGGCAGTAGAGTCTGCAATATTGAGACTGTCGGTGAGTCAACAGTGGGTCAAAGGAGTAGCAGAGATGACAGTTGCTCTTTAAAAATCATGATTTAAATCGAGTCGATTTAAATCAAGCCTTCTTACTAGTGATTTAAATCATTTAAATCCAGCCGCAGAAGGCAAGACGAGAAACAATGGATGAAAACTAATCAAGAAGAGAAGCAACCTGGAATTAAGGAGAAACTTTTCTAACAGGGAGAACAATTTGCCAGTGGAACAGCTTGCCACCAGAAGTTGTGGCTGCTACATCACTTGAGGCTTTTAAGGAGACTGGACAGCTACGTGTCTGAAATGGTGTAGGTCTAAATCTAAAAAAAAAATTGGGTTTTTTTTCTTTTTCTTTTGTTTTCCTTGATTTTTTTTAAATTGGTGGGACCATCTCCAGACAGACAGCAGAGGGAACTCCAGCCTAAGAAATCAGCTTCTTCTGTTAGTACTCTGTTGCTTTGCATGTACATTGAGAGCTTTTGCACCGGAGACAAATTCCTTTATGTGTCTAATCAAACATTTTTGCATTTTGCATTATTGCAGAAGAGAAGAGAAGAGAAGAGAAGAGAAGAGAAGAGAAGAGAAGAGAAGAGAAGAGAAGAGAAGAGAAGAGGTAGAGTATAGAGTACAATAGAGAATAGAATAGAATAGAATAGAATAGAATAGAATAGAATAGAATAGAATAGGTGATTAAGAAAATATTAGAATGTGCAGAAACGAATAGATGAACACCTGCAATTAAAGAAAAGGAAGATCCTGATTATTATAGTATATGGGAGTTATTCTGTCGATGGTTAGAGAACAAATATGAAAATTAGAAAGCAAAGCAGAGAAGTGAAATATGGAAAACGTTTTAACAAAGGTAAATGAGCTAAGAAGAGGATTGTTATAATAGTAGGTATGTAAGGTATTAGTATTAAGAATAGACAAAATATTAAATATGGCTGTAAATCTTAATTGTTATGGTACAAAATATTTGTACCTAGACGACACATTGTTTAATGAAAGATAAAATGTTCGTATTAGAATAAAATAAAAAATTTAAATAGGAGACACGGCCTGGACGGTTTTTTCCTCTGATCTTATGTTGTGTCATTCAAGAAGCTTCTTCAGCTCTGGAGAAGCTTCTTGGATGAGAAGCGAAATGTCTTCAAAGAAAAAACCAGAAATTCCTCTTGAAAAAAAGCCCTTTGGGACTACTTTTGCTGGACTTATTTTTGGACTTTGTTTGGATGAGAACAAATACGGAAGACAAATACACAGATAATGGATTTTGCTTAGAACTGATAGTTATGGGAGAAAGAGAGAAATGCCATTGCGTTAGCCCGGAATATTTCCCTCCTTTGAACTTTGCAAAACAGCCAAGAATTGAGGAGTACTTTTCACAAAAGAGAACTATAAATACAGGAAGTCCTCGACTTACAACACTTCGTTTAGTGACCGCTCAAAGTTTATTTTATTTATTTATTTTTATTTTATTTATTTTTATATTCCGCCCTTCTCCGGAGATTCAGGGCGGCTTACAATGTGTTAAGCAATAGCCTTCATACTTTTGTATATTTTATACAAAGTCAGCTTATTGCCCCCACAACCAGGTCCTCATTTTACCCACCTTAGAAAGGATGGAAGGCTGAGTCGACCTTGAGCCTGGTGAGAATTGAACTCGCAGTAATTGCAGGCAGCTGGATGTTAAATGCTGCCTTAGTAGGAGGCATTAGCCTCCTACGCCAAAGTTAACAACAGCACTGGAAAAAAAGTGACTTAACGACCTTCTTTCACACTTACGACCATTGCAGCATCCCCATGATCACGTGATCAAAAATTGCTTCATACTTACGACCGTCCGTTGCTGTGTCCCCTTTTGCGACTTTGTGACAAGCAAAAGTCAAGGGGGGGAAGCCGGATTCACTACACAATCCTGTTACTAACTTCATAACTGCAGTGATTCACTTAACAACGGTGGCAAGAAAGGACGTGAAACAGGGCAACATTGACTTAACAACTGTCTCACTCAGCGTCATAAATGTGGGCCTTCCTTGTGGTCGTAATGAGAGAACTTCCTCTGCTTGCAAGCCGAATTTCTGTCGTTCCCAAAGACTAGCAGTTTACAGATTAACAGCGTTGGAAGGGACCTTGGAGGTCATCTAGTCCAACCCCCCACCCAAGCAGGAGACCCTACACCATTTCTGAGAGATGGCAGTTCAGTCTCTTCTTGGAAGCCTCCAGTGATGAAGCTCCCACAACTTCCGAAGGCAACTTCTTTTCCATGGGTTGATCATTCTCAGTCAGAAAATGTCTCCTCATTTCCAGGTTGAATCTTTCCTTGTTCAGTTTCCATCCATTATTCCTTGTCTGCCCTTCGGGTGCTTTGGAAATAGCTTGACCCCCTTCCTCCTCTCTGGGGCAGCCCCTCAAATATTGGAAGATGCTCTCCTGTCTCCCCTGGTCCTTCTCTTCACTAGAATAACCATGCCCAGTTCCTGCAACCGTTCATCGTCTGTTTTAGCCTCCAGTCCCCTCATCATCCTGGTTGCTCTTCTGTGCACTTTTTCTAGAGTCTCAACCTCTTTTTTATAGTGTGGGGACCAAAACTGGATGCAGGATTCTAGGTGTGGCCTTACTAAGGCTTTATAGAGTGGTGTTAGTACCTCCCTTGATCTTGATTGTATCCCTCTGTTAATGCAGTTTAGGATTGCATTGGCTTTTTGGCTGCTGGCTCCTATTTAGCTGGTTGTCCACTAAGACTCCAAGATCCCTCTCCCAGTCACTGCTCTTAAGCCTGGTTTCACCCAATCTTACTCATTTTCTTTTAAAGAGAAAACCAATCACCTCGGGGGAAAAACAAAAAAGAGCCTGGATAGCTCTGCAGACTAAAAGCACTGTAATTTAACACCAGCTGTCTGCAATTAAAGTAAATTCTAATCTCTCCAAGGCTCAAGGTCGACTCAGCCTTCCATCCTTTCTAAGGTAGGTTAAATGAGGACCCAGTTTGTGGGGGCAATAAGCTGACTTTGTATAAAATATACAAAAGTATGAAGGCTATTGCTTAACACATTGTAAGCCTCCCTGAGTCTCCGGAGAAGGATGGCATATAAATCAAAAAAAATTTTTTTAAAAAAAGTTTTTCTGCGTCTCCTTTCTCCGTCTGCCCACCAGATCCGCAGGGCTCTCTTCCCAGCCAGTTGTTCCGCTTTCTAAATTAGGCAGGTGGCAGCGAAAGACCTTCAGGTTCCAAGCTGCTGCTTGCTGCCCACGGACGACTGGCAATTCGGCGGTGCCAAAAAAAGACCCGTAGGATGTGGAAGGGATACACGTAACGGCTTTTGTTCCCTCTGCGAATTTTTTCCAAGATTCCTCACTCCCACAGCCAGGCCGAGTTTTTCCACGCCCGGGCAGCTGTTTACCCCACCACGGTGCCCGAAAGCTGCCCCAGGACCCAGCCGGCTTCTCTGCCTTCCGGGAAGGTTCGCTGCGCTCTTTCGAGGGGCGTCCGTCCCCCAATTTCCCCCGATGTTCTCAGTCTTCGAAATGAGGAACCCCGTCTTCCAGGATGACGCGGCCAGCCTGCCAGCACCGTGGTGGGATCTCCCGGTAAGGAAAGCCACGCGGGGAGGAATCTGGAGGTTCAGGGGGGAGGAAATAACACAATTGGATCAGTTCTCTCCCAATGCAGGCAGTCCTTGCTTTACGGCCACAATTGAGCCCCCCCCAAAAATGGATGTCGCTAAGTGTGAAATTTGTGAAGCGAGTTTTGCCCAGCCTTACGACGTTTCTTGCCACGTCTGTTTTGTTAAGTGAATCGCTGCAGTTGTTAAATTAGTAACCCGATGGTTAAGGGATTAAGTTTCCCCGTGGATGTTGCGTGCTGGAAAACTTGCGAAAGGCGGAATCGCGTGTACAGGTAGTCCTCGAGTTGCGACGGTTCCTGTAGTGACCGTTCAAAGTTACGACGGCACTGGATAAAGCGACCTGCGATCATTTTTCTCCGTTAGCGACCTTTGCAGCATACCTATAGTCATGTGATCAAAATTGAGACGCTTGGTTAACTCATAGTTATGACCGTTGCGCTTTTCCTCATGTTCCCTTTTGCGAACTTCTGACAAGCAAAGTCTATGGAGGAAGCCAGATTCACTTAACAACGGATTACTAACTTATCAACTTCAGTGATTCGCTGAACAACTGTGGCAGGAAATGTCATAAGATGGGGCCAAACTCGCTTAACATGTGTCTCTCTTACCAATGGGAAATTTTGGGCTAAATTGTGGTCGTACGTTGAGGACTACATACTGTATATTGTGTTAAGGACAGCATATTTTTACCTCGGTTTTTTTGTGGCTTTGCATTTTGGGTGAACCCACGTTGTTTTGGATAATGCAGAGGGTTTTTTTTGTGGGGGTTGTGAACTCAGAACACGTCTTGTCATGGATGCTGCTGAGGAGAGTTTGAGAGCTGGCAGCCTGCAGAGCAATCTTTAGATTAGCAGATAGATTAACAGAGTTGGAAGGGACCTTGTAGGTCATCTAGTCCAACCCCTTGGCCAAGCAGGGAACCCTATACCATGCGGGACAAATGGCTGCCCATTCTATTCTAGAATAGAATAATAAATATGGAATAGAATAATAAATATGGAATAGAATAGAATAGAATAATAAATATGGAATAGAATAATAAATATGGAATAGAATAATAAATATGGAATAGAATAGAATAGAATAGAATAGAATAGAATAGAATAGAATAGAATAATAAATATGGAATGGAATGGAATGGAATGGAATGGAATAGAATAGAGTAGTATAGAATAGAATAGAATAGAATAGAATTAGAATGAACAGGAATAGAATAGAATAATAAATATGGAATAGAATAATAAATATGGAATAGAATAGAATAGAATAATAAATATGGAATAGAATAATAAATATGGAATAGAATAGAATAGAATAGAATAGAATAGAATAATAAATATGGAATGGAATGGAATGGAATGGAATAGAATAGAATAGAATAGAATAGAATAGAATAGAATAGAATAGAATAGAATAGAATAGCAGAGTTTGAAGGGACCTTGGAGGTCTTCTAGTCCAACCCCCTGTTTAGGCAGGAAACCCTACACCACTTCAGACAAATGGTTATCCAACCTCTTCTTAAAAACTTCCAGTGTTGGAGCATTCACAACTTCTGGTGGCAAGTTGTTCCACTGATTAATTGTTCTGACTATCAGGACATTTCTCCTTAGTTCTACTTCTCTCCTTGGTGAGTTTCCACCTGTTGCTTCTTGTCCTGCCCTCAGGGGCTTTGGAGAATAGCTTGACTCCCTCTTCTTTGGGGCAGCCCCTGAGATATTGGAAGACTGCTATCCTGTCTCCCCTATTCCTTCTTTTCAGTGCCATTATAACTTTAGGCGTCAACATACGGTTGCATATTGAAGAGTATCTGTAAAAGCGAAAATAAAAATGTGAAGAAAACCATAACAGACAGACACCCATGATTAAACCAATCTTGGTTAAGCTATAAGTGGTTTACTGTGTTTTGTGAAGCCAAACTCAGAATCTGGGCATTTGGGAAATGGCAGAAGGATTGTTAGCATGTACTTCCTGAACCCATGTCCACCCAGCCTCCACCCTGTCTCCCTGCACCTGCGTGTGAGTCGTCACGAAATCTGGTGTGTGTCCGTGTGCACAGGCCGATGCTTATTGTCCCTTATCTGGGCGTGTCCCCGGCCTCACCTGTCTTATCTCTCCCAGATCTGTGCTCTGATTTAACCCTCTTGCAGGTAAATCTCCGGTCTGGGACATGCTGGCTCAGGGATTCTGGGAGTTGAAGTCCATAAAGAGTCGTAAAGGGGCCCGTAGTTGCCACCCCACCCCCACCCCCAGGAGCTGGGGGTGCTTCTGAATCAGAGGTGGTCTTCAGCAGGTTCTGACCAGTTTCGGAGAACCGGTAGCGGAAATTTTGAGTAGTTCAGCGAACCGGCAAATACCACCTCTGGCTGGCCCCAGAGTAGGGTGGGAATGGAAATTTTGCAGTATCCTTCTCCCGGGAGTGGGGAAGGAATGGGGATTTTGCAGTATCCTTCCCCCGGAGTGGGGAGGAAATGGGGATTTTGCAGTATCCTTCCCCTGCAGTGGGGAGGGAGTGGGGATTTTGCAGTATCCTTGGAGTGGGGAGGGAATGGGGATTTTGCAGTATCCTTCTCCTGGAGTGGGGAGGGAATGGGGACTTTGCAGTATCCTTCCCCCAAGAATGGGGAGGGAATGGGGATTTTGCAGTACCCTTCCCCCGGAGTGGGGAGGGAATGGGGATTTTGCAATATCCTTTCCCCTGGAGTGGGGAGGGAATGGAGATTTTGCAGTACCCTTCCCCCGGAGTGGGGAGGAAATGGGGATTTTGCAGTATCCTTGGAGTGGGGAGGGAATGGGGATTTTGCAGTATCCTTCCCCTGGAGTGGGGAGGGAATGGGGATTTTGCAGTATCCTCCCCCTGCCACGCCCACCAAGCCACGCCCACAGTAGTAAAAAAATTTGAATCCCACCACTATTCTGAATATGGAAGACCAAAGGCAGAAGGACTCCAATCCCATTTTGTATCCATCTCTAGAATACGGGATACATAGGAAAATAAGTGAAAAGGGGACCTTGGAGGTCTTCTAGTCCAACCCCCTACTCAAGCAGGAGATCCCGTTTCATTCCATTCCAGTCTTTTCTTTAAAAGCCTCCAGTGATGGAGCGCACACAATTTCTGGTGGCAAGCTGTTCCACTGGTTAATTGTCCTCCCTGTTAGGAAGTTTCTCCTTAATCCCAGGTTGCTTCTCTCCTTGATTAGTTTCCATTCATTGCTTCTTGTCCTGATTTTTGGTGCTTTGGAGAATAATTTGACTCCCTCTTCTTTCGGGGCAGCCCCTCAAATATTGGAAGATGCTCTCTGTCTCCCCTGGTCCTTCTCTTCACTGGACTATCCATACCCAATTCCTGCAACTGTTTTTCCTATGTTTGAGCCTCCTAATCCTCCTGGTTGCTCTTCTCTGCACTCTTTCTAGAGTCTCATCATCTTTTTTATAGTGTGGTGACGAAAACTGGATGCAGGACTCTAGGTGTGGCCTTACTAAGGCTTTACAGAGTGGTGTTAGTACCTCCCTCGATCTTGATTGTATCCCTCTGTTAATGCAGTTTAGGATTGCATTGGCTTTTTTGGCTGCTGGCTCCTATTTAGCTGGTTGTCCACTAAGACTCCAAGCTCCCTCTCGCATTCATTGCTCTTAAGCCTGGTTTCCCCCAGTCCGTATTTGTATTTTTGGGTTTTTCTTACCTAAGTGTAAGACTTTCCTTTTCTCTACATTGAATTTCATGTTGGTAGACAGCTGTTGATTTCCTTACGGCCAGAAAAATCTTGGGAGAAAGTGTGAGTTGAAAAACCTTAAAAGTACCTGAGCATGGTTTGGGTGTGTAATGTGTTTTTTGTGGTGTTTTTGCACAACCTATCAAGCTAGTTTTTGCAACCGGAGCAGCCTTCCTGTGTGTGAACTTCAGCTCCCAGAATTCCCCAGCCAGCTTTGCTGTGGACAGGGAATTCTAACGTTCTGCAAGGTGACTGGAGGATTCTGGGAATTGAAGTCCAGAAGCCGCTGAGGTTCGAGAAACACAACATGGCTCCGTGTCCCGAGTTCAGAAGACGCGCTAACTCTAGCAGGAAACATAGCATCCGTGTTCACATGACACACTATTCAGATAGGCACTCTATTCATACTACGTTACACTACAAGTAGTCCTCGATTTATGACCACAATGGAGCTCAAAATTGATGTTGCTAAGTGAGAAATGTGTTAAGTGAATTTTGCCCCATTTTACGACTTTTCCGGCCAAAGCTGTTTAAGTGAATCATTGCAGTTGATAAGTGAGTTACAACCCGGTTGTTAAGTGAATCTGGCTTCCCTGTGGACTTTGCTTGTCAGAAGGTCGCAAAAGGAGATTGCGTGATCCGAGACACAGCAACTGTCATAAGTGTGAAGTAGTGGCCAAGTGTCTGAATTCTGATGATGCAATTATGGACATAAGTGTGAACAATGGCCATAAGTCACTTTTTTTCATTGCCGTTGTAACTTTGAATGGTCACTAAACGAACTGTTGTAAGTGGAGGACTCCCTGTGTTTCGGACCGTCTGGGGGAGCTTTGTATGAACCTTCAGCGCTGCCTTTGTAAGCAAGGGGTGTGTTGTGTGTGTGTCTGTGTGTATGTTGTGTGTCTGTTTGTCTGTGTGTTTGCCTGTGTGTGTCTGTGTTGTGTGTGTGTCTGTATGTGTCTGTGTTGTGTGTGTCTCGTGTGTGTATCTGTCTTTTTGTGTGTCTGTGTCTCTGTGTGTGTGTGTGTGATGTGTCTGTTGTGTGTGTGTGTGTGTCTGTGTTGTGCGTGTGTGTCTGTGTGTGTGTGTTATCTGTGTCGTGTGTCTGTGTCTGTATGTGTGTGTGTTGTGTGTGTGTGTGTGTGTGTTGTGTGTGTGTTGTGTGTGTGTGTGTGTGTGTGTTTGTGTCATGTGTGTGTCTGTGTGTCTGTCTGTGTGTCTGTATTGTGTGTATGTGTCTGTTTGTCTGTGTGTGTGTCTGTGTTGTATGTGTGTGTCTGTGTGTATGTTGTGTGTCTGTCTGTGTGTCTGTGTGTTTGACTGTGTTTGTCTGTTGTGTGTGTCTCATGTGTGTCTGTGTTGTGTGTGTGTGTGTTTGCCTGTGTGTCTGTATGTGTCTGTGTTGTGTGTGTGATGTGTGCCTGTTGTGTGTCTGTGTCTGTGTTGTGCATGTGTGTCTGTGTGTGTGTTGTGTGTATCTGTGTCATGTGTCTGTTTTTGTGTGTGTCTGTGTTGTGTCTGTCTGTTTGTGTGTGTGTCTGTGTTGTGTGTGTGTCTGTGTTGAGTGTGTCTGTGTTGTGTGTCTGTGTGTCTGTGTTGTGTGTATCTGTGTCATGTGTCTGTGTCTGTGTTGTGTGTCTGTCTGTTTGTGTGTGTGCCTCTGTTGTGTGTGTGTCTGTGTTGTGTGTGTCTGTGTGTGTGTGTCTGTCTGTTTGTCTGTGTTGTGTGTGTGTCTGTCTGTGTTGTGTGTTATGTCTGTCTGTCTGTGTGATGTCTGTGTGTTGTGTGTCTGTGTCTCTGTGTGTGTCTGTGTTGTGTGTGTGTCTGTATTGTGTGTATGTGTCTGTTTGTCTGTGTTGTGTGTATATGTCTGTGTGTGTGTCTGTGTTGTATGTGTGTGTCTGTGTGTATGTTGTGTGTCTGTCTGTGTGTCTGTGTGTTTGACTGTGTTTGTCTGTTGTGTGTGTCTCATGTGTGTCTGTGTTGTGTGTGTGTGTGTTTGCCTGTGTGTCTGTATGTGTCTGTGTTGTGTGTGTGATGTGTGCCTGTTGTGTGTCTGTGTCTGTGTTGTGCATGTGTGTCTGTGTGTGTGTTGTGTGTATCTGTGTCATGTGTCTGTTTTTGTGTGTGTCTGTGTTGTGTCTGTCTGTTTGTGTGTGTGTCTGTGTTGTGTGTGTGTCTGTGTTGAGTGTGTCTGTGTTGTGTGTCTGTGTGTCTGTGTTGTGTGTATCTGTGTCATGTGTCTGTGTCTGTGTTGTGTGTCTGTCTGTTTGTGTGTGTGCCTCTGTTGTGTGTGTGTCTGTGTTGTGTGTGTCTGTGTGTGTGTGTCTGTCTGTTTGTCTGTGTTGTGTGTGTGTCTGTCTGTCTGTGTGATGTCTGTGTGTTGTGTGTCTGTGTCTCTGTGTGTGTCTGTGTTGTGTGTGTGTCTGTATTGTGTGTATGTGTCTGTTTGTCTGTGTTGTGTGTATATGTCTGTGTGTGTGTCTGTGTTGTATGTGTGTGTCTGTGTGTATGTTGTGTGTCTGTCTGTGTGTCTGTGTGTTTGACTGTGTTTGTCTGTTGTGTGTGTCTCATGTGTGTCTGTGTTGTGTGTGTGTGTGTTTGCCTGTGTGTCTGTATGTGTCTGTGTTGTGTGTGTGATGTGTGCCTGTTGTGTGTCTGTGTCTGTGTTGTGCATGTGTGTCTGTGTGTGTGTTGTGTGTATCTGTGTCATGTGTCTGTTTTTGTGTGTGTCTGTGTTGTGTCTGTCTGTTTGTGTGTGTGTCTGTGTTGTGTGTGTGTCTGTGTTGAGTGTGTCTGTGTTGTGTGTCTGTGTGTCTGTGTTGTGTGTATCTGTGTCATGTGTCTGTGTCTGTGTTGTGTGTCTGTCTGTTTGTGTGTGTGCCTCTGTTGTGTGTGTGTCTGTGTTGTGTGTGTCTGTGTGTGTGTGTCTGTCTGTTTGTCTGTGTTGTGTGTGTGTCTGTCTGTGTTGTGTGTTATGTCTGTCTGTCTGTGTGATGTCTGTGTGTTGTGTGTCTGTGTCTCTGTGTGTGTCTGTGTTGTGTGTGTGTCTGTATTGTGTGTATGTGTCTGTTTGTCTGTGTTGTGTGTATATGTCTGTGTGTGTGTCTGTGTTGTATGTGTGTGTCTGTGTGTATGTTGTGTGTCTGTCTGTGTGTCTGTGTGTTTGACTGTGTTTGTCTGTGTTGTGTGTGTCTCATGTGTGTGTCTGTGTTGTGTCTGTATGTGTCTGTGTTGTGTGTGTGATGTGTGCCTGTTGTTGTGTGTGTGTCTGTGTTGTGCATGTGTGTCTGTGTGTGTGTTGTGTGTATCTGTGTCATGTGTCTGTTTTTGTGTGTGTCTGTGTTGTGTGTCTGTCTGTTTGTGTGTGTGTCTGTGTTGAGTGTGTCTGTGTTGTGTGTCTGTGTGTCTGTGTTGTGTGTGTGTGTGTTTGCCTGTGTGTGTCTGTATGTGTCTGTGTTGTGTGTGTGATGTGTGCCTGTTGTTGTGTGTGTGTCTGTGTTGTGCATGTGTGTCTGTGTGTGTTGTGTGTATCTGTGTCATGTGTCTGTTTTTGTGTGTGTCTGTGTTGTGTGTCTGTCTGTTTGTGTGTGTGTCTGTGTTGTGTGTGTGTCTGTGTTGAGTGTATCTGTGTTGTGTGTCTGTGTTGTGTGTGTGTGTTTGCCTGTGTGTGTCTGTATGTGTCTGTGTTGTGTGTGTGATGTGTGCCTGTTGTTGTGTGTGTGTCTGTGTTGTGCATGTGTGTCTGTGTGTGTGTTGTGTGTATCTGTGTCATGTGTCTGTTTTTGTGTGTGTCTGTGTTGTGTGTATCTGTGTCATGTGTCTGTTTTTGTGTGTGTCTGTGTTGTGTCTGTGTGTGTTGTGTGTGTGTCTGTGTGTATCTGTGTTGTGTGTTATGTATGTCTGTTTGTCTGTGTGATGTCTGCGTGTTGTGTCTCTGTGTCTCTGTGTGTGTCTTTGTGGGTGTTTCTCTGCGTGAGGGTGTAAGATGTGAAGCCGGCCCATAAACGTGCGGAACAAACCACCATTAAGCCAACCGTGGCTTGCGCGACTGGTGTGAACCTTCCCTCCCTTCCCGGCTGCAACTTTGGGAGCGAGCGCGCAGCTGAGCCAGCCCAGCCCGAAGGGTTAAAGCGGCGCTTTCCGAGGCTCCAGGCAGCGGCCAGCCGGGCGGAGGCAGGAGGAGGAGGAGGAAGGAGGCAGCAGCCGCGGTCGCTCGCTCGGTCACTCAGTCGCTCGCTCGGGCCGGGGAAGGCGCCTCCTGGGCGGGAAAAGCCTCTCGGGGCCGCCGCAGGAACCGCAAGCGGGGCGCGCGAAGGTAAGGCGGGCTGCGCTGGGCTCCGCTGAGGGGAAGCCGCCGCTGGGCTGGGCTGGGGTGGGGGGGACTTTGCAGCCGGAGAGGCTCGGAGAGTCTCTGAGCATGGACAGAGTTTCCCCCGCTGATAACCGAGCCGGAATCACCAGAGTTGGAAAGGGACCTTTAGAGGTCCTCTAGTCCAACCCGGTCCTTAGGGAGTTATATAAGATGTAAAAAAAAAAAGGGGGGGGCTCTCTTTTTAGTGGATAGCTTTTAGGCACACCTCCCTCCCCCTGAGCATGCACAGAGTGCTTCCCCCCCCTCCTTTGACTTTGAGGGCAGGTAGTCGTCGACTTAACAACGGTTCGTTTAGTGACCCTTTGAGGTTCCAACGGCACTGAAAAATGTGGCTTATACTTGCTCAGAAACTATTTACTTTTAGATACCTCCTGATCCTGGAGATTTAACGGTACAGGTGATCCTCGGCTTACGACGGTTGGTTCCAAGTTACAAGGGCGCTGGGAAAAGGAGGCCTGGGGACCTTATGAGCGTTGCTTGCATCTCCCACGGTCATGGGATCCAAATTCAGAGGCTTTGGCCACTGGTACAGACTTACGACCATTGCTGTGTCCCCAACCGAGGTCACCTGATCCCCTTTTGCGACCTTTGGACGGGCAAAAGTCGATGGGGAAGCCCGATTTCACTTAACTGCTGGATTACTAATTTACCAACCGCAGGGATTCACTTAATAACCGGGGCAAGAAAGGCCGTAAAACGGGGATAAAGCTCTCTTTAACAAATGCCTCGCTTAACAACAGAAACTGTGGGCTCGATTGTGGTCGTAAGGCGAGGACTACCTGTCGTTGTGGATGAACAACTGGCATTGGAGGATTAGACCAAGTTTTTTTTTTCTGCGAGAACTTCCTGGATCTGAGATTATTGTAGTGTTTGGATTTTTTTTTTCCTGTAATTTGTGCCTTTTTTTTTTTTCCTTTTCCTTTTCCTGGTAACTGTTTATCCCAAATTCGAGATTATTATAAGGAAGCCTTTGTGGAGATTCCAGAATGGAGACGAGTTTGCAAGCCGTCGGGATTAAATCGGTTTCTTTCCGTAGGCGGAAAATTACGGCTGGATTTATGGCGTCCGGTTTGCGTTACGGGTGAAATTGAGAGTGTTAAAAATCACAGGGCCCATTGTAGTCCGTTTGATGTAATTGCCTGGATTGACTGGCGCGGAGGGCACAAGGTTGGAGAAGGAGGTGAGAGAGGCAGCATCGGAAGTGCTGGCGCTGAAGAATGGAGTGGAAGGGACCAGAGGTGATATTCAGCCGGTTCGAGCGAACTGGTAGCGGCGACTGGTAGCGGCTTAATGCTGTGCTTTTTAGCCGCGTTTTCGAGGCTGGGCGCAAGCGTGCAAACAAAGCACATGCCCGGAAGGTGCACGTTACAAACTGGTAGTAAGAATATTTAAAACCCTCCGCTGGTTCACACAATCTATTTTTATCACGTTGGCTCGAGAACGAGTGGCTGCCCAGGTTCTACAAGCTGAGCCGAGGGAATATAGAATGTCAACTTGGAAGGGACTTAAGAGGTCTTCTAGTCCAACCCCCTGCCCAGGCAGGAAACCCTACACTACTTCAGACAAATCGTGATACAACATCTTCTTAAAAACTTCCAGTGTTGGAGCATTCACAAGTTCTGGTGGCAAGCTGTTCCACTGGTTAATTGTTCTAACTATCAAAGTTGTGATTTAATACAGGAATTGCTCGACGTAATGATCACAAATTGAACTTCAAAGTTCTGTCGCTAAGCGAGACGTTTGTTCAGTGAGTTTTGCCCCGTTTTAGGACTCTCCTGGTCACCGTTGTTAAGTGAATCATTGCATTTGGGGCAATAGGCTGACCCTGTAAACTGCTTAGAGAGAGAGAGAGGGCTGCCGAGAACGCTGCGAAGCGGTATATAAGTCTAAGCGCTGTTGCTATTTGTTAAGTGAGTAATAAGGTTGTTAAGTGAATCTGTCTTCCCCATTGACGTTGCTCGTCGGAAAGGTTGCAAAAGTTGATCCTGGGACACTGCGGCCGTCATAAATGCGAGTCAGTGGCCAAGCGTCCGAATTTTGATCACATGACCCTGGGGATATGCTGCAAGGGTCGTAAAGTGGGACAAATGGTCGTAACGCCCTTTTTTTCAGTGCCGTTGTAACTTCGAACGGTCACTAAATGAACTGTTGTAAGTGGAGGACTGCCTGTACTCACAAAGTTGTTCCAACGAATGGTGCGAATCCCAACGATCGGTTGAGGAAGTAAGCGAGCTACGGGTGGTTGTGTGAAGAGGTTTGTGAGGGTGCTGAATTTTAGGCTCAGCTGGGCCGCTGTGGGATCTGCCCATTCCTTGGCGACCAGAAGTTCAGCTCTCAGCCGTGCAGATCGGGGCCTCCTCCTGGGTGGCCCCCAAACTAGAGAATGTTTTCTTTTTCTCTCCCTCCCCCCTTTTTCTCTCTCTCCATCTCTCCTCCTCCTCCTCCTCTTCTTCTCCTTCTCCTTCTCTTTCTGCTTCTCCTTCTCCTTCTTCTTCTCCTCCTCCTTCTCCTTCTCCTTCTCTCTCTCCCCCTCTCCTTCTTTCTCTCTTTCTCCCTCTCTCCTCTCCCTATCTGTCTCTCTGTCCCACCTCTCCCCTTTCTCTCTCTCCCTCTCTCTCTTTCCCTTTCCTTTTTCCCCGCTTTCTCTCTCCATCTCCTCCTCTTTCTTCCTCTCTCCTTGTTTCTTCTCCTCCTCCTCCCCCTCTCCCCCTTTCTCTCTCCCTTCCTCCTCTCCCTCTCTTTCTCTTCTCCTCCTTTTTTCTCCTCCTCTCTCTCTCCCCCTCTCTCCTCGCCCTGTCTCTGTCTCCGTCTCCCCCCTTTCTCTTTCCCTCTCTCCCTGCTTTCTCTTTCCCTCTCCTCCTCTTTCTTCCTCTCTCCTTGTTTCTCCTCTTCCTCTCTCTCTCCCCTTTTCTCTATTCCTTCCTCCTCTCCCTCTCTTTCTCTCCTCCTCCTCTTTTCTCCTCCTCTCTCTCTCCTCCTCTTCCTTCTCTCTCTCCCCTCTCTCCTCTCCCTGTCTCTCTGTCTCCCCCCTT
The DNA here is from genome assembly GCF_029531705.1 of Pantherophis guttatus. The sequence goes on along the minus strand of NW_026844085.1, from coordinate 850,297 downwards.
TCTCTCTTTCCCTCTCTCTCTCTTTCCCATTCCCCGCTTTCTCTCTCCCTCTCCTCCTTTCTTCCTCTCTCCTTGTTTCTCCTCCTCTTCTCTCTCCCCTTTCTTTCTCCCTTCCTCCTCTCCCTATCTGTCTCTCCCTCTGTCCCCCCTCTCCCTTCTCTCTCTCCCTCTCTCCTCTCCCTCTCTCTCTTTTTCTTCTCCTCCTCCTCCTCCTCTCCCCCTCTCCTCTCTCCCTCTTTCTCCCTCTCTCCTCTCCCTATCTGTCTCTCTGTCTCCAGCTTTCTCTCTCTCTCCCTCTCTCCCTCTTTTCCTGCTTTCTCTCTCTCCTCCTCTTTCTTCCTCCCTCCTTGTCTCTCCTCCTTCTCCTCTCTCTCCTTTTCCCTCTTTTCCTGTTTTCTCTCTCTCCCTCTCCTCTCTCTCTCCCTCTCTCCTTGTCTCTCTCTCCGCCCTTTCTCTCTCTCCTCTCCCTCTCTCTCTCTCTCCGTCTTTCTTCTCCCTCTCCCTCTCTCCTGATCTTCATTCTTTTGTAGGCTTTTAGTTGTAAATTTTAATTTGTTTTGATGACTTGCTTTAGGTTTTGATTTGAGTTTTGTTTTATTTTGAGAGCCATTGAGGCTACTTGGAGGTTGATCTGTGTCCTCAGGGTCACCTGAGTAGCGCAAATAGGTGCCCATTAAATAGGACCCATTTATCTGAAGACGCAGATTTAACTGAGGACACAGATCAGCCTCCAAGCGGCCTCAATGACTCTCTAAAAGAGTGCAAATGACCAGGTGACTTCCTGGTTTTTCTCTGAAGACGTTTCACTCCTCATCCCAGAAGCTTCGTCAGTTCCGACTGGGATGGTGGGGAATGGAAGGATTCAGTCAGAGCTGAAGAAGCTTCTGGGATGAGGAGCGAAACGTCTTCAAAGAAAAACCAGGAAGTCCAGTTGCCTCTTGAAAAAGCACCTTTGGGACAACTAAAGACCTGGAGGACGGAGAATCTCCATAGACAAAAGAGAATATTTTTTATTGGCCAAAATTGATCAGATACACAAGTAATTTGTCACCGGTGCAGAAGCTCATAATGTACATGTAAACTCAGCAAGTCATAGGCCATATTCAAAGCCACAATCATTAATCGTAAGTTTCTTTTTTTTTTTATTAAAAAGTTTTACAGAAGGTTTACATGTTTATTCCCCCCCTTCTCTACCACCCCACCCCCTCCCCTCCCTTACCCCCCCTCCCCACACCCCTTCCCATCCGCCCACCTCCCCTCCCCTCTTCCCAGAACAAATTACAGGGTATAACATTCAACAATCATAATCCATCCTAATCTAAATAATTATAACATTCAGCATCTCTTACTCCTTCAATTCCCTAATTACCCTGCTAACTTAATTACCTAAAAACACACCAAATATCTACATATTTATTCATAACCTATCTGCAACTTCTTATTCCGGCATTTACTTTGGATATAATCTATCCATCTTCTCCAGTCCCTTAAATATCTTTCATTTGAGTTTTCCTTCAAGTACGCCGAAATTTTTGCCATCTCTGCTAGGTTTGTTACTTTCATTGTCCATTCTTGGATTGTAGGTAAATCTTGCTTCTTCCAATATTGTGCCACCAACAATCTTGCTGCAGTTATTAAATTCAAAATCAAATTAGTCTCTGTAACCGTACAGTCCATAACTATACCCAGCAGAAACAACTGTGGTGTAAATTTTAACCTCTTTTTAACCATAAATTAAAGTTTTAATCGTAAATTTCAAACAGTTTCAAACAACAATTGATAAATCATAAGAATCATAAATTCCCTCTGGAATCAGCTGCCCCCAGAGATAAGGAGAATCCAAGACCTCCGTGCCTTCCGCCGTGCCCTTAAAACTTACCTTTTCCAACAAGCCAGGCTGGCCTAACAAATCCTTTAAATGATTTTAAATTTGTTTGTCTTTTTAAATCTTGGGCCAAATTGAGATGTTTCCTTTTAATCTGTTCTTAATGTATTTATTATGTGTTTTTATTTGGCTGTACACCGCCCTGAGTCCCTAGGGAGAAGGGCGGTATATAAGTTTGAAGTAAATAAATAAAAAAATAAATAAGAAACCAATAGGAGAAGATAAGTAGGAAAAATGAGAAGATGAGAAAAGGTGAGGATTGAGACAGTGCTGTGGGAGATAATTCTTCAACAGAGTGATGGCACGGGGGAAAACTGTCTTTATGTCTGGTTGTTTTAGCGTGCGATGCCCTATAGCGCTATCCCAAAGGGAGGCGTTGAAACAGTTTACGTCCAGGATGTGAGGGGTCTGTAGATATTTTCTCAACCCCCTTTCTGGCTAGTGAGATATTCAGATCCTCCATGGAAGGCAGGCTGCAGGTTGCAATTGTTTTTTTCTGCAGTCCTAATTTATCGTGTTTCCCCCCCCAAAATAAGACTGGGTCTTATATTAATTTTTGTTCCAAAAGACGCATTATGGCTGATTTTCTGGTTAGGTCTTATTTTGGGGGAGGGGGAAATACAGTACTAAATTCTTCCGTCTGGGTGACGATCTTAACTGGGGCTTATTTTGGGGGTAGGAGCATCCTGAAAAATCACGCTAGGGCTTATTTTCTGGTTGGGTCTTATTTTCGGGGAAACGAGGTATCCGTCAAAATCTGTCCCTCTCCTGTTTGGTTGCTGTGCCAAACCAGACAGTTAAAAGGTAAAGGTTCCCCTCGCACATGCATGCTAGATGTTCCCGACTCTAGGGGGCGATGCTCATCTCCGTTTCTAAGCTGAAGAGCCAGCACTGTCTGAAGACGTCTCCATAGTCCCGTGGCTGGCATGACTCAACGCCAAAGGCGCATGGAACGCTGGTCTGTGGTCCCTATTTTTCTACTTGCATTTTTTACCTGCTTTCGAACTGCTAGGTTGGCAGAAGCTGGGACAAGGAACGGGAGCTCACCCTGTTACGTGGCACTAGGGATTCGAACCGCTGAACTGCCGACCTGTCGATCGACATGCTCAAGTGGCTCAAGGGAAGCATCCGAGGAACCCCAAATAACCAAGGGCAAAGTTGAATCTCCCAGGAAGCTGCTCTCGCTTATCTCCCAGCTCTGCCCTCCCTCGTTCTACTTTTCCTTCCTTCCCTCCCTCCCACTTGGAAGTCGAGAGATTTACATTCTTGCTGAAGTGAGACTTTTGCTGCATTCTTCTTTTCTGACATCTACGGGTGATTTTCTTTATTTTCCTTTTCACTTCTTTTTTTTTTTAATTAGTATTAAATGTGTTGCAATACAGCTTGGCCAACCCCGTAAGACTTACGGGAGGGAGTGAACTGATTTCGTTGCAAGGGCAAAATGTAATCTACATGGAGGGAAGTATGTACTGGGCTCTGTTTTAGGCCCAGTACTCTCCAACATCTTCATCAATGACTTGGACGAGGGGCTAGATGGGGAACTTTGCAAATTTATAGATGACACCAAGCTGACTGTCAGGTTTCGAGGTCGTCTCAAATAAATTGCATTTCAAACAAAGACTTTGATGAAAAACTCCCATTTATTAAGCACGACATTCTAACTCCGACTCCATCGTAGCCAACACTGACTTCCTGACCCAAAACCCTCCCTTTCCGTTCCCCATTCCTCGGCACTCATTGGCCATCTTCCAAGTCACTCTACCCCTAATCTACTGCTCCAGCTCAAAGGAATTTCCCCCCTCCCATCCCATCTCCTAGGGGATATTATCTCCAAGGAAAATAAGTAGGTGAAAAGTCAAATGTCCCTTTCCAGACGCCTCCGCTTCTCCTTCTTATGTCAGCACTAGAGTAAATGCAACTTGAACTGCTGACACTGACAGGAATAGCCAACACTCCGGAAGATAGGCTCAAGATACAGAAGGATCCTGACAGACTTGAACATTGGGCGCTATATAACAAAATGAAATTCAACAGTGAAAAAAGTGAGGTTCTACATTTAGGCAAGAAAAACCAAATGCACAGGTATAGCATAGGTGGTACCTGGCTCAATAGGAGTCACTGTGAGAGAGATTTGGAGTCCTAGTGGACAACCATTTAAATAGGAGCCAGCCGTGTGCAGCAGCTGCCAAAAAAAAAAAGCCAACACAGTTCTAGGCTGCATCAACAGAGGGATAGAATCAAGATCACGGGAAGTGTTCATACCACTTTATCATGCCTTGGTATAAGGACACACTTGGAATCCTGCATGCAGTTTTGGTTGCCACGATGTAAAAAAAGAGGTGGAGACTCTAGAAAGAATGCAGAGAAGAGCAAGCAAGAGGATTAGGGGACTGGAGGCTAAAACATAGGAAAAACGGTTGCAGGAACTGGGTGTGTCTAGTTTGATGAAAAGAAGGACAAGGGGAGACATGATAGCAGTCTTCCAATATCTCAGGGGCTGCCACAAAGAAGAGGGAGTCAAGCTATTCTCCAAAGCACCCAAGGGTAGAAGAAGAAGCAACGGGTGGAAACTAATCAAGGAGAGAAGCAACTTAGAACTAAGGAGAAATTTCCTGACAGTGAGAACAATTAACCAGTGGAACAACTGGCCTCCAGAAATTGTGAATGCTCTAACACAGGAAGTTTTTAAGAAGATGATATTATTATTATTATTATTATTATTATTATTATTATTATTATTATTATTATTAATTGAATTTCTATACCGCCCTTCTCCCAAAGGACTCAGGGCGGTGAACAGAATAAGATTTCATATACATATAATAATTTTTTCATTTTTTTTTTTTTTTTATAAACAGTAAATAATAAATTGAGTCAACTTAGTGTATCTGCTAAGACCCTGGCATAGAATTTAGATGTTTATGCTAGCCCTGCTTGTTGAAACAGAGAGGTCTTCAGGGCACGTCGGAGAGTGTGAAGATCTGGGATTATTCGTATTCCAGGGGGTATTTTGTTCCAAAGAGTAGCTGCCCCCACAGAGAAGGCTCTCTCCCTTGGAACTACTAGACGACACTGTTTTAATGATGGTACTATGAGTAGGCCTACTCTGTGAGAGCGTATTGGTTAATAATGGACAACCATTTGTCTGAAGTGGTGTAGGGTTTTCTGCCTAAGCAGGGGGTTGGACTAGAAGACCTCCAAGGTCCCTTCCAACTCGGTTATTCTATTCTATTCTATTCTATTCTATTCTATTCTATTCTATTCTATTCTATTCAAGTCTGAATTCTGTTCTATTCTATTCTGTTCTGTTCTGTTCTGTTCTATTCTATTCTATTCTATTCTATTCTATTCTATTCTATTCTATTCTATTCTATTCTATTCTATTCTATTCCATTCCATTCCATTCCATTCCATTCCATTCCATTCCATTCAGAATTCTTTTCTATTCTATTCTTTTCTGTTCCGTTCCGTTCCATTCCATTCCATTCTGAATTCTATTCTATTCTATTCTATTCTATTCTATTCTATTCTATTCCATTCCATTCCATTCCATTCCATTCCATATTTATTATTCTATTCTATTCCTGTTCATTCTAATTCTATTCTATTCTATTCTATTCAAATCAAAATCATCGCTTTGGGCAATTGGGTGTTGGGTGCAGTTGGAGGGGTACCAGATTTAGAGAGTATTCCCCACCCCCAAAATGGGGATCAAAAAGAGGATCACATAATCTTGGGACACAGCAATCGTCATAAATAGGGAACCAGTTGCCAAACATCTTAATTTTGATCCCGCGACCATGGGGATGCTGCAAAGGTCATAACTGTGAAAAATGGTCTTAAGTCACACTTTTTTTTCAGTGCTTTGTAACTTTGAACTGTCACTAAATGGACTGTTGTAAGTCGAGGACTACCTGTATATAAATAAAAAAAAAATTGAAGAAGAGGGCATGATAGGGATTTTGAAGTTGAAGAGGGCATGATATTAATGGGCCCGCGGATGCTATAACTACTACGTTGTCAATTCTTATGAAGATGGGAGAGGATGCTTGCCAGAGTCCCACATTCAGACTCCAGCTAAGCTGGCAAAAATGCTTTCAAGAGACATTGGCACAACCTGGCTTTCGTTCTAGGATTTAGATTTAGATTTAGATTTAGATTTAGATTTAGATTTAGATTTAGGAGTGGAGTAGGACGTGGTGGCTCAGTGGCTAAGACGCTGAGCTTTTCGATCAAAAGGGTTCGGCAGTTCAGCGGTTCGAATCCCCAGTGCCGCGTAATGGGGTGAGCTCCCGTGACTTGTCCCAGCTTCTGCCAACCTAGCAGTTCGAAAGCACGTAAAAAATGCAAGTAGAAAAATAGGGACCACCTTCGGTGGGAAGGGAACAGCGTTCCGTGGGCCTTTGGCGTTGAATCATGCCGGCCACAATGACCACGGAGACGTCTTCGGACAGCGCTGGCTCTTTGGCTTTGAAATGGAGATGAGCATTGCCCCCTAGAGTCGGGAATGACTAGCATGTGCAAGGGGAACCTTTATCTTTAGATTAGATTAGATTAGAGTGGAGGAGTGGAGTGGAGAGTGGAGTGGAGTGGAGTGGAGTAGAGTAGAATAGAGTAGAGTAGAGTAGAGGAGTAGGGTAGGGTAGGGTAGGGTAGGGTAGAGTAGAGTAGAGGAGTAGGGTAGGGTAGGGTAGAGTAGAGTAGAGGAGTAGGGTAGAGTAGAGTAGAGTAGAGTAGAGGAGTAGGGTAGGGTAGGGTAGGGTAGGGTAGGGTAGGGTAGGGTAGGGTAGAGTAGAGTAGAGTAGAGTATTGATGGGGATAGAATAGAATATTAATCAGAATAGAATAAAATATTGATGGGATGGGATGGGACAGGACAGGACCAAACCAGCCTGGACCTTGGAGGTCTTCTAGTCCAATCCCCTGCTGAAGCAGGAGACCCCATAGTATAGGGTCTATACCATCTCAGACAGATGACAGTCCGGTCTTTTCTTAAAAACCTCCAGTGATGGAGCAACCATGATTTCTGGTGGCAAGCTGTTCCACTGGTTAATTGTCCTCCCTGTTAGGAAGCTTCTCCTTAATTCCAGCTTGCTTCTCTCCTTGATTAGTTTCCATTCATTGCTTCCTGTCCTGCCTTCAGTTGCTTTGGAGAATAAATTGACCCCTTCCTCTTCTTTGGGGCAGCCCCTCCAATACTGGAACGCTGCTATCACGTCACAAAATACATCCCCTTTTGTGTGTTTGTGTGTGTGTGTGAATGGGTGCAGACCTGATAGATAGAGCACGATGCTCAGGAAGGAATGCTTGCATCCTCCCCACAGCTCAAATCTTCATAATTTGGAGCCTCTCGGCCCTAACCGGGGGCAAGGGGGGGGGAAAGGGTCGGAGTGCTTGTCAAAAATCATATTTTGAATCAGATTTTCCGTCCGTGACCATTCTCTGTTAGAGGAATCCTCCTCCAAAGTACATCACTTATGAAATTCCCTTCTATGGTTTTATTAATCCTTTTTCGTGGACTTAATGTTCATATTTGGGTGATGCTATCCATGCATCAGACTAAACATGAGCAACGGGGGTTTGCCGTGCCTCGGTTTCACAACGCTGAGTGATGATAAACCATGATTTAGAAAGCCGCGTGGCTCTCGTCGCCGCAAAAGCCGCCACCCACATTGTGAGCGGTGTGTGAGCGGGACAGTTGAGAGGGGGGGGGGCTGAAGGACTTGGGGTGTAGGGACTCGAGCCAGGCCGGCCAGAGCCTCCAGCTTCTGAGCCAAAATCTGTCAGTGTTTTGGCTCTCTGCCCTTGTGGAAATCCAGCCAATGGTTTATGGCTTCGTGGCAGGGTGGATTTGATTTAAATCATGATTTAAATCACTAGTAAAAAGGCTTGATTGAAATCAACTTGATTTAAATCATGATTTTTAAAGAGCAACTGTCATCTCTGCTACTCCTTTGACCCACCGTTGACTCACCGATAGTCCCGGTGTTGCAGAATATACAGCCTCCTGCTACCTAACTAAGCTCCATTTCATCCTGAATAAACTGAATTATTTATGTATCTTAAATAGAAAACGATCTTACGATAGATTTTTACCCCAAAAGTTTTTTTATTAAAATAAATTCGATAAAAATAAAAAAAAAATCCGATTTAAATAAAAAAAATCTGATTTAAATTAAAAAAAGATCTGATTTTTTTGATTTTTTTTTAAAAAAATCATTGATTTTTATCCACTCTGCAGTTCGTGGCTTATGCAGACCCAGCCAATGGTGGCTTGTGTAAGGAACCATGATACGCTAGGAAGCCAGCTTACATGAGCAAAAAAAGACCGAGCTTACAGTCTACATGGCTGCCGTTAACAAAACATTACATATTAATGTTCTGTATTAAAGAAATGATCCCTGTCAGAAGTATAATTTGCGGCTCCAGCTCAAGCCGGAGGCTGTGTAAGAATAAATAAAAATGAGATCTGGACAGCTGTCGGGAACAAAGAAATATTTATTCCTATAAAAGCAATGGAGTTTGCAGGCTGCCGAGAAATAGAATAGAGTAACAGAGTTGGAAGGGACCTCGGAGGTCTTCTAGTCCAACCCCCTCTGTTCAGGCAGGAAACCCTGTACGATTTCTGACAAATGGTTATCCAATCTCTTCTTGAAAACTTCCAGTGTTTGGAGCATTTACAACTTCTGGAGGGGTAGAGCAGCATGTTTTTATAGGGGAAAAGCTTGTCCCGGATGTGAAAGTGTTTACGTGCTGATTCTAGGGTCACACTTGAGGTGTTTGTGCGTGTGTGTTTATTCTTGTGAACTTGCAGCTCCTAATTTAATTAACAGCTGTTTGTGTTTGCAGACCTTATCCTTTGATATGCGGATTAGGTCTGGGCAACTTATTTTTTGGGGGGGAAAGTGTTAAGGAAATCCACTTAGTTTTTTAGCTTGACTGTCCATTATCTAGCGGAGACGCCGATTCTCAGACCATGGTGGATCCGTTTCACGTTTTAAGGGAAGATGGAAACAAGGAGAAGGAATAAAAATACATTTTGGATGATAAAACCTCTGTCCTCCCGAATCACGAGTTTGCCTTGGAAGTGATTTTGGACGCTTGGCTTTTTTTTTTATTTTGCTGCCGCTCTGTCCGCACCCTTTTTGGCTGCTTTGGGCTAAACTCTGAATCTGTTTATGGATTTGTCAGAAGAAAAATCCCAGGATTGCTTATGCCAAAGGATTCCTGACCGAAGAATCAGCTCCCTCGCACCCGGATTAAGGAGACCCTTAAGGCTGGGGGTTTGCAGGGGGTTCAGGAGAGCCTCTAGCTAAGATTCTGTGCAGTTCGGAGAATCCCCAAATCCCACTCCTGGCTGGCCCCGCCCACCCCACCCCAACCCTCCCAGGAGTCCCCACACGGCCCGTTTTGGATGTAGATAAGTGCAGGGCGCGCACGGAGACTCGGGGAGGGTGAAAAATGGCCCTACCGGAAGGGCGGAAGCAGGCCTGTTTCCAGCCTCCAGAGGGCCTCCGGAGCCTGGGGAGGCCGTTTTCGCCATCCCGGAGGCTCAACAAAAGCCTCCGGAGCCTGGGGAGGCCATTTTCGCCCTCCCGGAGGCTCAACAAAAGCCTCCGGAGCCTGGGGAGGCCGTTTTCGCCCTCCCGGAGGCTCAACAAAAGCCTCCGGAGCCTGGGGAGGCCCATTTTCGCCCTCCCGGAGGCTCGACAAAAGCCTCCGGAGCCTGGGGAGGCCGTTTTCGCCCTCCCGGAGGCTCAACAAAAGCCTCCGGAGCCTGGGGAGGCCGTTTTCGCCCTCCCGGAGGCTCAACAAAAGCCCCCGGAGCCTGGGGAGGCCGTTTTCGTCCTCCCGGAGGCTCAACAAAAGCCTCCGGAGCCTGGGGAGGCCGTTTTCGCCCTCCCGGAGGCTCAACAAAAGCCCCCGGAGCCTGGGGAGGCCGTTTTCGCCCTCCCGGAGGCTCAACAAAAGCCCCCGGAGCCTGGGGAGGCCGTTTTCGCCCTCCCGGAGGCTCAACAAAAGCCCCGGAGCCTGGGGAGGGCAAAAACAACCTCCCCCACTGTGGTACAGGCAGCCGACTAGGCCATGCCCATAATGGCCGTGCCCACCCAGCAAGAGAACTGGGCAGGGAACCCCTTGCTAAAATTTTTGAAGCCCACCCCTGCCTTCAGAAGATCCAGGGTTCCCCCTCCGTCAGGAATTGGCCATCGGTCTTGCTCAGGTTTGGGTCGCATAGCATCTGCATTCTCACAGACCCAGGGGTGAAATCCGGCAGGTTCTGACAGGTTCTGGAGAACCGGTAGCGGAAATTTTGAGTAGTTCGGAGAACCAGCAAATACCACCTCTGGCTGGTCTCCGAGTGGGGAGGGAATGGGGATTTTGCAGTATCCTTCCCCTGGAGTGGGGAGGGAATGGGGATTTTGCAGTATCCTTCCCCTGGAGTGGGGAGGGAATGGGGATTTTGCAGTATCCTTCCCCTGGAGTGGGGTGGGAATGGGGATTTTGCAGGATCCTTCCCTTGCCATGCCCACCAAGCCATGCCTACAAAGCTACACCACGCCCACAGGACCGGTAGTAAAAAAAAATTAAATTTCACCACTGTACAGACCTGTCCCAAAGATGCATTTGAAAAGGACTTTCTTGGTTCCTTTTTTTTCCCCTTGAAAACTTTTTTTTGCTCCTCATCCGAGAAATTTCTTCATTTTAGCGACCTGAAGAAGCTTCTTGGATGGAGAAGTGAAACGTTTTCAAAGGAAAAACACAAAACCAAGAAAATGCAGTGGCCTCAGGGTGGATAAAAATCAATGGTTTTTTTTTTAAAATAAAAAAAAAATCAGATTCTTTTGATTTAAATTGGATTTTTTTGATTTAAATCGGATTTTTTTTTATTTTTATCGAATTTATTTTAATAAAAAACTTTTGGGGTAAAAATCTATCGTAAGATCGTTTTCTATTTAAGATACATAAATAATTTAGTTTATTCAGCCTGAAATGGGGCTTAGTTATGTAGCATGAGGCTGTATATTCTGCAACACTGGGACTATCGGTGAGTCAACGGTGGGTCAAAGGAGTAGCAGAGCTGACAGTTGCTCTTTAAAAATTATGATTTAAATCGAGTTGATTTCAATCAAGCCTTTTTACTAGTGATTTAAATCATAATTTAAATTGTGATTTAAATCAACTCGATTTAAATCAAATCCACCCTGAGTGGCCTTTTGAGAAAAGCACCCTCAGGGCAGGGTGGATTTGATTTAAATCAAGCCAGTTTAAGTCACGATTTAAATCACGAGTCAAAAGGCTTGGTTTCAATCCACTCGATTTAAATCATAATTTTGAAAGAGCAGCTGTCCCTCAATAACTCCCCGACATTCCCAATATTGTAGAATATACAGCCTCGGGCTATGGAACCAAGCTCCATTTCATGCTGAATAAACTAAATTATTAGTGTATCTTAAATAGAAAACGATCTTTAGATAGATTTTTTTACCCCGAAAGAATTTTATTAAAATAAATTTAATAAAAATTGAATAAACCCAAATTTTTTTATTTAAAAAAAAACAAACCATCGATTTTTATCCACCCTGCCCTTGGGACTACCATCAATCAATCAATCAATCAATCAGATAGAGCTGGAAGGGATCCTGGAGGTCTTCTAGTCTAACCCACTCAAGCTGGAGACCCTAACGTTTCAGACAGGTGGTTTGTCCTGTCTTTTCTTTAAAACTTCCAGTCATGGAGCACCTACGACTTCTGGTGGCAAGCTGTTCCACTGGTTAATTGTTCTCACTGTCAGGAAGTTTCTCCTTAATTCCAGGTTGCTTCTCTCCTTAGTTAGTTTCCATCCATTGTTTCTTCTCCTGCCTTCAGGTGCTTTGGAAAATAAGTTGACCCCCTCCTCTTCTTTGGGGCAGCCCCTCAAATATTGGAATACTGCTATCATGTTCCCCCTAGTCCTTAGACTAGACATATCCAGTTCCTGCAACTGTAGAATAACAGAGTAGGCCGGATTTTTTGCCCTCCCCAGGCTCCAGAGGCTTTTCTGGAGCCTGGAGAGGGCGAAAACGGCCTTCTCCATCCCCCGGAGGCCCTCCGGAGGCCAGAAACAGCCCGTTTCCCGACTTCCGGTGCGCACGGAAGGACCAAAAATCGGGAGTTGAGCTAGGGCAACGCTTGCGTGCCCACAGATATGGCTCCGCGTGCCAACTGTGGCACGCATGCCATAAGTTCGCCATCACGGCCCCAGACCATTTCAGACAGGTGACTGTGCAGTCTCTTCTTAAAAGCTTCCAGTGATGGATCATCCATAACTTCTGGTGGCAAGTCGTTCCACTGGTTAACTTGTTCTCACTGTTAGGAAGTTTCTTCTTCATTCCGGTTGTAATGACCCGGGTGATTGAGAATCTCCATAGAGGTTCCGATAGACTGCTTTTGAACAGGGAGGCTTTGGGACGGGGGGGGGGTGATTATGCCCGACCGCCAAGCAAGAAGGTTTTGCCTGACTAGCAAATGCCATGTGGGAATCCAAGAGTCCAAGAGAGGACAACGTGACCTTTGAGCATACGCAGAGTGACTTTCCCTGGCTGCCAGCTCATCTTTTGCAGCCGCTCTTTTATGGCAACTGCTCACGATAGTTTTATTTTGTTTGTTCAAAACTTTCTGGGTGGAGTTTGCAAAGGCTCCCCACACCCCTTTTACTGTAGGGAGAGGCTGCCCGGGGTTGTGCGGGGAAAGGCTGAGAGTCCACAAATCACACAACATGACAGGCCAAGCCTGCGAAAACCCTTATCTTTCTTTCAGGTCACTACTGACGAGGTTGTTATGTGTATCTGGCTTCCCAATTGACTTTGCTTGTCAGAATAGAATAGATAGAAGAATGGAATGGAATGGAATGGAATAGAATAGAATAGAATAGAATAGAATAGAATAGAATAGAATAGAATAGAATAGAATAGAATAGAATAGAATAGAATAGAATAGAATATAGAATAGAATAGAATAGAGTATAGTATAGTATAGTATAGTATAGTATAGAATAGAATAGAATAGAATAGAATAGAATAGAATAGAATAGAATAGAATAGAATAGAATAGAAAGAGTAGAGTAGATTAAAATTAGGAATAGGAATAGAATAGAACAGAAAATAAATAGGAATAGAATAGAATAGAATAGAACAGAACAGAATATAGAATAGAATAGAATAGAATAGAATAGGAATAGGAATAGGAATAGGAATAGGAATAGGAATAGGAATAGGAATAGGAATAGGAATAGGAATAGGAATAGGAATAGGAATAGGAATAGGAATTGGAATGGAATGGAATGGAATGGAATAGAATATAAAATAAATAGAATAGAATAGAATAGAATAGAATAGAATAGAATAGAAAATAAATAGGAATAGAATAGAATAGAATAGAATAGAATAGAATAGAATAGAATAGAATAGAATAGAATAGAACAGAATATAGAATAGAATAGTATAGAGTATAGAACAGAACAGAACAGAATATTCTTTATTGGCCAAGTGTGATTGGACACACAAGGAATTCATCTTTGGTGCATACGCTCTCAGTGTACATAAAAGGAAAGATAACGTTTGTCAAGAATCATACGGCACAACACTTAATGCTAGTCATAAGGAACAAATAAGCAATCGAAGGTTGCAGAAGGGGATCACGTGACTCCAGGATGTTGCCACCGTCGTAAGTGTGAGTCAGTTGTCAAGCATACGAATCATGTGACCGTGAGGATGCTGCCACAGTCATAAGTGTGGAAGAGGATCATAAGTCACTTTTTTCAGTGCCGTCGTAATTTCGAACATTCACTGAGTGAACTGTTGCAAGTGGAGGACTACCTGTATTGTAACCCACCCAGAGTTACCTTGTGGTAAGAAGAGAGGCCAGTGAAGCAGTATATAAGTCTTAAGTGCTATTGCTATTATACATACAATAGTGGCCAAAATTGTGGAAACCTTTTGGGAAAAGTCTATTTTCTAAAACTTAGCTAATAACACCACTTTTTTGGGAGGGGGAGTAGTACCATAAAATGATATATCAATGGAAAGATAATTTAATCAAGAACATAATGCAATCACTTTTATGAAGGACTTGCTATTAGAATAGCAGTTACCGTATAAAGAAGAAAAGGGAAACACGTAGAAAAAACGAGATATACAAAAATGATCCCCATGTCAGTGAATATTTCGTTGGGTAACCTTTAGCATGAATGACGGCCTTACAACGTCTTCCCATGGAAAGAACCAAGTCTTTGAGTTCTGCAGCTGTTCTCATGTGAAACCAAGATGGAATGATGGCTTCTATTAACTGGGTTTTATTGCTGGGTTGCTTCTGACTAACCAGTTTCTTGAGTCAGCTCCATAGATTTTCAATTGGGTGAAGGCTATTGGGCTATTCCCAGGCCATTCCAGCAGTGGAATAGGATTATCTTTTGAAACTCCTTAAAAAAATGGTATTATTAGCCATCAAACCTCAAAAATACACTTTTCCCAAAAAAGTGTATTTCACAGTTTTGTGAAACTTTTCACAGTTTTGGCCACCACTGCAGACTGCAATGGGAGACAGTTTGATGGAAGAGCAGAATAAAAAATGCTTTTAAATAGATTTCCTCTCCCAGGAAGTATGATTGGATCGCAACTCCCACAGCCCATGCTGGCAAGAAATTCGGGGATTGATGGTGGGTGGAAAAAGTTTCGTTTAAAAACATAAGGCCAAATGCATGACTTAATAGAAATACCTCCCCTGCCAACATATTATTCCATAATATTCCCCAATTAAAATTCTTAATCAATGGGCGAAAGCACCCACATTCTGTACGTGATCAGGAAAAAAAACTTTATTAGTATATACTAAATAACTTTGGTGTCAAATATACAGTGTTAAATATTGACACTTTAGGTTCGTAGCCTTTATATCAGCTGTTGGTTTACATTCGGTTAGAAAACGCTTCTTGGGTAAAGAAAATTCCCTTACTCTGCTAAAGTGTTTGAAATTTATGTATTAAAAAAAATCAGCTATACAGACTTAACAACCGTCCATTTAGTGACCATTCAAAGTTACAACGGCCCTGAAAAAAGGGACTGGTGACCCCTTTTTCACACTTACGACCGTTACGGCATCCCCCCCCCATGGTCATGAGATTGACATGACGATGCTTGACAAAGGACTCATATTTATGACAGTTGCAGTGTCCTTTGCGACCTTTTGACAAGCAAAGCCAATAGGGAAGCCAGATTTTTTTTTTTTTTTAAATTTGATTTATATGCCGCCCTTCTCCGGAGACTCAGGGCGGCTTACAATGCGCTAAGCAATAGCCTTCATTCTTTTGTATATTTTATACAAAGTCAGCTTATTGCCCCCACAAACTGGGTCCTCAATTTACCTACCTTAGAAAGGATGGAAGGCTGAGTCAACCTTGAGCCTGGCGAGATTTGAACTTACAGTAATTGCAGACAGCTGGTGTTAATCACAATGCTATCAGTCTGCTGAGCCACCAGTAACAGCTGTGTTACTCAGGGTGGGTTCTAAAATTTTTTTACTACCGGTTCTGTGGGCGTGGCTTATTTTGTGGGCATGGCTTGATGGTCATGTGACAATTATTTAGGATTTAGCAGAGGTACTGGTCTACCAGGCTTTTAACTGCTTGCAGAGCTGTACCGATCTACCCATTTATTTTTGCAGGCACTGATCTACTCGTGTATTTTTGCAGGCACTGATCTACCCATTTATTTTTGCAGGCACTGATCTACTCGTGTATTTTTGCAGGCACTGGTCTACCCATTTATTTTTGCAGGCACTGATCTACTCGTGTATTTTTGCAGGCACTGGTCTACCCATTTATTTTTGCAGGCACTGATCTACTCGTGTATTTTTGCAGGCACCGGTCTACTCATTTGTTTTCTTTTAACACTGATCAGCTGTAGGGCAGCCCTTTGAAGCCCCCTGGCAAGAGTTTAAACAGTTTTTTTCCCTCTAGCCATCAGATGGGACTCAGGAGGTAGCAATAGATTGGGGGTGGGGCCAAATAAAAGGTAAGAATAACGCTGGGGGTGGGGGGCCCCCCACTTTTGGCATGCGGCTGCAAAAAGGTTAGCCATCACTGCCCTATAGCATTGCAGGCAAATGGCTGTCCAGTCTCTTCTTAAAAACCTCCAGAGATGGAGCACCCACAATTTCTGGTGGCAAGGTGTTCCACTGATGAATTGCTCTCCCTGTTAGGAAAGTTTCTCCTTCCAATCCCAGGTTGCTTCTCTCCTTGATTAATTTCCATCCATTGTTTCTTGTTCCTGCCTTCAGGAAATGTCCTGCTTTGGAAAATAAGTTGACCTCCCACTCTTCTGTGGGGCAGCCCCTCGAATATTGGACTAGGTCCATGGCTTAGGACCTGGTTATCTACGGGACCGCCTGCTACCACCAATAGCCTCCCACCGGCCAGTACGCTCCCATAGAGAGGGGCTCCTCCGGGTGCCGTCGGCCAAACAATGTCGACTGGCGGCTCCTAGGGGGAGAGCCTTCTCTGTGTGGGCATCTACGATCTGGAACGAGCTCCCCCCAGAGATACAGAGGATCCCGGATCTGCGCACCTTCCGTCGCGCGCTTAAGACTTTTTTATTTCATCAAGCTGGCCTGGCCTAAACCTTCTCCCCTTTTAAAATGTAAATTTAAATTTGTTTTTTAAATTTAAAAGAGCCTTGGTAGTACAGTGGTTTAATGCACCCTGTTATTAACACAGCTGCCTGCAATTTCTGCAGGTTCAAATCTCGCCAGGCTCAAGGTTGACTCAGCCTTCCATCCTTTCTAAGGTAGGTTAAATGAGGACCCAGATTGTGGGGGCAATAAGCTGACTTTGTATAAATATACAAAAGGATGAAGGCTATTGCTCAACGCATTGTAAGCCGCCCTGAGTCTCCGGAGAAGGGCGGCATATGAATCAAATTAAAAAATAAAAAATAAAATTATGGGGTATTTTAAATTCAGCCAAATTATTTAATTCGTTTTTTAACTTATTTTAAATTTTTCTATTTATGTGTTTTTATCTTGTGGCTGTTCACCGCCCTGAGTCCTTCGGGAGAAGGGCGGTATAGAAATTTAATAAAATAGAAAATAGAAAAAATAGAAATAGGTCGGATCTCCAACGTGAAATGACTCTGTCTTGCTTTCTCTCTCTTTGTGTGTGTGTGTGTTTACTTGGCCCATTTTTCCTTTTCCATCTGCCCGCTTGGGCATGGCTGTTTTTCTCTGAGTGATGTTGTGAAAAGTTTTCCAAAGTTCCCATAGAAACATTTCCTCTGAAGGATTTCCGATGACAGCCCTTTTTTCTCCGCCCTTCCCTCAGGTCACCCACCCTGATCAAGCATTGACTAATTTAGAAGAATGACACCGCCATGCAAAAAAAATAAAATTAAATTAAAAAATGCTTACCTTGGGGCTTGGCACATGGTCTCCTAGCTCCATTTTTAGGCATAGTTCTCACCACGCGGCGCCCTGGCTTAGCTAGCTTTGCCCCTTGGCTAAAGCTAAACCATGGTGGAAATCTTGGGTTGTTAAATAAGCCACAACCAGCAGTGATGGCAGAAGAGTCTAAACCAGTGTTTCTCAACCTTGGTAGCTTGAAGATGGGTGGACTTCAACTCCCAGAATCCCCCAGCCAGCAGCGCTGGCTGGGGGATTCTGGGAGTTGAAGTCCACCCATCTTCAAGCTACCAAGGTTGAGAAACACTACTCTAAATCAAGGATGAAATGCTCCTGGTTCGGACCGAATCGCCCGATCTGGTAGTGATGACGGGTGGTTCGGAGAACCGGTAGCAAAAATCCCTGCCCCCTCCGTCCATGCCCCCCCAATCCCCCGCTTGCCGCTTCTTTCCGGCTCGCTCGCTTTTCCTGCCGGAATGGTAGGGATAGGGGTTTTATTTATTTTTTTTATTTTTTTTAATTTGATTTATATGCCGCCCTTCTCCGGAGACTCAGGGCGGCTTACAATGCGTGTAAGCAATAGCCTTCATCCTTTTGTATATTTATACAAAGTCAGCTTATTGCCCCCACAAACTGGGTCCTCATTTCACCTACCTTAGAAAGGATGGAAGGCTGAGTCAACCTTGAGCCTTGGAGAGATTCGAACCAGCAGTAAATTGCAGGCAGGTGTGTTAATAACAGGGTGCTTAGACCACTGTACTATCAAGGCTCTTTTAATTTTTTAATTAAAATTAAATGAATGGGGTTTTAATGTTTAACTTGTTAGTCTTAGTTGCACTTTTAACTGTTAAATTACGAGATTTGGATTTAATTTCTTTTTAACTTTTTCATTAGATGTTTTTTTTTTACTGTTGTGAGCCGCCCTGAGTCCGGCTGGAGATAGGGCGGCATAATAAATCTCATTCATAAATAAATAATAAATAAATAAATAGGTTGTAAAAAAAAATGCTTTTAAAAGGTAAAACAGCTGAGCCGCGCGATGGTCAGAGCCTTTTTCTTAACTTTTAAAAGCTTTTAAAAGGTAAAAAAAAAAGATCGCGCGCCACAGCTGATCACATGCCTACGCCCCCACCCACGCACTGTTCTACTTGCCCCATGCCTCCTTTTGGCGTGCACTGCGTGTGCGCACCTCACATTTGGCATGTGGTGCGCACTGCGCATGCACACCTTGTGTTTGGTGCATGGTGCGTATGCATAACCAGCGAATTGGTAGTAAATCGGTTCAGATTTCACCCCTGGTCTAAATGATAAACCCTGCTTTGTGTCAGGTTTCGAGGTCGTCTCAAATAAATTGCATTTCAAACAAAGTCTTTGAAGGAAAACTCCTATTTATTAAGCACGACATTCTAAAATCCGACTCCATCGAAGCCAACACTGACTTCCAGACCCAAAACCCTCCCTTTCCGTTCCCCACTCCCCTGCACTCATTGGCCATCTTCCAAGTCACTCTACCCCTAATCTACTGCTCCAGCTCAAAGGAATTTCCCCCCTCCCATCCTATCTCCTAGGGGATATTATCTCCAGGGAAAATAAGTAGGTGAAAAGTCAAACGTCCCTTTCCAGACGCCTCCCCTTCTCCTTCTTATGTCAGCACTAGAGTAGATGCAGCTTAGAATAAATGTAACTGCAATGCCTGCTTTTGTGCGTGCCAAGCCAAAAATCAAATAAATGGTAATATGGGCTAGCACAGCGATGGCTAACCTTTTCCAGACCGAGGGCCCAATGTGCGTGCGTGCGGCCGAACCCCCAAAATGCAATGCGTGCACGACCCCTGTGTATGTGCCACGGCCCCGTGCATGCATGCCTCCCCTGTATGTGTGTGTGCGTACCCGTGTGTGTGCGTACCCCACCCGCACGAGCCCCGTGTATGTGCGGCAAAGACCCGAAGACAAGCTAGCTGGCGGGAGGCGCGCACGCTTACACAGCAGAACTGAACGGGGCAATGGCTCGCGTGCCATCAGAGAGGGTGTTTTGTGCCACCTCTGGCACGCGTGCCACAGGTTCGCCACCATGGGGGCTAACAGGTTTTGTGAACAGTATCTTATAAAAAAAGTAGTCCAGGTAGCAAGTACAGAGTTTGTCAACTTCAGCAACCTTAAGATGTGTGGGCTTCAACTCTGGGAGTCCACATATCTTGTTTGTTTGTTTTATTGTTTTGTTTTATTAGATTTATATACCGCCCTACTCCCGAAGGACTCAGGGCGGTGAACAGGCACAAAATAAAATACATAGATACAAAAGTTAAAAAACATAATTAAAACCAGATTAAATAATTTAGCCCGAGACAATTAAAAATCCCAATAATTTAAAAGAGCCTTGGTAGTACAGTGGTCTAAGGCACCCTGTTATTAAGCTGGTTATTAAAACCAGCTGCCTGCAATTACTGCAGGTTTGAATCTCGCCAAGGCTCAAGGGTGACTCAGCCTTCCATCCTTTCTAAGGTAGGTAAATTGAGGACCCAGATTGTGGGGGCAATAAGCTGACTTTGTATAAATATACAAAAGAATGAAGGCTATTGCTTAGCGCATTGTAAGCCGCCCTGAGTCTCCGGAGAAGGGCGGCATATAAATCAAATTAAAAAAAAAAAACAGATTAAAATTTCGATTAAAAGAATTTTAAACATCTTAAAATTTCCCTTGGCAAAATATTGTTTCAGAAAAGCTCCTGGAGGGATTTTAACACGGCCTATCGAATTTCACCATTAGCTAATTCCTGCACTGTGCAAATAATTTTTTTTTCCCCCAGTTATATTTTCACAAAAGCACTTCAGCCTTTAGCATATCTAAAAAAGATCACTGAGCATTGTGCCGTAACAATGGCAATGCTCCTTTTAAGGAGGTTTTGTTCTGAACGGGTAGGAGGTACCGAATAGATCGATCTGTTTACTGGAGCTTAAAGAAAGCTTAAAACACCGTTTAATTCGTCCAACCATCCGCTGGGCCTAAGTGATCGTGTTTTAGTGAATTTGCCACGATTGTCTGAGTTCATATCAGGAGTGGGTTCCAGCTGAGCCGCGCGATCATCAAAGGCTTTTTTTTTACTTTTAAAAGCATTTTTTCTACAACCTTAAGAGGTTGCAGAAAAAAATGCTTTTAAAAGCCTCTGACGATCAGGCAACTCAGCTGGGATCGCCAGAGGCTTTTAAAGGCATTTTTCCCCCCTACAACTTCTTTCGGCCGAAGAGGTTGTGGAAAAAATGCTTTTAAAAGTAAAAAAAAAAAAAAGCCTCTGATGAGGTAGGCGGGGTAAGCGAGTGGCGACCGGGCCGGAGACTGGTTCAGGGGCGTGGCCAGCCAACGTTATTACTGGTTCTCTGAACTACTACAAATTTTCACTACCGGTTCTTGCAAACCGGTGCGAACCAGAGCAACCTACCATTGGTTCACATGTATGAACCAAGAAGAGACTGGACATCTGTCAGAAACGGTGTAGGGTCTCCTGCTTGGGCAGGGGGTTGGCCTTACTCTAGGTGTGGCCTTACTAAGGCTTTATAGAGTGGTATTAGTACCTCCCTTGATCTTGATTGTATCCCTCTGTTAATGCTACTTATAGGATTGCATTGGCTTTTATGGCTGCCGCTGCGCACTGCTGATCAGAGGTTAAACCTGGGGGAAAAAAGGCTTGCAATCTAGGCTGACCCAGCATAGCTGCCTGGTGTTTAACCGGACTGCTGAACTCTGGAATCAAGATTGTTGGTCTGATACGGGGGAAAAGAAAAGGTTGTGAAAAAAAAAAACACCTGAGAATTGTTTCTGTTCAAATAGACGTGGCTTTGAGGAAGTGGTTCATTGCAGGGTGGCACTTCAAAATAAAATAACTAGACAGGGGAGGGACAGTCTTGAGAAGTTCCTTGATCGGTTTTCTTTGGCACCATGTGATGTATGTGCGTATATTTTAAAGAAAATCGCTTGGATTAAATACATAGAGCAGCGTTCACACATTGCACCCGAGGCGTAATGCAATTTGTTTGCGGCTTAGTGTATTGTCCAAAAATCTAACCGATTAGGGATGCTGGTACCCAGGTTTATGTTGCTTAATTTCAGCAAGTCAGCCCATTGGGGATTATTCAGTGAATGATGGTTTAAACAAGCCATGGCTTGCTGTATTTTGTATGAACACGACAAGAGACTGGGTTCACCCTAACATGTTAGGTTGAAATATTCAGGGCTCAAATTGTTGGGCAGCACGTCATTGTGTAAATGTAACCGGTGTGGTTATGGCTTTTTATGTGGTGCAGATATTGGCAATTCAGAAAAACCTAGGTCCACGAAAACCCTGAGTTGTGTGAATATAGCTAGATAGCACAATTCCTGCAGATCTTGATTCTTTCCGATGAACAGTTGCCACTGTTACAGCATCCCCATGATCACACATGATCAAAATTTGGACGTTAGCCAAATGTCCAAATTTGAGCTCATATTTATGACGGTTCCAATTATCCCTTTTTTTTTTGCCATTTTCTGACAAAATAAAATGGGAAGCCAGATTCATATTTAACAACTGTGTTGCTAACTTAACTGCATGGATTCACTTAACAGGTGTGGCAAGAAAGATTGTAAAATGGGGCAAAACTCAATTGACAACTGTCTTGGTTAACAACAGAAATGTTGGGCTCGATTGTGGTCTTAAATCAAGGACTACCTGTATGATATATAAATAAATGATTTTAATATAGGTTTCCTCCTTGATTAAGGTGGACCTGCGTCCCCATCATACATCAAGCTGTACCTAATGTAAATAAATGATTAGGCCTAAGAATTGCTACCAAACGATCACTGAGAATACAGATAGTGCTCAATTTACGACCACAACTGAGCCCAAAATTTATGTTGTTAAGTGAGAAATTTTGTTAAGTGAGATTTGTCCATTTTACCAATTTTCTTGCCACATTTGTTAAGCGAATCGCTGAAGTTGTTAAATGAGTAAACCTGGTTGTTAAGTGAATCTGGACTTCCCCGTTGACTCGTGGTGATCACATGACCTTGGGACAGGGACACACAGCCACAGTCGTAAATGTGAGACAGTTGTCAAGCATCTGAATGTAAATCACCTGACCGTGGGGGAAATGCTGCAGTGGTCACAAGTGTGGAAAAACGGTCCTAAGTCACTTTTTTTCAGTGCCGTTGTAACTTTGAGAGGTCACTAAATGAACTGTTGTAAGTCGAGCACTACGGTACCTGTATGGCTGCAGGGGAAGCTTAATAAAAAATCATGGGGTGATTGGCCTTATTATCTGCACTGAATTATTTGGCATGATTTTGCCCGGAGGTGAAAATTAAATTGCTTTTAAATTAGGATCCCGGGCCAGCTACTTCCAAGGGCTGCATCTTGCATCTTGTGCTAAGACAATGATGGCTAACCTTTTCTTGACCGAGTGCCCAAAGTGTGCGCGAATGCACCCTCCCCAATGAAAAATGTGCATGACCCCCGTGCATGCGCTCTGCCCCCACATGCGAACCCCCAAAATGCTATGCGCATGGCCCCCATGCATGTGTGTGCATGTGTCCCTGCGAATGCACCCCCACATGTGCACGACTCCCGCATGCGCACACCCAAACCCCCAAAATGCAATGCGCATGACCCCCATGCATGTGTGTGCATGTGTCCCCGCGAATGCGCCCCCGCATGCGCACGACTCCTGAATGCGAACCCCCGAACCCCCAAATGCAATGCGCATGGCCCCATGCATGTGTCCCCGTGAATGCGCCCTTGCATGCACATGACTCCTGAATGCGAACCCCGAACCCCCCAAATGCAATGCGCATTGCCCCGTGCATGTGTGTGCATGTGTCCCTGCGAATGCGCCCCCGCATGCGCATGACTCCTGAATGCGAACCCCCGAACCCCCAAAATGCAATGTGCATGGCCTCCATGCATGTGCGTGCACGTGTCCCCCCAAATGCCCCCCTGCATGCGCACATCCCCCACAAGCGCACACCCGAACCCCCAAAATGGAATGCGCATGGCCTCCATGCATGTGTGTGCACGTGTCCCCCCAAACGCCCCCCATCATGTACACGCCCCCGCAAGCTCACACCCAAACCCCCAAAATGCAATGCGCATGGTGCCCATGCATGCACCCTGCCCATGTGCCCGCACTCCCTATACGCGCCCCCATGCATGCGCAGCCCCCCTCATGTGTCCCACTTCCTGCGCATACATGCCCCCCATTCATGCGTGCACAGTTCACCGCATGTGCAGCAGAGATCCGACGATCAACTGGGCGGCTGGAGGCGCTTGCACATGTCTGGTGGAGCTGAACCGGGGCAACGGCTCGCGTGCCCACAGAGAGGATGCTGGTGCACCGGTGGCACACGTGCCATAGGTCCGCCATCACGGCGCTAAGATCTTGCAAGGGCAGGGGGTTGGACTAGAAGACCTCCCAGGCCCCTTCCAACTCTGTTATTTTGTTATTATTAAGGCCTCTGCTTGGCAGGATGAGCCGTGCGCAGCTGAGGACTAGCCACAAATCCAGGTTGACCTCCTTGCAGTTTTGGGGTTCAAGTGGAGCAAGTAGATCCCATTCAATGGGAGCAAGTAGATCCCGTTCCTCTCAAGGAAATGGGCAGTTGCCTGGCAACCATACTCTTACTACAAGTCCCCTCTCACACTTTCTACTTACACACACACACACACACACACACACACACACGGAGGGACGTATGTTGTAGTTGTTTCCTCCACTTGATGCTTGCTTCCTCTGTGGGTATGGAAGTGACACCACTTCACTTCTGTTTTCAGTTCTGATAGAAATCCAACCCAAACTTTATTTATTTTTTTATCTCTTTCTCTTGATCTCTCCCTCTCTTTTTGCTGCTCCGCTTCTGAAATCACTAATGCAATTGTGCATTTTTCCCAAAGATGGCCTGATGATGTTGCAACCCCCCGTCTCGTCCCGGCTTCCCCTTCTCGGCCGGTGGCCATGCTTGGCCGCAGTGACGCCATTTTGTTTCCTCAAAAATGAGGGAACAGAAACCATTTTGGTTTTTCTTTTGGGGGGGGGAAATAAGGGCTAATCATGTGAAAGCCTGAAATGTTTATTCAGCAATCCAGAAATGTGAATTTTGTTGGCGAGGGTTTTTTTTTTTTTTAAATAAATTCCTTCTTTATCTCAGCTGGTTGTTGGATTCTTTGCCCACGGCCATTTTATACAACGCTGAGGTGGATTTTGGCAAGCATTTTTTTTTCTTCTTACTCCCCCTCAGGCCGCTGAGGGAGGATGGATTTGGCAAGGAAGGCAAATTATTTCCAACAAGCCTACGAAACCGGGATTTTAAAAGAAAAACCTAGTTCCTGTTTTGTGTGTGTGTGTATATATATATATATATAAAGCACTTACACATCCTTATTTTTAAAGTACACAGATTAAACTTTCACATATCCTTATTTTTAAAGTGTGTGTGTATATGTAAAGCCCTTACACATCCTTATTTTTAAAGTACACAGATTAAACTTTCACACATCCTTATTTTTAAAGTGTGTGTGTATATGTAAAGCCCTTATACATCCTTATTTTTAAAGTACACAAATTAAACTTTCACATATCCTTATTTTTAAAGTGTGTGTGTGTGTATATCTATATCTATATCTATATATCCCCTTATATATCCTTATTTTTAAAATACATTAAACTTTCACACATCCTTATTTTTAATATCTGTGTGTGTGTATATATATATGTATGCAAAAAATTTAAAACTTAAGAAGACATATATATGTATATATGCATATGTGTGTATATATATATGTGTGTGCATATGTGTGTATATATATATATATTACACATCCTTATTTTTAAAATACACACATTAAACTTTAAAATACACACATTAAACTTTCACACATCCTTATGTTTAATCTCTCTCTCTGTGTATATGTGTGTGTATATATATGTAAAGCCTTTACACATCCTTATTTTTAAAGTGCACACATTCAACTTTCACACATCTTTATTTTTAAAGCATGTGTGTGTGTGTATATATATATACCCATATACATCCTTATTTTTAAAATACACACATTAAACTTTCACACATTAAACTTTCACACATCCTTATGTTTAATCTCTCTCTCTGTGTGTATATATATATGTATATATATATGTGTGTGTGTGTGTGTGTGTATGTATATATGTATATATGTATATATGTAAAGCCTTTACACATCCTTATTATTGTTGTTGGAAGAAATCATTAGGGCCGAAAACCGGTTGTTAAATTATTTGAATCCCACCACTGATTATGTTATATGTTGTGCAAATTCAAAAAGAAAAAAGAAAAAAGGGGGTTCCTGGAATAAACCATGGTTCAAATATTAACAGCTAAGCGTGTCTTGTGATATGGGATGGCCATCCTATTTTAGAAACAGATTATTGTGAAAAGACTAACTTTTGCTGCTCAGCACAATAGCTGAATTTTAACTTTCACTTAGCCTCCAGACTGCAAATTCCCAAACCAGAAGGACTGGCCTTATTTATAATCTGACTTTTCTCTTTTTTCTCCTGCCCTTTCCTCTTCCCACCTCCCCCCAAAAGCCTTCTGGTCTTTGGCATCCCTCCCTTTTGCAAGGCATGAACCCCTCCGCCTCGGAGATGCACCCCTATGAATGCAACCAGAAACCCCATTGTTTGTCAGCCATGGAGCCGGGCCCATCCTTGGCAGGAGACTGGGAAGCCCCCGAGGAGGAAGAGGAGAAGGAGGAAGAAGAGAGCAGCCAGTACTTGAGTGTGCACATGCGCCGGTCACGGACCTTGAGAGGATCCAGTCACACGTATGATTCATTCCGAAGGCATAGCTGGGAGCCGGGGAAAGTGCTGGAAGAAGACTCAGATTTTGAGCAGCGAAGGTAAACTGTAGAAAAACACACTTTTGTATTTGTTTTATGCTCTTTGGGGTAATGGTCACTTCCCATCTTGACTTTTGCAACACGCTTTACATGGGGCTGCCCTTGAAGAGCATCCGGAAGTTCCAGTTGGTGCAAAATGCATGGTTTTGTGCAGATCTCGGTGTGCACATGTATCACCTCTCCTGCGGGAGCTGCATTGGCTGCCAATTTGCTTCTGGGTGCAATTCAAGGTGCTAGTTGTCACCTTTAAAGCCCTTCATGGCTTGGGACCAGGTGATCTGAGGGACCGACTCTTGCCTGTCACATCTACCCCGACCCATCAGAGCGGGGAGGCAGGGAATGTTGCAGGTCCCATCCCTGAAAGAGATACACTGGTGAGACCCAGAAGAAGGACCTTCTCCGTGGTGGCCCCCTCTCTAACATTCTTACAGAAGGCGCTGAAGACCTGGTTCTGACAGTGGGCCTGGGGAACACAGAAAGGGATGGAGCCCATTAAATGGCTCAAGTGAGGTGCTGTCGCCGGGGTGCGGGGTGGGAGTGAGTTTATTATATTAATTTATTATATAACTCTTATTAGTTTTATTGTTTTATATGAGGTTTTATATTCTGTAAGCTGCCTTGAGTCGCCATGGGTGAATAGGCAGCAATATAAGAGAGGGAGGGAGGGAGGGAGAGAGAGAGAGAGGGGGAGAGAGAGAGAGCGTCTAGAAATCGGGAGACGGTGAGTTCTAGTTCTGACTTAGCCCTGAAAGCTGGCTTGGTGATTTGGAGCCAATCACCAGGAGATGATAAGTTTTAGCCCTCTCTCAGGTGTGAAAACTGGCTGGGTGACTTTGGGCCAATGACTAGGAGACGGTGAGTTCTAGTTCTGCCTTAGCCAGGAAAGGCAGCTGTATGACTTTGGGCCAATAACCAGGAGACTGTGAGTTCTAGTCTTGCGTTATGCATGAAAGCCGTCTGGGTGACCTTGGACTAGTCATTCTCTCTCAGACCAACCCACCTCACAGGGTGGTTGTTGTGTGGAAAATAGGAGGGACAAATATTATTTGTTAATAATTTTATAAATAAATATATTACATTTGTGTGCCACTTATCATGTCTAGAGCAGGGGTGAAATCCAGCAGGTTCTGACATGTTCTGGAGAACCGGTAGCGGAAATGTTGAGTAGTTCGGAGAATCGACAAATGCTACCTCTGGCTGGCCCCAGAGTGGGATGGGAATGGAGATTTTGCAATATCCTTCCCCCAGGAGTGGGGAGGGAATGGGGATTTTGCAGTATCCTTCCCCTGCAGTGGGGAGGGAATGGGGATTTTGCAATATCCTTCCCCTGGAGTGGGGTGGGAATGGAGATTTTGCAGTATCCTTCCCCTGCCACGCCCACCAAGCCACACCATGCCCACCAGGCCACGCCCACAAAACCGGTAGTAAAAAAATTTGGATTTCACCACTGGTCTAGAGGCAACTGTTATGTATAATTGACGCTTTGAGTTACTGATAAAGTAATAAAGGTGGAGCAAAATAAATAAATAAAACAAAATATAAAATAATATAGTACAATAACATGGTAGCCATTCTATGACACTACCTGCCATTTTAATATTTAAAAGTTGCCCCCCAACCTCAAAGGTTGTCTATAGAAAGTCAGCATATATGACTTGGGTGCCTCTTCTAATTTTTTTTTCCCATTGTTGAGTTCAGTACTGTGCCACAAACAATTCATTTAATCCAGACCTTTGTTTGAAGAGTTGCTAACAATATTAGCTGATAATGTGCTTTGCTGCAGAAAGTTGAACTCCAGTCCCCAGAATCACCAGGACGGACTGTCACATACTGAATGGGCTAAGCTCTCGACAACAATATAGCTTCTTGTTATATGTAAATGCCTTAGCGTGTAATTACTTTAAGTCAAAATGTGGTTTTCTGCTTTCATTGTGTCGAAATCTAGCCCTTGTCTCTTAGAAACTGGTTTATGACTTTCTTTTCTCTTCCAAAGGCAATGATCCTGAATTTCACTGCCTAGGGAAAAAAAATACCGTAGGAACAAAATGCTGTATACTAGTATTTGGTTGCTCAGTGGTTAAGACGCTGAGCTTGTCGATCAGAAAGGTTGGCAGTTCAGTGGTTCGAATCCCTAGTGCTGTCACATAACGGGTTGAGCTCCCGTGACTTGTCCCAGCCAACCTAGCGGTTCGAAAGCATGTAAAAAAAAAAAGCAAGTAGAAAAATAGGGACCATCTTTGGTGGGAAGGGAACAGGGTTCCGTGCGCCTTTGGCGTTGAGTCATGCCGGCCACATGACCACGGAGACGTCTTCGGACAGCGCTGGCTCTTCGGCTTTGAAACAGAGATGAGCATTGCCCCCCTAGAGTCGGGAACGACTAGCACGTATGTGCAAGGGGAACCTTTACCTTTACTTTAGTGTTTGGTTATGTTTTTTTTTCACATTGTTTCCCTGTGTGCTGCAGTCCTTTCAATGTGTTGGGACAACAGCTCCCAGGTTCCCCAGCCAGCATGGCCAAAGACTGAGAATTTTGGATGGGAAGGTTGGGGAAAGCTGGTGTCTCGTTTTAATTCTGACAACTGAAGCCGTTGTTTGCTGGAGGTGAAAGCAAAGCTTTGCCGATGATTCAGAATGATAATGTCCTGCTTCCTCTTTTGCTAGCTTTTGTTCCATCCTTATCTCTTGTGTTTCAGCAGCCTGGCCTGGAAATACAGCTTGTCCTGATTTATGGCAGTTGGACTCCATTTTGGCTTTTGCCTTGCAAATACACAGCAGTTGGGAGGGCTGTTTGCTAGGATATATTAAAGAGGTTCCATCCGGGATCCGCTTCCTGCCGGTGCCCTTCCTTTGTAAATATTAAACAAAATCTGACTAGATTGGCAGAGGATGGGGAAGCTAAATTTATGAGAAGGTGGTGCTAGGACTGACCCCGGTTAGAAAATCCAGCCAGATGGGAATCCGGGCCAGGGGATGACCTCACTCAGGAAAAAGTGAGCGAGAGAAAGTTGAATACATTATTCCGTATTTCTGTGTTTGTTCATGGGAAAGTGAAAAAGGGATGAAACTCAGCTTTCAGCTAAAGAAAAAAAAACCCCCAAACCTCCCATGTTTCTAGCCCTTATTTACTCGGAGAATCTCCTCTTTTGATGAACATGCCCGGAAGCGGAAGTAAAATATGCACAGCCACCATTTCTTTGTGGATTCATTTGTTAGATTCTCTCTTGCCTTTTAAGTCAGAAGTTCAAAGCATTGTATTGTATGCAGCATTCTTTCCTTCTGTTTTTCCCACCGCAACAGCTATGGGACAAAGGAGGAATTGTTCAATTCCTGAGGGAGCTTCCATGGCCGAGACTGGATTTGAACCCAGGTCTTTACCGTGCCAACCCAACATTTTAAAGTCTGTATGACATTGGCTGCTAATTCTGTAAACACCACAACCCGAGCTCGGTGTGTTGCCTAAAACCAGCCTATTCTATCTTTAAGGCAGTTTTTCATTTCAGGATGCAGGCAGTTCTCAATTTACGGCCACAACTGAGCCCAACTTTTCTGTTGCTAAGCGAGACATTTTTTAAGTGAGTTTTGCCCCATTTTACGACTTTTCTTGCCACAGTTGCTAAGTGAATCACTGCACTTGTTAAGTTAGGAAAACGGTCGTTAAGCGAATCTGGCTTCCCCATTGACTTTGCATGTCAGAAGGTGGCGTAAGCTGACCACATGACCTTGGGACCCAACAACGGTCATAAATATGAATCAGTTGCCAAGCCTTTGAATTTTGATCACATGATCATAGGGATGCTACAAAGGTCGTAGCTGTGAAAAGCTATCATAATATTGTAACTGAACGGTCACTAAATGAACTGTTGTAAGTTGAGGACTACCTGTACTGTCTTAAATGAAAACAAAAGCTACTTTCACCCATTTTCAGATGCTTATTTCAAACCGTTAATAAATGGATGGTAAATATATTGCCTACCTCACGATGATTGCATTCTTTTTTTTTCTTTTTTAAAAACACATCAATTTTTAAAAATGCACAATTAATGCTAATTTAGAAGCAGATTTACATTTGGCTGTTGATGGCCTTCTTTGAAGATGGCATTTAATATGTTCCTGGCTTTAAACCAAATTTAAAGAAACTTTAATTTTAAACTAAACTGGTATCTCCTTCCTCTGTCTGATCATAGCAAAAAGACTTACGTGATGGAATGTTTTAGGACAAGAAAAAGGAAAAGTAGGTAACAAAATAGAGATTATAGTGTTACACTGCATAGAGAGTGAAAGGAAATCTCCCTCCAGAAGAACTTATTTTGTGGATGCTGTATAGAATTATAGAATCTTAGGGCTGGAAAGGACCACCGAGGTCTTCTAGTCCACCCCTGGCTCAAGCAGGAGACCTATACCATTTTAGATAAGTGGCTGTCCAGTCTCCTTTTTAAAATCCACCAGTGATGGAGCACCCACAATTTCTGGTGGCAAGCAGTTCCACTGACTAATTGTCCTCACTGTTAGGAAGTTTCTCCTTAATTCCAGATTGCTTCTCTCCTTGATTAGTTTCCATCCTTCTCCTGCCTTCTGGTGCTTTGGAGAAAAGGCTGACCCCCCTCCTCTTTGTGGCAGCCCCTCAAATACTGGAATACTGCTATCATGTCTCCCCAGTCCTTCTTTTCTCTAGACTAGTCATATCCAATTTCTGCAACCGTTCTTCATATGTTTAAGTCTCTGGGCCTTTAATCATCTTAGTTGCTCTTCTGAACTTAATTTCCAGATAATTTACTGAGAATTTCTTCTCTTCTGGCTTTCCGTTTCTCAATAAAGAGGGAGAGTCTTAATTTCAGGTTTATATGCTTCGATCTATATTAGAGGCTAATCAATCAGGGATAGCAATCCGCCCGTGCTCAGGAGCACTTTGTTCTTGCGTCCATTTTTCTGTAGGGAAAGCTGGTTCTTCTTTGCAAGCAAGACAAAACCGAACATTTGGCAAAAAGAGGCAGAAGAGAATTATCAAGGGTGATGATTAGCAAGAACTATTATTTATATAACTACTATAGGATGCTGGATGACCCCTTGCCCCCCCTCCCCAACAATGGCCTAAGGTCACTCATGTCTCCTTCCACAGCTGAGCAGGGCTTGGTTTACAGAGTTGGAAGGGACCTTGGAGGTCATTTAGTCCAACCCTCTGTCCAAGCAGGAGACCCTGGCCTACACCATTTCTGACAGATGGCAGTCCAATCTCTTCATCCAGGGATGAAGCTCCCACAACTTCCAAAGGCAACTTCTGGGTTGATTGTTCTCACTGTCAGAAAATGTCTCCTTATTTCCAGGTTGAATCTCTCCTTGTTCAGTTTCCATCCATTACTCATTATGACTGCTGTCATTCTTCCCTCATCCTTCTCTTCAGATATTAGCTCCCTCAATTGTTTGTCATTTGATGTATACTGCATATGTATGTGATGCTATAGTCCATGGCACATTTCCAGTATGGAAAAAGCTTACCTTTGCCTTGTTTGTGGATCAAACTGTTTTGTTTTAGCCTCTGTTGCTGGGATGCTAACCAGGTCTGACTCAGAGAAGCAAAGGTTGGCCAGGTGCTGCCTCCTTGCCCCAAAGTGGCAAGACTTCCCCACCTTTCTTCTTCTTCTTCTTCTTCTTCTTCTTCTTCTTCTTCTTCTTCTTCTTCTTCTTCTTCTTCTTCTTCTTCTTCTTCTTCTTCTTCTTCTTCTTCCTCTTCTTTTCCTTCTCCTTCTCCTTCTCCTTCTTCTGTCAACATAGCATGGCTTTGGGTGCATTAGAAGGCATTCAGTGGCTGGATTTTTAAAATGTGATTTTAGTCATCATGACAGAGCAGACTATATAAACTCTTCTATGCCAATGACTCAGGAAGGTGTAGGATGAGAGTAGACACAGGCAAAAGTTACTCAGTAGTTTAAGCTGTTGGCTAAAGGAGGGTTTGTTTGAATATTTTTTAAAGTTTATTTATTTATGTATTAATTAAACTTAACGTATATGCTGCCCATCTTGTGGTTTGAGGCAACTAGGTGGTTTTTAATAGCCTATTGGAAATATAAGCTGCTTTTTGGGGAGGGGTCTTTATTCAAGAGAGAAACAAAGAGCAGAAATATTTTGAGGAGCAAAACAGCTTTTTTTTTTTTTTTTTTTAAATTTGATTTATATGCCGCCCTTCTCCGGAGACTCAGGGCGGCTTACAATGCGTTAAGCAATAGCCTTCATCCTTTTGTATATTTATACAAAGTCAGCTTATTGCCCCCACAAACTGGGTCCTCAATTTACCTACCTTAGAAAGGATGGAAGGCTGAGTTAACCTTGAGCCTGGCGAGATTCGAACCTGCAGTAATTGTAGGCAGCTGGTCTTAATAACAGGGTGCTTTAGATCACTGTACTACCAAGGCTCAAGACAAGCTTTTTGTCATACCTAACAGATTAACAGTGTTGGAAGGGACCTTATAGGTCATCTAGTCCAACCCCCCACTCAAGCAGGAGACCCTATACCATTTCTGACAAATGGCAGTCCAATCTTTTCTTGAAAGCCTCCAGTGATGAAGCTCCCACAACTTCCGAAGGCAACTTCTGTTCCATCGGTTGATGGTTCTCACTGTCAGAAAATTTATCCTTATTTCCAGGTTGAATCTCTCCTTGGTCAGTTTCCATTCATTCTTCCTTGTCTGGCCTTCAGGTGCCTTGGAAAATAGCTTGGCCCCCTTCCTCCTCTCTGGGGCAGCCCCTCAAATATTGGAAGATGCTCTCCTGTCTCCCCTGGTCCTTCTCTTCACTAGACTAACCAGGCCCAGTTCCTGCAACCGTTCATCGTATGTTTGAGCCTCCAGTCCCCTCATCCTCCTGGTTGCTCTTCTCTGCATTTTTTCTAGAGTCTCAACGTCTTTTTATAGTGTGGTGACCAAAACTGGATGCAGGACTCTAGGTTCTAATACCTACCTTTTCCTCCCTTATAGTTAGTATCCAGACGGGCTTCAGCCTTGGGGGAGATGCATTATTCTGGTTGGCCCCATTCCCGTCGGTCTCTGAGTTTGATTCTTTTTCAAAACATGCATAGTACTGTATTCAACAGCTCTCCTATTAGCTTTTCTAGAGCCATGTGAAAAATAGATGGATGGATGGAGAGAGAGACAGACAGACATACAGACAGCAGCAACCCTGTGAGGTAGGCTGGGCTGAGAGAGAACGGGAGTCTTTCCCAAAATTCACAAGAGGGTTTTGTGTCCGTGTGTTGTAGAAGGAAAACCGGTGCTATTCCATAGCAGCCAAGAATCAGGTTGCACCTTTTCAGGCATACCATTTTGGAAAGGATAGCTCAGATCCTCAGATCCAGGTAATGAAAAATCAATACTGTACCGTATTAGTAGACTTTTGTTAGTCCGAGAAGCTGCTATTAGTAGCCTCCCAATAATGCTGATTTGTGTGTGATCCACTCTGCAGTAGAGGTTTTTATTTTTTTTTAGCGGAGAACTCTCTTTTTTCTTTGCTTCATTTTAGGTGACACCTGCTGGTTAAAAGGAGTTATAGTATCTCACTATAAATTGTTATGCAGCACAAAGATGGTAGAATTTGGGGGGTGGGGAGTGGAGGCCCCACTTGACATTTTGTGTTCCAGTCTTGCACCCCAAAAAGTCATGAATGGGACCAGTTGAAAAATGAATTTTTTTATTAATTTTAGTTAATTTTGCCATCTCTGCTCATTCTGTCATCGTCACAAGCCATTCTTCCATTCTGGATATTTCACAATCTTTTCATTTTTGTGTATATAATAGACATGGTATAGATTATATAAAAATAATCTTCCATAACTCTCTTCTAATTGATTGTCTATTAATCCCAACAAGAAAAATTCTGGTTTCAGTGGAATGTTGATCTTTAAACTCCTTAGTACCATTCTCCATGTTCCTGTTCTAACAACTCCTGATAAGTTTACTTTTTTTTGTTTACCCCACTGTTTGTTTCCTGTAAAATGTTTCTTGTGCTGAGATCCATAAAGGCATTTTTAGGCACAATCAGGGTTTCTATCTGTTCCATATTCTCAATATGGATGAATGAAAAGTGCCGGGATTATCCGTTTCTTCCAAGGTTCTTTTTCCCAACTGTAAACCAACCACTTTCTCAACAACCTTTCCCAGAGATCACAGATGGGGAATGAAAGAAGATGCCGCAGTCTCTATGTCAATGATAGATTTACTTAGAGGGGCAGATCTTTGCGATCATATTATAAGCAACTGCGTTCTCTTTGCTGATGATGTAAAACTATTCAACACCACCGACAATGCTGCTACCTTTCAAAGAGACCTTGACTATGTGTCAGAATGGTCAAACAAGTGGCAACTTCAAATCTCAACCTCCAAATGCTCTGTCCTACACATTGGCAAAAAAAATCAGAACATAAAATACAAGCTGGATGGACGCGACCTTGTAGACGACCCTCACTCTGTCATGGATCTTGGAGTACTCATCTCTAATGATCTAAGTGTCAGAGCCGACCGTAACAACATTGCCAAAAAGGCATTAAGAGTTGTTAACCTAATTCTTCTCTGGTAATATTGTACTACTAACCAGAGCATACAAAACCTTTGCTAGACCAATTCTCGAATACAGCTCATCTGTCTGGAACCCACACTGCATATCAGACATTAATACAATTGAGCAAATCCAGAAGTATTTCACGAGAAGAGTCCTCCACTCCTCCACTCGCAACAGAATACCTTATGTCACCAGGCTTGAAATTTTGGGCTTAGACAACTTAGAACTATAGGTAAACTGCTCCAAACTTGATTGCAGAAAATACGACTTCAGCAACAGAGTAGTCAGTGCCTGGAATGCACTACCTGACTCTGTGGTTTCATCCCCAAACCTCCAAAACTTTAACCTTAGACTGTCTATTTTGACCTCACCCCATTCCTAAGAGCTCTGTAAGGGGCGTGCATAAGCGCACCAGCGTGCCTTCCGTCCCTGTCCTAATGTCTCCTTTTATTCGTATCCATTTCCTGTGTTCATATTCATGTTTATACATTTCATGCAGGGGTGAAATCCATCAGGTTCTGACAGGTTCTGGAGAACTGGTAGCGGAAATTTTGAGTAGTTCAGAGAACCGGCAAATGCCACCTCTGGCTGGCCCCAGAGTGGGAGATTTTGCAATATCCTTCCCCCAGGAGTGGGGAGGGAATGGGGATTTTGCAGTATCCTTCCCCTGCCATGCCCACCAAGCCACGCCCACAAAACCAGTAGTAAAATTTGGATTTCACCACTGATTTCATGTATTCACAATCAAGTTTATACTTTTATCTGTAACCTTATATATGCTTGATAAATAAATAAATAATAAAATAATAATAATAATAAAATAAAGTTAAAATAAAATAAATATATTGAACCTAGCACTGCAATGTAACAGCCCTGTATCTGAACTTGGGAGCTTAACCAAACTCATTTTTAATGCCATTTTTCCTCCCTTCACGATATGCACTGAATCATAAACTGTTTCAACCACATTTGTGCCTGGAATGTTACATGAACCCAGCTCGGGAGTTCAGAGGGTCATTTCAAACCTTCAAATAGGCTCATTTTGATGATTTAATGGTTGAGTTAACTGGAATATATTCTGCAAAACATTCCTGCCTGCCTCCCCTCATTCACAAGGAGGAACAAGAATGTAAACATTTTTTTTTTTTTTTAAGAATGATGGTAGAAAAATTCTTCAGATTAAAAGCGGAAATTGTCTTGAGTTCCAAAAGCCAGCCAAGACAAATACAATATTTGAACAGGAGGGGTGGATTGCCGGACAGTGAAGTTCTATGCAAATGCAGCCCACTTATACTCTCCCTCCAAGTGCGGGAAAAACCTGTTCTATAACTTTTTCAGAATGGGGAAAAGCAGGTTGCATGCAACAGTCTTTGGTGATGTCACCAAACCCCCTGTGAGGTTTATTTAAAAATAAACGAGGGACATGGATCAAATATATTTATGATATTTGTTTGTTTTTTTCCAAACAAAATAGCAGAGTTGCCTGATTGTTGTAGGTAGATTTGAAGTACGGGACTGCCATTGGGATTACATTTTGTACTGAGCCAACTCTGTTCCATAAAACATAGGGGTTGTGTTTGCACATTACAGTCCACTCAAGCCAGTCACATGGTAGGTTAATAGGGATAAATCTGGGATGGTCATTGTTGAAAAGGTTTGCAAATTTCTCCCTTTTGCAAGTGCTTTTCGGGATTGCTCAGAACTGAGGTGGAAGCATCACGGTGGGTCCCAGCGGCTAGTAAACCGAAAGGAAACATTTTGATGTTTGAACTATGTTTATCTGTTTCAGCTTAAGTTTGAAGGAATTGGCACCCGATGGACTTGACTCCACGGAGCAACTGGATGGACATTCCTTGGGAAGGGGAGACCCCCGACGAGCCCCTATTATTCACAGCAACGACGAAATGGGGTCCTTGCTTTCTCAGGATGAAGAGGAAGAGGAGGAGGACGATGGCCAGGGGATGTCTCAGGTAAGTTTGCCAGATTCCCAGACAGACAAATTTAGAGAGTAAATTCCGTAGGAATACACAGAGTAAACCACGAAAAAGCACAGACTGAGGTTAATTCCAAACAAACTTAAGCAAGTTGTAGAATTCGCCTGCTAGCTTAGATGCTCCGCTGACCTGGTTAAGTTGCCATAAGAGCACAAGTCTGCTAAGTTGGTTTAGAATTCTGACAAGCAAAGTTAAAGGTACAACTCAATGTTTTTGAAGCGTAGACTTTTGCTGCTATGGCTCTTTCCCTGTTTTCTCACAATGTTTCCCATAAAATCAAGTACAGGTAGTCCTTGACTTACAACAGTTTGTTTAGTGAGCGAAGTTACAATGGTGCTGGAAAAAATCACTTATGACCGTTTTTCATACTTACGACCATTGCAGCATCCCCATGGTCACATGATCAAAATTCAGGCACTTGGCCGCTGACTCATATTTGTATCTCAGAGTCATGTGATCCCCTTTCGCGACCTCCTGACAAGCAAACAACTGTGTTACTAACATATCAACTGCAGGGATTCACTTTAACAACTAGGCCAAGAAAGGTCGTAAAATGGGGCAAAACTCACTTAACAACTGCTTCACTTAGCAACAGAAATGTTGGGCTTAGTCGTGGTCATAGGTCAAGGACTACCTGTAATCTAAAAGCGAATTTTCTGATGCCACTTAAAGTTGAACAATTTAGAAGTCTTATAAATAATATAGGCTGAAGCGTATTTGTGGGCCTCAAGCTACTTGTTCAAAATCAATGCATGGTGTAAGTGTACCTCTTTATAAAAATAACACATTACTTTATATTTATATTTATATAAATTTATATAAATTTTTATATAATGTTTATATTACATTATTATATAAGTATTACAACTTATTTGAGCCCTCAATCCAGGGGTGAAATTCAGCAGGTTCTGACAGGTTCTGGAGAACCGGTAGCGGAAATTTTGAGTAGTTCGGAGAACCGGCAAATACCACCTCTGGCTGGCCCCAGAGTGGGGTGGGAATGGAGATTTTGCAATATCCTTCCCCCAGGAGGGGAGGGAATGGAGATTTTGTAGTATCCTTCCCCTGGAGTGGGGTGGGGATGGAGATTTTGCAATATCCTTCCCTTGCCATGCCCATCAAGCCACGCCCACAGAACTGGTAGGGAAAAATTTGAATTCCACCACTGGTGGAGCGCGCGCTCTTCTGCGCATGGTAAAATTTCTGCTAAATTTCTGCATCTGCTAAAATTCCTATCATTATTTCTGCCAAATTCTCTCCTTTCTCTTCCTCTACATTTTGGACTGTAAGATAAAATTCTGACCTGTCCGTCTCCCATCCAGTTAATCCACTCCTGTCACGTTCAACTTCTCCCAATCTGTTATCATAGATAGCGCAGAAGCGTTCTGATGACGTCGGGGGTCGGTGGGCGGAGCATCCCATCGGTTTTACTACCGGTTCCATAGAACTGGTGCGAACCGGGGGCAACCCACCACTGGGGTGAAGCAGAGGTGGTGGGACGCAAACTCTGGACCTTCCCTGTGGCTGAGATGTTGAATCAATCCCTCCACTCCCCCCCCCCCTCCCAAATCTGCTCTTCTCTTCAGGAATGTTGCAAGAGGAAACAGGTCTACGGCTTGTCCCCAAGTTCTCCCTGTGGTCATCTGCCCAAGTCTGTATCCATGAGTGTCATCGACAGCTACCCAGATGGTGAGTCCCAACTGTAGATGGTCGAGACTTCAGTCCTTTGAGACATTCTTCGTTGTTGTTGTTGTTGTTGTTGTTGCCTTTTAAATGTTTAAAATTCCTGGTCATTCTAAACCAGGGCTTCAGCAGACTTTTAGATCTTGGTTTCTAGGGTTGTTTTTAAAATTATTTTTTGGAAGTCGACGGATACCCCCTGGGGATGTCTCAGATGGCCCAGCACCTGTAGGTGCCTTGCTATACCAGCCTATAGCCTTGAGCTGGGGTTTGGATTAGAAGACCTCCGAGGTCATTTCCAGCCCTATGATTCTGTGTTCTATGTAATGCCCACACTGCTTAGGACAGGATATTGAACAGATAACAGATTAACAGAGTTGGAAGGGATCTTGTAGGTCATCTAGTCCAACCCCCTGCCCAAGCAGGAGACCCTACATTTATTAACAGATGAACAGAGTTGGAAGGGACCTTGTGGGTCATCTAGTCCAACCCCCCCAAGTAGGAGACCCTACACCATTTCTGACAGATGGCAGTCCAGTCTCTTCCTGAAAGACTCCAGGGATGAAGCTCCCACAACTTCCGAAGGCAACTTCTGTTCCATTAGTTGATTGCTCTCACTGTCAGAAAATTTATCCTTATTTCCAGGTTGAATCTCTCCTTGGTCAGTTTCCATCCATTCTTCCTTGTCTGGCCTTCGGGTGCCTTGGAAAATAGCTTGACCCTCTTCCTCCTCTCTGGGGCAGCCCCTCAAATACTGGAAGATGCTCTCCTGTCTCCCCTGGTCCTTCTCTTCACTAGACTAGCCAGGCCCAGTTCCTGCAACCTTTCATCTCATGTTTTAGCGTCTGGTCCCCTCATCATCCTGGTTGCTCTTCTCTGCACTCTTTCTAGAGTCTCAACATCTTTTTTATAGTGTGGGGACCAAAACCCTATTTGGAGGACCACCTATTATCCAGCAAACCTTAAAAATCTTATCCAGATATTTAAAAGATAAAAAGACAGATGATTGCACAGAGCTTTTTTCTTTTTTAAAAAAATAGTATTTATCTCTGGAATTTTCTTCCCCAGCAAGGTGGCACTACTGTATTGTAGTTCTCAATTTCAGGTTGAAACATTCCTTTTCCTTGAAGGTTATTAGAATAGAATAGAATAGAATAGAATAGAATAGAATAGAATAGAATAGAATAGAATAGAATAGAATAGAATAGAATAGAACAGGACACAGGACACAGGACACAGGACACAGGACACA